>QRFJ01000116.1:1933114-2415053 GCA_006176705.1 Cocos nucifera
AGCTTCTACTCTCTATTTCTCTCCTAAGGGCGATTGGCATGCCCGAATGCTCTTCCTTAAGGTCGGTTCCTCGAGTTTTTCTGGCAAAGTCTCCACCGAAGGTTGTCGCACGGCTCGTATCACCTCGGTGGGGCCGCGAACCCATCCAGAACTGCTCTGCATCTGTGGTGGCTTCGGGTGGAGCCTGGGCTGCCGGGCTGCAACGGAAGCCGGTCGTCGAGTCAAAGCTCTCGAGGCACTTTCTCTTTGGGAGAGAACTCTAGTGAGGAAGAACGGATCTCCGGAGAGAGAGAAATCATCACCGAGCACTCCTTTAAGAACAAGGGAACCTCGAAGGTTCTGTCCCTTCTTCCAGCGCCAATCTGTTGGTGCAGAAACTGGTCATCGCCGGAGGTAGTCGGAGTGGGGGCCGCCGAGGTCGCCGTCGGGGACCTACAAAATGAAGTCCCATCCGGAGCCAGTGGGGGGTGGCTCCGGCAGGACCCTCCGACGGTCAAGTCAGTTTTCGGCCAACAGAAATGGAGTGCTCGGGATGAGTTCCGGAGCTTAGAGATGAGGAGGAGAGCTTAGGGATCGGAGAGCTTAGCCTTGGCATATCTGGAGGGTCCTTTGTAGGCGGAGCTTAGTTGATGGCGACAGTCATACCATTGCATGGAGTTCGGTATGGAGAGGATGGTGTCGTCAGGCAGTCGGTGATGGCCATACTGGCAAGTCGTGGGCCGCATGGCGTTCGGTAAGGAGAGGAAGGCATTGTCAGGGAGTGGCGTTGCCAGAGGTGGTAGCCATGTCGTCTGGTTTCGTCGCCTATCGCAGACTGATGATGATAATTCATCTCGTACGAGAGTCCGACAGAAGGGAAGGTTGGGGGAGTTCGGCTGGCTGAGAGGACTTCGTTGAAGCTCGGCCGCTTGGAGTCGGTCCGAACGGATTCGACCATGGGGAGTCCGAAGGAGTTCGGCCGTGGGGAGTCCGAAGGAGTTCGGCCGCCCAAGAAGTTCGGCCTCGATGCTGGGAGTCCGAAAGAAGCTCGGTAGCTAACTAGTTCGGCCTGCTGGAAGAAGCTCGACCGCTGGGAGTTCGGCTGAAGCCCATCTGCCGAAGCTCTTCTGCGACTACTGGTTGCATTAGGCTGGGTATCGAGCTAGACTTCGGCTGGAGCGGAATTTATCCCCAACAATATCTATACCAGTTTCAGTGATTATAAGTACGCGATCTTTGCTTCTTCGAGGTTATGTACAAGATCTGAGTTATCGAATAACGAGGACTTCTCAATGATGCAAACAATATCTATCAAGTTTCTTGGTATTTTGACCGTATAAAGCATTGGATGGATAGAATATAGTCGGTCAAACAAAAAAACAAAATAATTAAGACATCCTGCGCGTTGACTTGAGCGAGGGAGAGAGACCAGAGATCACTTGTTTGGGGCCATGAATCTAGCACTGCTTCTACAGTAGTATGAAAGGCTGTTCTCTATCTATCTCTCTCTCTCTCTCTCTCTCTCTCTATAGTAGATGAGGCCAATGCCGAATATAAAAGATAGATCTATGTTCATCATTGATTTACCAAAAATAATAGTAACAGATATCCAGACGAATACCACAAACCAGATCCTTCTATACTAGTTTTTTTCTTAACAAACGGCTATTTGATGGAGTAAGATAGAGAACTAGTCTCACGATATTTATGGAAAGTGAAGAGAAAACTTAGCCATATAAAATAAAATCCTAACAGACCCATCCATCATGGGCTAATGTCGGGCTAAAGCCTATAGTGTGTCATCCTAACCACACCAACTCAAAATAAGATGCACATAGCCCAAAACAAAAGGATCACAAATAATATTGGACTTACATGCATGTCTATCAATCCGAATCACATAATCAGTTTATTTTTAATAAAATAAATAAAATAATTAATTAATGATAGTCTATAATTAAAAAATTCTCACATTTTTTTACTTGGATAATATTAATTAAGATTTTAAAATTTTAAAAATATTTTATTTTTAAAAATGACTCTCGAATTGAATAATAGAAAATACAGTACGTAGCCATGATTTTAAAAAATATATGATCCATAGATAGCACCTCAGAATTGACTTGGTCCAATAGTATTAATCATACTAAATCATAGGAGTCATTACATTCTTTATCTAATACAAGATCTATCCATAGTTATAAACATAACTAACACTATCGACATGAGTTTTGGTGCGGTAGTGTAGCAAGAAAATAGCATCCAAAAGTGATCCAAACATATGCTACTTTCATTGTCAGTCCTCCAATTTTTCTTCAATATGCTTGGATACAAAATAAGCAAGAAAAATTCTAATGACTTTAACAACAAGCTATTCTACCTCACATACTCAACATGATATCAATGATGAGACAGTACAACATATCTGAGACTCGACACCTGATCTCAGATTTCATATAATAGATACATAAACAAAAAATATCTCTAAGTGTACTAAAACAAATATATACACATAAATAAAAAAATTAAAATAAATATACTATTCATTTATTATACCAACAATATATGTCAAAAATGCATAAAATATAAAGGATTCATAACAATAAAGCAACAATAAAACATAAATACAAAGTCACTCCCACTAACCAAGTATATCAAAAGAACTCAGTATGCCCATATCTTCAACATGTCTTATAAAACATATAGGTCTCAAACCTTTAGTCAGCGGATCAGCTAATATTGACTCTGTATCTATGTACTCAACAGTTATGTCTTCTTTCTCTACAAGATCTCTTACTATTAGGTACTTCAGCTCTAAATATTTAGATCCACTGGAGGATTTATTGTCCTTTATAAAGAACATAGCAGTACTATTATCATAATAAATTATCAGTAATCGAAAGACAGGATCAACAATCTAAAGTCCTGCAATAAAGTTTCTTAGCCAAACAGCTTGAGTAGCAGCTCCATAACAGGCAATAAACTTAGCTTGTATAATAGAAGAAGCTGTCATCATCTGTTTAACACTCTTTCAGAATACTGCACCTCCAACTAACAAAAAAATATATCCTGAGGTCGATTTCAAATCATCGGACATCCAGCAAGATCTGAGTCTGAATATCCTAACAATTGTAGACCATCAGTTCTTCTATATACAAGCATATAGTTCTTGATTTTCTATAAATATCTCATTACTCCTTTTGCTGCAATCTAATATTGAAAATCAGGATTCGATAGATATCTACCAACAACTTTCACTATGAAGGCAATGTCAGATTTGGTGCAAATCTGAGCATACATCAGACTCCCTATAGCACTAGCATAAGAGATATTCTTCATCTAATCTTTCTCAAGCTTATTTTTTAGATACTGATCTTTACTGAATTTATCATCTTTAGCAACAAGCATATCACATGGTTTGCAATTTTGCATGTTAAATCTTTCAAGAACTCTGTTAATGTATATCTTCTGTGACAAACCCAACAGATGACGTGATCTATCCCTATAAATTTTAATACCTAGGACAAAAGCTGCTTCTCCAAGATCTTTCATATCAAAAATCCTAGATAATATTTGTTTAGTCTCATTCAACAAACCATAATCACTACTGCCAAGCAAGATATCATCAATATATAGGACAAGAAAGATAAACTTGCTCCCACTGGTCTTGAGATAGATGCACTGATCAACCTTATTTTCTTCAAAGCCAAGAGAGGTTACCATCTCATCAAATTTTAAATACCATTATCTAGATGCTTATTTTAAGTCATAGATGGACTTCTTCAATCTGCAGACTAAATATTCTCTTTTATTTTTTTAAAAATTCTCAAGTTGTTTCATATATACTTCCTCACTAAGATTACCATTTAGAAAAGTAGTTTTTACGTCCATCTGATAAAGTTTTAAATGATAATGAGCCACTAAAAATATGATAATTCTGAAGAAATCTTTTATAGATACTGGAGTGAAGATTTCATCATAATCAATTCCTTCTCTCTAAGTAAACTCTTTAGCTACCAATCTAGCCTTGAAATGCTCAATCCTTCCTTTAGAATCCTTTTTAGTTTTAAATATCTACTTACATCCAATAGATTTACAATGCTCAATAGGCTCAACAAGCTCCGATACATTATTATTAGCGACAGATTGTATCTCTTTCTTCATAGCATTTATCCATAAATTAAACTGAGAATAAGTCACAGCATCATAATATGTCACTGGGTCAACCACATATCCAATATTATAATAACTTTCTCCAAGATAAACATAAAAATTATCAAAAATAGCAGACCTCCTCTATCGAGCAGATCTCCTTAATGTCAACTCATCATTAGGTTGAATAGATTGAGGATTCAAAATATGAGCAGGATGACTAAAAACTTGAACTTTCATTCTTTCAATGGGAGCAATCACATGAATGGACACAATCTCAATCTAATTATTATCAACATCAACAACTCGAGAAGATTACATATCAGCCACATCAAATTCTAAAAATTTTACAGTCTATGACTCTATAATTTTATTATCTTTTTCAGGACTATAAAATATGTATCCTTTAGCATGTTTTGGATATCCAATGAAATAGCAACGACTGATTCTGAGGTCGGTCTTTTTTTATATAGGATTATATATTCTCACTTCTGCAGAATAATTCTAAATTCGAAAATGGTTCAAACTAGGTTTTCTACTAGTTCAAATTTTAAAAAAAATTTTGTGTACAGATTTACTAGGAACTCTATTAAGAATATATAAGGTAGTTTTAATAGCCTCATTCCATAAATATTTTGATAAATTTTACCTACTCATCATGCTCTTCATCATATCTTTAAGGATGCGATTACGTCTTTCAGCCACACCATTCTACTCAGGACTACCGGGCATAGTATATTAGGCTATAATTCTACAATCTTATAAGTATTGGACAAACGAACCCATATGCTGCCATGCTACATCATATTTGCCATAATACTCATCCTCATAATCAAATCTTACAATCTTGATCGATGACCTTTCTTAATTATTTTTTTATTTTTATTTTAAAAATTTTAAATTTTTTAAGAGCCTCAGACTTTTCTTTAATCAAATAAAGATAACCATTTTAAAAATAATCATCAATAAATATAATAAAATATTTATTATCATAGATTATAAAGAAATAAGATCCATTAATATCAGTGTGAATTATCTCTAGAAGGCCTAAACTACGAGTTGCTCCTTTATTTTTAGTCTTAGTCAATTTATCCCTAATACAATCAATGCAAGTCTTCATGTTCTCAAAATTTAAGGTAGGCAAGATATCATTCTAAATAAGTCTATCAATTCTTTTCTTAGATATGTGCCTTAAGTATTTGTGCCACAACATAGAGGATCTTTCTTTGATTCTAGAATGTTTTGTAATCATATTCTCAATATTCAAAGAAGCATATGGATTATCATAAGATAAACATAATTTATATAATCCATCACTCAAAATACCATAACCAATAATTTAAGAATTAAATATCAAATTAATTTTTTCATCATAAAAATCAAAATCAAAATCAATCTTATCTAAAGAGAAAATAAAAATTAAATTTCTTCTAAAAGAAGGTACATAAAAAATATTTTCTAAAAAAATTTTCAAATCAGACTCTAAAGATAACTTGATAAGTTCTATGTATTCTACTTCAACTTTAAGATCATTTCTTACTTTTAGCTTGATCTCTTTCATGCTTGGTTTTCTCTTATTTATGAATTCCTATAAGAAAATGGCAATATGAGTTGTAGCACCACTATCTATCCATCAGAAATTAATAGGAATATCAACTATATTTGACTCATAATAAATAAGAGCTTGGAGCTTACCTTCTTATTTTTATTTTTTTTCTAACGAAGACTTGAACTTATAGCATTGACTATTTATGTGGTCTTTCTTTTTACAGTGAAAATACTTGACATCTTTTTCCAATGATAGCTTT
This sequence comes from Cocos nucifera, assembly GCA_006176705.1. NCBI lineage: Eukaryota > Viridiplantae > Streptophyta > Magnoliopsida > Arecales > Arecaceae > Cocos > Cocos nucifera. Next base: position 1,939,054 of record QRFJ01000116.1, read on the forward strand.
AGAACCTTCTATAGAATGATTCTGACTAGGATTATTATCATATCCTTTAGCATCCTAAGATTGTTTAGAAGCAGCAGGTTTATTCTTTTTCTTCTTCATAAAATTTTTGCTAGAATGAGATTTTAATTGGAAAGAAAGAAGGGCAATCTCACTTTTTTCTTTTTTTAGTTTTTCTTCCTCAGCAACACATTTAGTGATCAACTCATTAAAACTCCAGATTTTATTTAGAGTATTATAGACAGTTTTAATCTAAGAGAATTCAATATGTAAGAAATTTAAAACATGAGGTACTAGAAAAGAGTTAGGCAATTCAATTTTTAGATTCTTAAGTTTAGTTTGGAAATAAACCATTTTCAAAATATATTCTCTAACATCTTCAATATTGTCATATCTCATGGTCGTCAATTCTTTCATCAAATATCTAGACTCAGCATTTTCAGATACAATATATTTTTGTTCTATAGCATCAAACAGTTTTTTAGCATTATTGATCTTTGGCAGACTATTCAGTAGATGCTCAAAAATTGATCTCTTAATAGTAATTAAGTTAAGCATATTAGATTTTTTTTATTTAGCATGATAATCTTTCTATTCTAGTATACTCTGATCATTAAGATCATTAGAATTATTCTCACATAATGCCATATCAATGTCAGCAATTCCTAAAGTAAATTTCATATCTTATTTCCATCTTTTATAATTTGACCCAATTAAGACTTCAACGATGACATTGTTATTGTTAACACCAAATAAAACTATGCAAACAAACAATAAGAATGCAAAATATTAGATAATGGGCATATATATAAACAATATAGTTGTATAGTGACATAAACCATAAACAAGAGCCCAAACATTATATCACATATTCTTCTTCGGGCAGAACATGCAATATGCATAAGAACTCTTTACACGAGACTACAAAAGAAATATTCTAGCATTCAAAAATTTATTTCTTTGGACAGACAGACTCCAAAAGTTAGAGTATCCTCATGACATAATGATCCATACAATTTTTAGTTAAAACATACAATAACCCCTTTTGGACAGATGATTATATATCACAACTAAAAAATATTCCTCTAATGATGAAAAATTTTATGAACTAATATAAATAAATCACTTTGATGATAAATATTCATACTAATCCATAAAATTATTCATAAAAAAAATTAAATATTCAAGATGATCTAATTCAGTATGAGATACTTAATAACATGCATCCCACTAATCATAATATAATAAAATATTATATTCAACAAGCTACAGTAATATATTTATATAGTTTAAAAGATATATTATGCCAAAAATAACATTAAATATAATTTTTTTTGAAGAGTATTTTTTAGAACTAAATTTTTAGAAAGAAAATAAAAATTTTAAAGGGCTAATATAAAATAATAACCTTCAATAGGAGCTTAATTACAAAATAAAGATTTTATACGATAAATTACATTATAGGGACTAAAATATAATTTTACTAGATCAAAAATAAATTTTTATAATTATAAGGTCTAAAATGTAATTTTTGTTTAACTAAAATATAATTTTTATAATTATAAGGACTAAAATGCAAAACTGTAATTACAACTTAAAACAACAAATCGGATTTAAATTTTAGGTTAAAACTCAAAACTCGAAACCCGTTAGGCCACACTATCTTCCTCACAAGCGGGTTCTTCAAAAATTTATTTTTTTAATGATTTGGTGGTAGAAGAGGGCTCACCAGCACCTCTTCTCCACCTCAAATCCGCCCGACGGCCACCAGAGAATGGACTGTCGGCTTCTCAACTATCGCCGACTGTCGACAAGGTGCCCGTCGTCGACTACTGTGCGTAAGAGACGAAAGAAGGATGCGGTGGCTTGAGCCACCGCCCATGGAGTTTTCTTTTTTTAATTTATTTATTTAGGCCGGTGGTCGATGGAAGGGCAACCGTCGTCCTCTCTTCGACTATGCCGGTGGGTTGCCAGCACCGATCCACCATTAGAGGAGGAGCGCACGGCATGGGAGGAGCTGACGGTCTCCTCCTTTCCTTCAAACTCTTTTATTTTTGGGAGGTTAGAAAATCGGAAAGATTTGTGCCACCATCCATTGGTGTCATCGTCAGATCCTCTGGTGATGCCGTCACTGCCGGTCGTGCACTGGTGGAGGAGAAGAAGGACACGATGGTAGAAATCGCCGCCCCTACTGAGAGCAGGAGGCCCTTCCGTGCTCTCCTTGATGTTGGCCTCGTCAGAACAAGGATCGGCAATCATGTATTTGGTTGTCTTGAGGTTTGCTCATCTCTCTCTTCATTAATCACCAAATTGTTGTGCCCATGAGTTTTCTATTCGTACAACATGATTATGTGGAAGTATAATTACTAGCAGATCCTATGAGTAGTATAGTTTGGTTAGCATGAAGTCACGTGATCGCCGGACCTTAATCCGATCAAAGAGAGATCCGGCCGATAAGAAAAAAAAGGAAAAGATATGGTCCCAGAAGATCCATCCTCCTTTTTTTTAGCAAAATTTTTTATTCTAATTGTTGGATGTAAACCCTTTTTTTGTCAAAGTCTAATGGGAGGCCGAGCCTTCAGATGACTTCATCCGACAAAGGCAGCCACGCCTGATTTCGATCGATGAAGAATTTACGCTTAGGCATCGAAACTGCAAACCTCCAATTTAATTTTATCGGCCGATCTTCTTCACTCAGATTTTTAGCTCCTTCGGGTATCTCCAGAATCTGCAGGACATTGTAGATTTCACTCAAACAAACTTGAATAGTGATGACAGCCCCCAAGCAGCTGAGTAACAGATCTAATTATGGCTTGGTTTGGCCAACCTTAGCGCTCTTTGAATCTCTCCCCAGCAAAAGGCCATCCAAGCTGTTCGATATTGGACCAACATCGGATCAACGAAACTTTCCTCCAGACGAACTCCCATAATATACTAAGAGTAGCAGACCTCGAGATTCCTACATCAAGAACTCTGAATACGTAAGCAAAAGAATCTCGTCTTCTTTATATCAGCCTCTAGACGGCCTCGAAGGCGGCTGAGCTTCAAAGGAACAAATAAACAGGCCCTCTCCAAGCAAATCCCCTTTCACTCCTTCCAACGGACCTCCTTCCAGGATTCTCCAATAGGATTATTTTCGAAGTTCTTCTTCTTCAGCCAAGCTTCTTCTTCCAGCAGAACTACTTCCGGATTCTTCTCCAGCAGACTTCCTTCAATATTTCTTCAGTCGTAGAGCTTCCAAATCCCTTCCGGTCGAATTGCCTGCAGTCGTCTAAAAAGATCTCCTCGCCTATGCAAATCTAGTTCTATACAAGTGTTGGGGGTAAACCTCGTTCCCATCAAAGTTTGGCCTGATACCCAGCCATATGTAACTTATAATCGCAGAAGAGCTTCCATCGCGAATTTCTCCTTCCAAACTTCTCTACAGTCGATCTCCCTCCGAATTTCTATATCAACCGATCTCCCTCCAAATTTTTATATCAGCCGAACTCCTCCGGATTTCTATATCAACCGAACTCCTCCGGACTTCACTATAGTTGATTTTCTTTCAGACTTCTCTATCAGTCGATCTCTTTTCGAACCTCTCCATCAGTCGATCTCCTTCCGAACTTCTATATCAGTCGAACTTCTCCTTCAACCGGATTTCTCCATTAGACGAATTTTTCTTCAGATTTCTCCTCCAGCGGATCTACATGCAGATCCTTCCTACAGACCTCCTTTTGGATTCCTCCGACGGACTTCCTTCAGGATTTCTCCAGTGGACTTCCAAATTTCTTCCGATCGAACTCCATGCAGTCACCTGGGAGGGCCTCCACACTTACACAGATCCAACCATCTGCACAGCATGAACTCACTTACACACTAACGACCTTGAAGGAGTCCGAACTCCTCTGAAATTGATGAAACTTAAAGCTCTTCACCGTCAGCACCTACCTCCTCCAAATTTCAACAACTAAATTCCAACAAACTATCACGATAATAGACACTACTCTCCATAACAAACTCCGCATGATCTCCAACGGCCCACTATCAGATGGTTATGGCTGTCGCTCTCAGTTTATTACAGGCTCCGTCTATAAAAGGAACCTTTCAGATACGTTTCTCTCTAGAGCTCTCTTCTTCTTCTCCAAACTCTGCTACTTTCTTCCATTTCTATTGGTCAGAAGAACTGACTTGATCGTTGGAGGATCCTACCGGAGCTACCACTCTCGACTCTGGTCAGGACTTGCCTTGTAGGTTCCTGATGACGATTTCGTCTTCTCCGGCTCGATTCTGGTATTAACCAGATTCTGCACTAATACTAATCTTCCACGATACTGTTTTGATATCATATGTAGAAATTTTTCATAAATCTATGCAAAAGATTAGAATACAAAAGACAGATACGTACCTATGTTCGTCGTTGAACAGTAGCAGCGGATGCTCAGACGAACACCGCGAACCAGATCCTTCTCTACCAATTTCTTCTCAACAGGCGGCTATTCGATAGGACAAACTAGAGAACTAATTTCACAATATTTATAGAAAGTGGAGAGGAAACCTAGCCATATAAAATAAAATCCTAATAGATCTATCGATCATGGGCTCATGTTGAGTTAAAGTCTATACTATGCCGCCCTAACTACACCAACTTAAAATAAAATGCACCTAGTCTAAAATAAAAGAATCATAAATAATATTAGATTTACATGCATGTCTATCAATTCGGATCATATAATCAACTTATTTTTAATAAAATAAATAAAATAATTAATTAATAATAATTTATAATTAAAAAAATTCTCATACTCAAATCGATTCTAGAACTCATTGAACCAGGATTTATACGGGTAAATGTGCTTGAGAGATAACACAAGCTTTAGAGTCCAGATGTTGCGCTTATAAGGTGAGACGTGCCATTGAGCTGCAAGCGCAATTATGGACCTTGCCCAATTAAATTTACATAAATTCAAATCCAGCGTCAACTCAGGCTGCTATAGAGCCGAGTTCTCTACCGCAGGACCTGCTTCACACTTGAGCTCATGAAATAGGCTCGTAGGCTAGGACTAGAAGTGGATGGTAAAACACCAGGGCCTCATTTGGATTGTTGGAAGAAATTTTTTTTATAAAAATATACTTCTTAGTAAATTATTTTCTATAAATATGATATCTGAAAATATAATTTTAGTATATTTAATTGATCATAAATAAATAATTTATTTTAGATAATTTATATTTAATTAAATATATATTTTTTAAAAAAAATTATGTAAAATATCTATTATATTTTTAATAGATATAAGACCGTATATTTTTACCCCAAAACACTATATAAATATTAATATAATATTAGATTATAGTAATTTATTATATTAATGTAATATTAATATATATTGATATAATATTAATATAATATTAATATTTTATTATAAAAAATTTATTAATATAAATATTAAATTAATATTAATATTAATATATTAATATCAATAAAATACCACATTAGTTTAAATATTAGAATAATATTAATATGTCATAGATATTTTAATATTTATATTAATATAAATATCATATTATGTTAATATAAATATTAGTATAGTATTAATATAATATTATATTGATATTTATAAAGATAATATTAAAAAGATATTTTTGAAAAAAAAGTCATTAATTTTTATCTCATAAAAAATCTCAAAATCTATCTCTTTTATGGATTTATACTTTCCATGAAATATAAAAAATATCTTTTCATAGAAATTTTTTTTTTTACATTTTCTCTTCTCTTAAAACTCTAACTAAATAAAGGAACCCTCCTCCATTTTTGGGGAATTACAACTTTTCCACTCCTCATGAACCAAATGAGTCCTAGACTCCAAAAGATTTTGGGTGGGGTTGCAATCAAAATTTTAACTTACTTAATAATGAGCTTGTTGCATGTAGGGGTGATAATTTAATTACTCCACTCTATCAAATATCCAACTTAACCCAATCCTGATGGAGAAGATTTCACACAACCTGCAGGGATAATGGTAAAATTCACTCCGAACCCGGCCCAAATATATATAACTCTTCGTGAATCTCCTCCCCATCCTTGTCCTCGTTGTTTCATTTGTCAGAAAAAAAAATGAACATATGAAAGGTTATATGCCTTAGTCCTTAGTTGTACAATTTTTTTTGTTGATTGTTTCCTTAGTTTAGGAATATATGATTTCTTAAAAAATATTATTTTTATTTATTATGTTTCTATTATTTTTAAAAATCTGGTTTATCATGTTGTATATCTTCTATTTATATTTTGTCTAATGTTATATTAAGCATTAACTAATAAGATTTATTTTTACTTTTTATTATTTGATTTATATTAAAGAAATAATTTATATGGTTTTGTTCCTGATCCATCGAAACCACACTCAGGTCTAACTTACCCGTCATAAGAATAGCATGGGATGGTATGGATAAAGGTCAACCTGATTCGTGCATGCCTGACATATATATTATACCATCCCTCTACGCACGCCTAACAAAGAGCCAGTTCTCGAGGTAAGCCTAAACATTGTGACACCCTTCAATTTGGCCGAGAGGCAATATAAATGGTGTTAATTTCGTTAGATGAGATTCTACCAAAAAAAATTACGTTAGATGAGAAGTTGACTGGCCGTGTTCATGGATGCCAGGGTCCTATGGTTACCATCGGAAACAGTGCCTCTTTGCACGGCAACGGCCGTGACACTGCTTGTGGGTGACGGGCAAATTCGATCAATTAAAAATTTAAAACGAAGTTGCATAGTTTTTGGTTGTAAGAAGGAGCAGTCTGCATGACCACCAAAATTAATTCATGGATGATGCTTTGGCTTGAAGATAAAAGATGTCACAGAGACCAGCATCATAGAAGAAGATATACTCTCCCTATGCATGAAGCCTTCTTCATGAAGGAATGATTCGTCCAGCAGCGAATCAAGCGTTTGTTAGCAGAACCTCTCTATCTATTTTTATAAAAAATTTCTTTTGCCATATCATAATGTAGAGATATTGTTTATTTATTTTATTGCTTTCTTTTATGCACAACCATAGCTGCACTTGACCTGACGCACAGAGCTAAGCCATGGTGCTGCCCTTCTTCCTTACCTGTGATTGGACACATAATTGCCTGATGGCCAAGGAACTTGAAGTCTTAGTGTTTAATAATCCAGAATACTTCGGTTGTAAGGGTTATCCTAACCCGTGCTTGGACCAAAGTAAATGACTAGAATAAATAAATCTCCCGTTGTATAGCCTTCTAGAAGAGAGCTTGGGTTGTACCTTTTATGCAAAAGAATGATTTATTTTATTTTACAATATCGACCATTAAATCATATTCTGTATAGATTTTAAAGCATATCAAATTCTTTCTATCATCCATCCGCAAGTATTCAACACTTATAATTAAAATTTAGCTTGGAACTGATTGGGTAATTGTTGCAATGAAAGACTTCATAACAACAAATGGGCTCCTCAAAGCGTAGCAACGTGGGCATCCTGCTACCTCGACCACCCCTGGGTGCGCCTATTGTTTGGCACTTCAACGTTACCTCTTCTAGCCGTTACAATGGCAATACTTGGCGTTATCTATGTCATCAAACCTTTAAAAAATACATAAAAAATTAAAATAAATTGTTCCATAGCCCAGCAGCTGCACCTGCTCCGAAGCTTGTCAGGTTCAAAAATTGGGAGGTACCACGCGCTTGACCTTGGTGTCGTACATACACCCCACCACCACCCATAAATACCTCCTTAGCAGCGGCCGAAAAGGGGAGGCAAACGAAGTCAGCAAAAAGATGGAGGTTTGGCTCCTCGTCTACCTTTCCCTCTCCCTTGCGACTGGCCTCACTCTCCTCCTCCACCAAGCCACCACCAATGCTACCAAGAAGAGAAGCCTTCCCCCCGGCCCCCCAGCCGCGCGGCTTCTCGGCAACCTTTTCTGGCTCTGGCGGTCTTTGCAAGAGCTGGAACCCATCCTCCGGGACCTCCGCTCTCGCTACGGCCCCATCGTCACCCTTCACATAGGCTCCCGCCCCGCCATCTTCATCTTCGACCGTGGCCTTGCCCACCGTGCCCTCATCGAGCACGGCACCGCCCTTGCCGACCGCCTCACTCCGGTCCCCGCAGCCAGCTTCCTCAGCGGCAACCAGCACACCATCTCCACCGCCGCCTACGGCTCCCTCTGGCGTCTTCTCCGCCGCAACCTCACCTCCGAGATCCTCCATTCCTCCCGTGTCAAGCTCTATGCCCCTCACCGAGCCTGGGTCCTTCGAGTCCTCACCAACCGCCTCCGATCCCAAGCCGATTCGAATGATGCCGGCTCCGTCGGTGCCATGGAGAGCTTTCACGTCGCCATGTTCTGTTTATTGGTCTTCATGTGTTTCGGGGAGAATTTAGATGAGAAAGCCATCAAGGACATCGAGATCTCAAGCCGAAGCTTACTACTCTACGGCAGCCGGCTTAACGTCCTTGGCTTCCTTCCAAGAATCACAACGTACGTTTTCTGGAATCGGATCAAGACAGCTTCTCAAATGTGTGAAAAACTGGCAGAGCTGTTTGTGCCCTTGATTGAAGCTCGAAAAGAACACAAGAAACAACAGCAGCAAAAGAGGGAAGAAGAAGAAGAAAGGTACGTTTACTCCTACGTTGACTCGCTCCTCGACATGGAACTCCCTGAGGAAGGGGGAAGGAAGCTAACCGAAGAGGAGATGGTGGCCTTGTGCTTCGAGTTTCTGAACGGGGGCACCGATACCACCTCAACGGCGTTGCAGTGGATCATGGCGAACCTCGTGAAGCACCAAGACATACAAGCGAAGTTGTTGGAAGAGATCGAGGGGGTGGTGGGGAAAGACGGGGAGGAGATCAAGGAAGAGGACTTGCAGAGGATGCCATATCTCAAGGCGGTGATCATGGAAGGGTTGCGGCGGCACCCGCCGGGCCACCTCGTGCTGCCCCACAGGGTGACAGAGGATGTGATCTTAGATGGGTATTTGATACCACAGAACGCGTCGGTTAATTTTATGGTGGCAGAGATGAGTTGGGATGGGAAGGTGTGGGAGGAGCCGATGGAGTTCAAGCCGGAGAGGTTCTTGGCCGGGGGGTCGGGCGAGGGGGTGGATATAACGGGGAGTAGGGAGATCAAGATGATGCCGTTTGGTGTGGGCAGGAGGATGTGCCCGGGGCTCAGGCTGGCCATGCTGCATCTCGAGTACTTTGTGGCCAATTTGGTGAGGGAATTCGAGTGGAAGGCTGTGGATGGGGAGGAGGTGGATTTGTCTGAGAAGCTGGAATTCACCATGGTCATGAAGAGGCCTCTCCGAGCTTGCATACTTCCACGGAGGAAGACTCGGTGGTCCTCTGCTGCAGAGGACTTGGAGAAGTGGTCTTTTGTTGCATAGATAATTACGTTCTATATATAAGAAAAATGGTATGGGGGAGGGAGGGAGGGAACGGGGAGCTTCTGCTGTATGATTAAATAAGTTATTCTCTATGATTGGTATTTAAAAAATAAAGATAATAATAATTAAAAAAAGAAAGGAAAAGAGCAACAGCTTGATTAAAACATGGAGACCATGGAATCAGACACCACTATTATAAGCAGAAAAGAAAGGTAAAGCCCCTCAGGCGAATAAACTTACAAGCAGCGACAAACTAATATACAAAACATCTGAAATATCTGAGGGTATTAACAGAAAAGCTTAATTGATAGAAGAAATAACTAAATAAAATAATGTGACCGTACTTATATTGAAAACATCCCATATGGAAGTTAGACGGCCAATTCATTGCATCAGAAGTAAATTCCAGTTATGTAACCACCAAACAATCTGTGCTTATAGATTAGCTTCGCCATAAAGATAAAATTGCCTATCAAAAAATAATAGTATAAATGATATTTATAAAGTAGAACCATGTGAAACAGCCAAAAAGTTGTCAGCAATCAACAGCAAAATCTGGAATACCATATTGGAGTAGTGATAAAACTTTGATATTGAATGTAGAAAGTGGAATAGAATTTATGTTGACAAAGAAGAACCATCAGCACACGGAATAACTATTAAGCTGAAGACACAACTCAGAAAAGATTCCAAATGGCACTCCAGAAAAAACCAATGAAGACCAAGATAATATACAAGCTGAAAAAACTTAGTGCCATTACCGTGCAATATTCCAAGATTGTGTTACTAAATAGATTTACCTTCCCTTGGAAACCAAATGTGCCTTCCATCAGCCTGCAAAAGATGGGAGAAATGGGAATCTAAAAGATCGGTATCAGACCAATCAATATCATGTTGCAAATTTGTGGCCAGATGATCAGCCTGTTGGTTAGCTTCCTGACGAACATGAGATATTGGAAACTAAATTAATCTATTTTTCTATTCATAAATATCTCTTATAGGTGGAATATTGGATGAAGTAAGAAACGAGTGATTTGCAATCTATGGTTGGTAGGTTTCGAGATCACAATGGGCCAGGGGGTGAAGGGTATTTACTGGTGTTCCTAGCGTCCCGAGGAAGAACGTAATGAAGAAGCTTTGGGGCTCAAACTGGTTGCTATTTCCACGAGTACCATTAACTTTAGAATTACATATCGATCCTAGCTCTCTCCCTCTCCCTCACTCTCCACACCTATCCAAACCCAATCCGAATTTTTTTTGCGGGCTTTTTGGCCAAGTTGAGCCCGAAAATTTTTGGAAAACTAAGCTAGCCTAAATCCGATTAAAGATATGCGGGGCAAATGATTGCATAAATGTATTATTTTCGGTAGACAAGAAATATTGATATGTTTAAGAGAAAAGGATGTTTCTTGGACAGTGTTAAAGGTTGCATAAAAGCAAGAATTGTAAGTAGAAAGATTAAGGATACAAAAAATAGAGAAACGAGAGTTTTTTAGGGCTTTCTGTCGAACCTTGTTTAGTCTTGGATATATCATTGGCCTAGTCCAAACCCGAGCCTAGCTTAAAAAATATGCGGGCTCTATATTAAAGCTTAAATCCGGCCGAAAATTTTTTGGTCCTAACTAAAGTCGAGCCCTATCGGTATTTGTCCTGATATATAGAGATTTCACTTTGCAATGAATTTGAATTCCACGGTCAACACTTATTCTAGCTACTTTTTTTAAAAAAATTTATATAACTTACTAATGGTTGATAGCGAAGCTTTGCCCGATTTCAAAAGGAATAGTTTTCCCAAAGGCAAATGCTAAGACTTTCACTAGAATCAATTACAAGCTCAAGACTTAGAAAAGTTAAAACGATAATAGTACAAGTTGCAACCATTATACCAATTATAGCATGATCAAATCTAATAGGATCCGGGCCTATTTGACCTAACCTACTTTGAATAGATCAAAACCAATTAACCGTATCTAGACAGTTATTTTTGTAAGATGATAAGCAAAAAAAATAAAAAATAAAAAAATTCTAGCAAACTTTGATTGCTCTTTTGAATCAATTAAAATAGATAAATGGTTGTGGCCAACCACACGGAAACTATATTATGAGACTCCACAACTAATCTTTCTTCTTAGTTTTTAAATATTTTATTTTATTTACTTTAGATTGATTTAATTTTATCCAATTTACTAAAAAGGAAAAAAAATTTTGAAAAGAATATCGAATGGGTATGGAAAGTGGTCTTCGAGCTCTGAATTTTGTGGCTGCATTTTACACTCTGTCGTTCCTAAATTCTAGCTAAGCAAATAGCCGAAATCCAAAGAAAGCCGGCTAATCCGATCCAATGAGCATCGATTTCGATCGATTGAAAGACATAAATTAGATAAAATTAGATTGAAATTTATAAAAAAATCAATTATTTATGGTCGATTTTGTTCCTACACTCTTAACATATAATGCATCCAAATCCAACATAATCCATCCAAATTCGATACAATCCATCCAAACCCATAAATAAGCTTAAGTGGACTAATATTAGATTTAAAATCAACATTAGATCAATATTGAAGTCCAAACTGATACAACCCATCCGAACCCGCTACAAAGCGGTCATTTTAATTTTAAATGATTTATACATGGTAAATAATCGATAGCGGATTGAATTTTTTTGAATCCGATTGGGCTTGATTAGATGAAAATTTTCTCTCAACCCGACTGAACCTGACCCATGCTCTATTCTACTAAATTCTAGTTAGCATTTCTTATCTTATAAATAAAGATAAAAATTATGGGACCATTAAAGGATCAAACACAAATCATGCGATCGATTTCATAGCTGTGGTTATGGTATGGAATGTGCCGGTAGTTATTGGCTCTAATTCTAGTCAAAAGAATCCTCTACTTTCATAGTGTGGCATCGAACTTCCACCTAAGTTGGGAAAAGACAACTTTCAGGATCTGTTCTTTTGTGAATAAATATTATGAAAAAATTGATGAGCTTTTTCATTGACCAACTTATCGATATTCTTATATTTTATAAGATGAATAAATTACTTTTCATTGGTAGCATTTATCCTTAAAATGAAGGAAAACTTTTACTCATTTAGAGGATAGTTAAATCATTTTTCTATTAGCCAGTAAAATAGGCATTCAATTTTATTTCTAAAATATCCTATTCTTATTTCTAGTGCTTTCATCATTCAATACCCAATAGCTCAATCATTTACTTTCTTCAAATCTAAAAAGTATAAAAAATATTATGAAAAACATGGATAAATTTTAGTAACTTATCTAGAAAAAGTGGCAATGCAAAAGAATATGGGTAACACATTTTGAAGCCAATTTTCTATGCATAAAAAAATATAAATAAATTATTTTTTGTCTAAATGTTATCTAAAAAATACTTACCTAAAAAAAAATATATTTAGATAATTTTTTAATCCAAACCCTCATTGGGATTCTAACTTCTCTTTTGCATGTGCAACGCACATAAACCTCAAGTCCGCCCCCAGTGAAGCATGTTCCGTGCTTAAAAATTCTCTTTTTATCTTTAATATTCTGATTGGGCCTACGGATCTTGGGCCAAATGGGTCTTGGGTCAATTGGCTTCAGCTGATTTTTTTTTTCTTTTCTATTCCAAATTTCTGGTTTTTGAGCTATTTAGGCAAACTAAGGAAGCTGGTCAAATGGACCAAACCCGATATTTTCTTGGCCAGGTATTACAGTATACTCTTACCATCTTGATTATGTTTTTAAAGACATCGCCATTTCTAGCTAACGAGATGTAATAGACTGTAAAAAATACAAATCCTCTGTCTCTTATCAGGGGTTCGGGTTGTATTATTCACATGGTTGGATCGTGCTCTGCAAAATTTTTAAAGCCATCCAAACCTCGTTGTTCCATCAGCTGCAAAGCTCTAAAAACTGACGTCGCGCTTTGAAAGTACAATCCAAGGGTTCATCCGCCGAAAATATCGTTCTTTCGTGCCAAAGATGCAACCTGAACGCTCTTTCTTGGAACCTCCGTGCACGCTCTCCCCCACAAAAGTAAGGAGTTAGATAATACAGCTGGGGGAGCGTCGGAGAGCCTTAATACGTCTATCGCTTCTAGGCATTAAAAAAAAGGTAAGGAACCACTTTTTCATCCACTTCAACGCAAAGACCATATTTGGGCTGCACTAATTCAATATTTACTTTGCATATTGACCAAACAACGAAACTTCGCTTTCACTAAAAATCACTTTCCATCGGTTCATAAAATGATAACCTACCACTTCCATATTCTTGGTTGGTCCACTCTATAGTTACCTGGGTCATGGGTCATTAAGATTTGCGGTATGAATCGGATGCATGGTATGATATTTTTCATAGTATATAGTACGGAGGGTAAGCTTAATTAAAATATTATTTTAGATTAAAATTTAATGTATTCTTGAAAATAAAATAGACTGAAATTCGATCGATCGGATCTCAGTCCATATCTGATCGGATCTCCGACCATCCATCGAATGAACACGTATCTACGCACATGCGCCCGAAAAGATGCATCGACTGAAAAAAAAATAGGCATGCGCCTAAAAAATTTTTAAAAAAAAATAACAGACGTGCTATCTGAAAAAAAATTCAAAAAAAATCTTTAAAAAATCTGAAAAAACCAAAAAAAAAAATTTAGATAAAAAACCTAAAAAAAATCTTGAAAAAAAATTCAAAAAAAAATTAAAAACTAAAAATAAAAATAAAAATTAAAAAAAAAAATATGAAGGTGCCTACATTTAAAATGTAGCAGCCTTCATGTACTTGAATGGCGGCTACAATAAATTATAGGCACCTTTCAAATGTTTTTTTCTAGTTTTTTAATTTAAAAAATCTATTAGGAAAAAAAAAAAGAGGTTGCCTTCAATTTTTTTTTCTAATTTTATTTTTTAAGTTTTTTTCTAATTTTTTTTTAATTTTTTTTTGAATTTTTTTTAGACAGCAGGTTTTTTTTTTCTGAATTTTTTTCAGGCACACACGCGCCTTTTTTTCAACCCACATGCCTTTTCAGGCGCATGTGCATAGATGTGCACCGATCCGATGATCAGGGATTCGATCAGATATGAACTGAGATTCAATCGATCGAAACCCAGTCCACCTCTATATATATATATATATATATATATATATATATATATATATATATATATATATATATATATATATATATATGCAGTATGGAGGGTAGGCTTAATTGGAATGTTATTTTGGATCGAAATTCGATGTATCCTTAAGAATGAGATCGATGACTTGATATATATATATAGTATGGAGGGTAGGCTTAATTGGAATGTTATTTTGAATCGAAATTTGATGTACTCTTAAGAATGGGGTCGATGACTTGATATATATATATATATATATATGAGGCAGACTGGATTCTGATCGATCGGAGCCTAGCCTATATCCGATCAAATTTTCAATCATTTGATTAACGCACATCTTAGCACACACCTAAAAAAATGCACCGGTTGAAAAAAGTGCACGTCTAAAAAAAATAGATGAAAAAAATTCAAAAAAAAATCTGAATTTGAAAAAACTAAAAAAAATTAGAAAAAGAATTAATTTTTTTTTAGAAAAAAGCCTAAAAAAAGTTATCTAAAAAATCTTAAAAAAACCTTCTTTTTTTCTTTTTATTTTTTTAAATTAAAAAAAATAAAAAAAATAAAAAAAATAAAAAAAAGAAGGCACCTTCTTCTTTGAAGAAGGCATGCCTTCTCTTTTTTTTAAGAATTTTTTTAATTTTTTTCTTTTTTTAAGAATTTTTTTAATTTTTTGAGTGAAGGTGCCTGAAAAATTTTAAAAATATATTATTTTTAACCTTCAATTTTTTTTCCAACATGGAAGGTGCCTTCATGTACCCTAAAGGTGCCTTCCGAGCTAAAAAATAATTAAAAAATAATAAATCATATTTTTTTATTTTTTCAAGTAGCAAGCTTTTTTTTTGAATTTTTTTGGGCATGCCTTTTTTTTCAGTAGGTGCACCTAATTTTTTTTTAGCTGGTGTGCCTTTTCAGCCGCACGCTAGAAGATGCGCGCTGATCGAACGGTCAAGGATCCGACTGGATGTAGAGTGGGCTCCGATCGATCGGAGCCTAGTCTACCTATATATATATATATATATATATATATATATAATGATATGCAGTACGGAGGGTAGGTTTAATTGAAATGTTATTTTGGATCGAAATTTGATGTACCCTTAAGAATGAGGTCGATAACTTTATATATATATATATATATATATATATATATATATATATATATATATATATATATATATATATATATATATATATATATATGTGTGTGTGTGTGTGTGTGTGTGTGTATGTATGTATGTATGTATATGTATAAATAAGTTAGATTGTTCAATTTTTGACTACTTGATGCATATGTTAGGAGCCTCTAAATCATATAATTTTTTTGTATGCAAGCACTTTTGAGGTAGTAGGTCATATTCAACAGCTTGGATCATTGATGTAAGACCTCTATTATAGAGTTTTGATCTGATCTAATCTGAATCCAAATCCAATCGGTCTGATTCTAGTCTGACTCTCTCTCTCTATATATATAAGCCTAAAAATATTTGTCAACAAAAAATTAAAATAAAAAATCTCTAACCATTATATTAAATCTCCCAAACAATAGTCTATGTAAAACTAAAAACATATAATAAAACAAAAGTATTCATTTGAAAACTTTTAAAAAGTTCTTCAATCTACTCTTTTTCCTTTTCTTTTATTGCAAAGCTGGAAATTTGAGTTCACTAAAGTCTTAGATGTTGAGCTTGGGGTGGGTTGGAAGAGTTGCTTATTGCTTTAAATTTGGAGGAAGAAATAGAAGCAAATGATGGCTTAACTTCATCTTCCTTCAAAATAGCATCTAAATTAATTTTTAATATATTCATCTCCAAATGATCTCCACCTCATATCTTCTAATCTTATCATAGAATTATCAAGATAAGTTTTCTCTGGATCAATATCCCACTTTTTATAGGATCCATTCTTATAGCTTTCAATAAATCAAGATAAAAAATGAATATTAGAATGAATGAAGACTAATTTTTTAGCTTTTGAAGAGTTCAGCCTCTCATGTTTGAAAGAAAAAAATCTTATTAAGAAAGAAAAGGAAAAGAATATATTGCCCAGGTATGGCTACCCAAGAGGAGGGATGAATTGGGTTTCTAAAAAATTTGGCCAATTTAAACTCTAATGCTAATATGTGCTTCTAATTAAAAGAAACTTGAATACTTTATGGTAAATAAGTAATGTGTAGCAGCGGAATTAAAAGTAACTAATTAATGTAAATATGTAAAGCAAATAAAGCAAAAGCACAATCAAACACACAAGAATTTTATAGTGGTTCGGTGCAATCCCGCATCTACGTCCACTCTCCAAGCTCTCCTTGGGAATTCCACTATAATCCTAGATTACAATACGTTTGTTTTAACCCGGGATCACAAACAAACCCAGTTAGTTTTGCTGGGCTCATCAACCATAATTCTATACCGATAGTTTTTTGGGTTCACTATCAATCCAGTTGGTTTTAACCTAGGAGCACCAACCATAATATTTACACCATCCAATTTTTGGCTTGGACCAACCTACACCCTAAATGTCTTTCCCCCAAAGAAACTTGTAAAGAACCAAAGATACAAATATAAAAATTCAGCACAAGAATAAAAAACAAAAAAAAACTCTTTTAAAGCTCGATGGAGAGGTTGAAAGATGGCTCTTGAAACTTAGTATTTTCTCCTTTGAAGGCTAAGAGGAAGCTTGAATGAATGAGGATGATCACACTTTGAAGCTCTCTAAATTTGATGCACAAGGTCCTCTCTTTTTCTTTTGATATTCAATGAACCTCACTATTTTAATAATATTTACTTTCAATCCACTTAATCTTATTTTTTAAATATTTTTCTAGCCTTTTATACTCTTTGTGATGGCTGGAGAAGAAATTTTGGCCATTGAAAGGACTGAAATAGTCGTTAGAGTAAAAAACTAGTCGTTACAAAAAGCTGCAAAAACTAGCCGTTACGATCACTGGGTCAGCTCAGTCCCCTGGTTCTTGAAAAAACTGGCTTTCTGCACTTTCTATCTTTTGCTTTCATTGAGACTAGATCGGCTCAGTCTCAGACTAGGTCGGTTCAGTTTGCATTCAAGTATACCGAAAAGCCAATTTCGAAAGAGGATGACCTAGGGGTCATCCCTTAAGTTAATCATTTTGCTAAAATTTGATTTGCTTCTAATTTATGCATCCAAAAATTATAGAACTACTTTCAAAAGATCAGAAATCTTGTAAGCTTATTCTTGAGACTTCAAAAATAAATTTTTTCTAACTTTATAAAATTATAATTTTATCCTTCTTCAAAGATATTTATCAATTCAATTTTATAGAAGCTCTTGACTTGGTGATTTTTGTGTGGATCTTTTTTTGGATTAATTTCTTTAATTTGAACATCTAAAAAGACTTGCATACATTCTTGAAATATATGATTAATATTATTTATACTCATTATTTTAAAATCATCAAAATCAATCAGTGAGTCAATAATCTTTTTTCTTTTTGATGATGACAAAACTTTGAATATATGCACAAAAATAAAATTAATGTATTTCAACTAACTGGCTAGTATAAAATATGAAGTAAGAATATACACAATAGAAATACGTACATCATAAAAACTTTAAATAATATTTTGCATAATTTATATACTCACATTAAAATAATATTTTAATTCAAATCAATAAGTATTAAGATTCTAAGTAAGAAATTCATTGAGTTTCTTAAGTATTAATTCTTTAAGCATATACTTAATATACCTCTCCTCCTTTTTGACAACATCAAAAAGCTCATTGAAAAGAATAAGAAAAATCATCAAAATCAATATTAAGATATTAAATTAAGAGATGTATCAAATTCAGAAAGTCAAATCAAATTAATCATCTCTTCTTTTGAATGATTATTTTTTTTTTCAAAAATTAGCTTAAATTTAAATATTAAAGACTCTTCCTTTTTTTTTGAATGAATATGA
Organism: Cocos nucifera; assembly: GCA_006176705.1. Lineage (NCBI taxonomy): Eukaryota > Viridiplantae > Streptophyta > Magnoliopsida > Arecales > Arecaceae > Cocos > Cocos nucifera. Next base: position 1,957,510 of record QRFJ01000116.1, read on the forward strand.
CTTTTTAATCAGATTTTCAAAGATGTACTTTTAACCTTTAAAAGGAATAGAGCTTTTCATAAGATTTGACAATAAATTCAAGCATAATATGCACATCAATATTTATTCATTTTTTTAATAAAAATCCATCATTTAAATTTAGAAAATATTAGTGCAGAAACTGATTGTCGTCGGATCCAATTGGAACGGAGGAGGATGAGGTCACCGCTGGGGATCTCGTCCTCCTCTACTCCAGCTGGATCCGATGATAACCTATTTCTGCACCAATAGATTTGGCGCTAGAGGAAGGACGTGAACCTTTGAGGTTCCCTTATTCTTAAAAGAGTGCTCGACGATGATTTCTCTCTTTCTTCTTCGAAGATCTCTCTTCTTCCATTCTAGAGTTCTTTTTTGAAGAGAAAATGCCTCCTAGGAGAGCTTCGACTCGACGATCGACGGCCTCCATGCCAGATCCATCTGCTCCCGCATCGGCCCCGATAGCCTAGGTTCCATTTGAAGCCATCGTAGATGTGGAGCAGTTCAACCTGCTGGTCCAGTAGGTTCATGGCCTCACCGAAATGATGCAGACCGTGCGACAGCTTCTGATGGAGACTTTGCCAGCAAACCCACCATGAGGAAGTCAGGAACCGACCTTAAGGAAGAGCATTTGGCCTAGCATATCAATCACCCTTAGGAAGGAGAAATAGAGTAGAAGTTCTCCTCTAAAAGGCTTCACAAGAGGCAGAATGAAGTTCGACCGCGTTCACAACCTCCCCAGCGTAAGCAAGGCCAAACTTCCCCTCGAGCTCATCATCGAGAAAGCCTCGACGAAGGTTTCACAGGAGGATGGAATGAAGTTCGGTGTGAGCAAGGCAGTCGAACTCCCCCTCGAGCTCATCATCAAGGAAGCCCTAACAAAGGAGCATGAAGTTTTTTTGCAGAAGGTTTCATTGGAGGATGGAATGAAGTTCAACCGTGTTCACGACCTCTTCAGTGCAAACGAGGCCAAACTCCCCCTTGAGCTCGTCATCGAGGAAGCTCCGATGAAAGTTTAACAAGAGGATGGAATGAAATTCGATATGAGTGAGGCCGCCGAACTCTCCCTCGAGCTCGTCATCAAGAAAGCTCCGATAAAGGGGCATGAAGTTCTCCCACAGAAGGTTTCACTAGAGGGTGGAATGAAGTTTGACCGCACTCACGACCTCCCCAGTGCAAGCGAGGCCAAACTCTCCCTCGAGCTCGTCATCGAGGAAGCTCTAATGAAGGTTTAACAGGAGGGCAGAATGAAGTTCGGCATGAGTGAGGCCGCCGAACTCCCCCTTGAGCTCGTCATCAAGGAAGCTCCGACAAAGGAATATGAAGTTCTCCTGCAGAAGATTTTACAGAAAGGTGGAATAAAGTTCGGCCATGCTCACGACCTCCCCAGCGCAAGCAAAGCCCGAACTTCTTGAGCTCGTCATCAAGAAAGCTCCGAGGAAGCTCCGATAGAAGGGTGCGAAGTCCTTCCTCCAGAAGCTAGAACCACTATTGAGGAAAGAACGGCAAGGAGATCGGCCACCTCCCAGCATCATAGACACTATCTCCGGGGCTTGACACTTCGGTGGGCTGTCATATCTCTGCGACAAAGCTAAGAGAAGCTTGCTCCAAATTAAGAAGGCCAGCATGAGATAGAGGAAGTCATCCGACCTAGGACTTACTACCCAAGGGAACCCAAAGGAATAACGCCCCCACGATCCTGAAATGGGGATGTGCTACAAGTAACTTTTCCTTGGTAAATTCTTCTCTTTCGATAATATTGTTTCTAGCTGCAAAAACTATGTGATGACAGGAAAGAGGCGGTCAATAGTTGCCATGTTAGGAACAGGAGTAAGACCTCATCCTAACACGAGCAGGTCAAAGGCCTTCAACCTCAGTCGTAGGAGATAAGTTCTCCCCCGAGGCAACTTCGACTGTAGGAGATAAGATCTCCCCTGAGGGTTCAGGCCGACCTCGACTGTAGGAGATAAGATCTCCCCTGAGGGTTCAGGCCGACCTCGACTGTAGGAGATAAGATCTCTCTTTTGAAGAAAATTTGAGGATGTATTATCAGTAATTTTTCTTTAATAAAACTCCTTCGTTCAATATTATTATTTTTTGGTGTAAGAATTACGTGATGATAGAAAAAAAAGAGCGAAAATGACTCGTTAGGAATAGAAGAAGAATCTCATCCTAACACGAACAAAGTTGAAGGCCTCGTTCACCTTAGATGAGATGGAGAGAGAGGCCCTGACAGTAGCCCTTATGTGCCCCCACAACCCATTAGGAACAGGAGGAGAATCTCATCCTAACGCGAGCAAAGTCGAAGGCCTCGTTCACCTTAGACGAGATAGGGGAAGAGATCCTGACAGCAGCCCTTATGTGCCCCCATAGTTCGTTAGGAACAGAAGTAGAATCTCTTCCTAACTCGAGCAAAGTCGAAGGCCTCGTTCACCTTAGACGAGATGAAGAGAGAGGTCCTAATAATGGTCCATATATGCCCCCACAGTCCGTTAGGAACAGAAGGAGAACCTCATCCTAACGCGAGCAAAGTCAAAGACCTCATTCACCTTAGATAAAATGGAAGGAGAGGCCCTGACAGTAATCCTTATATGCCCCACAGTCCATTAGGAATAGGAGGAGAACCTCGTCCTAACGCGAGTAAAGTCGAAGGCCTCGTTCACCTTAGATGAGATGAGAGGAGAGGCCCTGATAGCGGTCCGTATGTGCCCCCACAGCCTGTTAGAAACAGAAGAAGAACCTCGTCCTAACGTGAGCAAAGTCTAAGTCCAAGCTCCAAAGTCTATAAAAGATAGGATCTCTATCAACCTCGGCTAGAGATAAGATTTCTCCCAAGCGATCGGGCCAACCAATCTCAGCTAGAGATAAGATCTCTTCTGAGCAACTGCGACAACTTCGACCAGAGATAAGATCTCTTCCAAGCGACCATGACAATCTCGGCTAGAGATAAGATCTCTTTCGAGCGACCGAGCCAACCTTGGCTAGAGATAAGACCTCTTTCGAGCGACCGTGACAACCTCAACTAGAGATAAGATCTCTTTCGAGCGACCGAGCCAACCTCGATCAGAGATAAGATCTCTCTCGAGCGACCAAGCTAATCTTGACTGCAGGAGATAAGATCTTCCTCGAGCATCTACGTCAATCTCGACCGCAGGAGATAAGATCTCCCCCGAGACAACCTCGACCGTAGGAGATAAGATCTCCCCTAAGGGTCCGTATCAACCTCGACTGCAGGAGATAAGATCTTCTCCGAGTGTCCATATCAACCTCGACCGTAGGAGATAAGATTTCCTCCGAGGAGCTCAACCTCCAACCTCGACCGTAGGAGACGAGATCTACTTCAACCTCGACTGGAGATGAGATCTTCCCTGGGCTTCAACTTCAACATCAACTTTGGTTGGAGGAGAGATCTCCCCTGAGCTTCGACCTGAACCAGTACAGAGCTTAAAAGAAGACTTCGACAATCACCTTCTCTGCACTTCCTTCCTTCGAGTTTCAAACTCGAAAGTGGAGGGACTATTATTGGGGATAAATCTCGCTCCTATTGAAGTTCAGTTTGATGCTCAGTCTAATGCAATCGATAGCCATGGAAGAGCTTCAGCGGATAGATCTTAGCCGTACTCCTTCAGTCGATCAAATTTTTCTGCGGTCAAGCTTCAGTCGGACTCCTACGAGAGCCGAACTCTCTCTGTGCTCTTTCAGCTAGATGCCTACGGGAGCCAAACTCCCTCCAAGCTTTTACTTCGATCAAACTTCTTTAGGAGTTGGACTCCTCCCAGACATCCTCCTCGGTCGGTCGAACTCCTTCCGAACTCTCCAACGATCGAGCCTTAGCCGCACTCCTCCGACCAAACTCCTTCTGAGCTTTTCCTCGACCGAACTCCTCCAAAAGTCCGAACTCTTCTAAAATTGATACGTACTGAAGTCCACCAATCAATGCCTGCTTTCTCAGAGCCATGGCTATTAAATTTGGATGAACTATCATCATCAGTCTACCACAGACGATGCGATCGAACGACATGGCCACTACTACTGATGACACTACTCTCTCCATAGCCAGCCCCATGCGATCCATGACCTATCAGTATGATTGTCACTATCCATCTGACGATGCCTTCCTTTTCATATCAAACTCCATGCGGCTCCGACGGCTCGCTACCATGCAGTATGATCGTCACCATCAATCAAACTCCGTCTATAAAAAGGATCCTCTAAATACGCTAACTCTAGACTCTAAGCTCTTCTCTCCTTCTCGAAACTCTACCAAACTCATTTCTGACACTCCATTTCTGTTGGTCAGAGCTGACTTGACCGTCGAAGGATCCTACCGGAGTCACCCCCCACCGACTCCAGATAGAACTTTATTTTGCAGATCCCCGACGGCGATCTCATCCTCCTCTGCTCCAGCTGAATCCGACGACAATCAATTTCTGCACCAACAGAAAAGATATGTATCGAGAATGTATCAAGTAAATCAATAATAGTATCAAAGTAAATAAGAATTACTTTTTAAAATTTATTTCTTGAGTAAAAATTACTTTGATATAAATAATTTTATAAAAATTTTTAAATTTAGTTTAACTTTAATTAATTATCAAAAATAATTAGGCTATCAAATCATGTATATCAAAATATAAAACTAACATATTAATGATACCATTTTAAGTAATTTTTAATTATTAAAGAATAATTTATTTATCTGACACTTTTTTAAATTTATAGTACTTTAAATTAAGTAAATCAAATTGAATAAATACATGAAAGCATAAATTGAAAAGATTATAAAGCATTTGATTTAAAATTTAAAATCAATACAATAAAGCTTAAAATAAGATAATTGATTGAAAATTTAAGATCATAAATTTATTAATATTTTTAATTAAATTAAATTAAAAAATATCTCTCTCCCTACTTTTCATACTAATAGCTGGATTGATTTATTTTTCAACTTTCTCTTCCTCTTTATTTCAAAATAAGTATATTTTAAATTTAGATTATCAAATTGATATACATATATATATATATATATATATTCATTCTTTAGCATTATCTTCCACTTTTTTTTTAATTTGCATGCATAAGCTTTATAATTTTTATTATTTTCTCTTTTTCTTTCAAGTTAAGCACATTTAATTGATACCATATTAATCTTTAATTAATATAAATTTATTTTTTAAGCTTAAATTTTTAAATTTTATTGATACCATGTTAGTAATCATTTTATCTTTGATATTTTCTTCTCTTACTTTTGTAAATAAAACTATTTTTTAATTAAATAAAATTTTAAAAGAGCAAGCATCAATTGAGTGAATTAAGTATTAAATTATGTATTTAATTCAAATAAATATAGCATTCACTCACGTAGAAACTAAATTTTTTAAAAATTTATTTTTTATTTGCTTCAAAAAATATTTACAATGATAACAATCCATTAAAATTCAAAAGTATGCCATGTAGATGTACTTTTCAATTTTAATTAATAAGAATTTTAGGCTTCAAAAATTTAAATAATATAATCTTGAAAATACATCTCTTCATTTTGATATTAAATTAAATCATTCAAAAATGTATTACAAAAATTTATCTCAAACATTATAATAACAAGAATATAGACATGAAAATTCATATTTGAGATAAAGCAACTATTCTTTTGCCAAAAGATAAATCAATAAAATATAAGACATATTATAAACTGTCTAATCCTAAATAGATATATCATTCAGAGATTTGTTTAATTTTTCAGAAAATATCTCTTTCTCTTCTTAAGTAGTATCAATCAATTTGAAGCATAAATATATCAATCTTATAATTTATCTTAAGGTATAATATCAAAAATATATTCATGCAAATCAGATTATATGCAAGGATATTTTCTTCATGAAGCAATAGAATACAAGACGATAATGATCTATTTAATATCAATCATTGAAGTTTTTGATCGCAAAAGATGAATCAATTTAAATTTATATCAAATTATCTTGATAAGTTAATTTGAATTGATATCAACAAATCATCCAAAATTAAATATAAATAGATCTTCTGTTATTCTTTGAAAGATCATTTCATCCTTTTTTTTATGAAATACCAGGCAATTAAGTTTAAAAAAGATATGAACTTTGTTGGTGCAGAAACTGATCGTCATCAGATCTGACTGGAGCGGAGGTGGACGAGATCGCCGTCGGAGACCTGCAAAATAAAGTCCTATTTGGAGCTGATGGGGGGTGGCTTCGGTAGGATCCTCCGATGATCAAGTCAGCTCTGGCCAACAGGAATGGAGTGCTTGAGAATGAGTTCCGTAGAGCTTAGAGAATGAGAAGAGAGTTTAGAGCCTCGAGTTAGCATATATAGAGGGTCCTTTTATAGGTGGAGCTTGATTGATAGTGACGATCATATCATCCGACCGCAGATCACTCGGGATCGCATGAAGTTCGGTACAGAGAGGAAGGCATCGTCAAACGGATTGTGACAGCCATGCTGATGGGTCATGGGCTACATGGGGTTAATTACGGAGAGAGTGGTGTCACCAGTAGCGGTGACCATGTCGTTCGATCGCATCATCAATGGCAGACTGATGGTGATCGTTCGTCCAGATTTAATAGTTGTAGCTCTAAGAAAGTAGGCATTGATCGATGGACTTCGGTATGTATTAATTCCAAAGAAGTTCAGCTGAGGAGAAGCTCGGAAGGAGTTCGATCGGAGGAGTGCGAAGGAAGTTTGGCTGTCGTAGGCATCTAACTGGAAAAGCGCGGAGGAAGTTCGACTCTCGCGGGCATCAGGCTAGAGGGGTGCGGCTAAGGTTCGATCATCAGAAAGTTCGAAAGGAGCTCAGCCGCTGAGGAGTCCGATCGATCGAAGGGGATGTCTGGTAGAAGTCCGATTGGAGGAGTTCGGCTAAGACCCGACCATTGGGAGTCTGAAGGAGCTCGACCACTGAGAAGTTCAATCGATTGAAGGAGTTCGGCTAAGGCCCAACCATCGAGAGTCCGAAGGGGCTTGGCCATAAGGAGTTCGGTCGGCTAAGGTCCGACCATTGGAAGTCCAAAGGAGCTTGATCGTTGAGGTTCTTCTGTGACTACCGATTGCGTTAAGTTGAGTGTCGAACTGGACTTCGGTAGGAGCGGGGTTTATCCCCAATAAACTTTTTGTAACATCAAGATATAGCTTTGCAAAATTAGATTTAAGATAAAGATATTCTTTTATTTTTGCTAAAAGATAAAGCATTGAAGTGTAAGACAATGATGTGCCGTTTGATAGAAATTATGAAAATTTTGATAGTTAAGTATTATATTTATCAATGAGTTTTAAAATTATAAGAATATATCAAAATCAATTTATTTGGAGTAAGAATATGTCTCAAACTTCTTTTCACTTCAAATAGTTTTCAAAAATGATTTGATAATCAAATCAAAAGTATATAGATCAAATAAAATCATCATATTAAGGCTCAAAATAAGATAATTAAAATTTTCAATCAAAGCTAGATAATATCACTCTCCTTATTTTTCAAATCAAGCATATTAAATATGAATTTAACTACTAAATTCAGATTTTCTAAATTTGAAAGATATTTTCAATTTCAAAGTTCTTTTCAAATAATTGATCATTTCTTCTTTAATAATTTCTCCCCCTATGTTTTATAGTCAATGCCATAAAGTGAGTTATTTTGATTTTTTTTTTTAAGTTATTAACAAATGTCCATGATATGTATATAAGTAATGTTGGGGATAAATCCCGCTCCTGCCGAAGCCCGGCCCGACGCTCAGCCCAATGTAACCAGTAGCCGCTGAAGAGCTTTAGCGCCAGGCGCCAGGCCGAGCCCCTACCACGGTCGAACTGCCTAGAGGCCGAACTCCCCTGCACCAAGGTCCGGGCCGAACTGCCTAGAGGCCGAACTCCCCTGCACCAAGGTCCGGGCCGAACTGCCTAGAGGCCGAACTCCCCTGCACCAAGGTCCGGGCCGAACTGCCTAGAGGCCGAACTCCCCTGCGCCAAGGTCCGGGCCGAACTACCTAGCTGCCGAACTCCCCAGCGCCAGGCTCCGGGCCGAACTCCCACCGCCAGCCGAACTTCCTGACGGCCGAGCTCCTTGGACTCCAAGCGGCAGGACTTCTTCGGGAGACGGACTCCTCCCAGACGCCCGTTCGGCCACCCGAACTCCTCCCGGGTTTTCCCTTCGGACCGACTCCAGGCGAGCCCAGGCGGTCGAACTCCTCGGCAATCGTCCCTCGGCCGAACTCCTCGGCAATCGTCCCCTCGCCGAACTCTACAGATGGCCGACCCTTCAGCCAGCCGAGCTCCTCCCGAGTTTCCCCTTCGATCGAACTCTGTTACAAGTCCGAACTCCTCTGGACGAACTGTCGCCTGCAGCAAGATCGGACGGCGCCTTCCTCTCCGTACCGGACTCCATGCGGCCCACGACTCGCCAGTATGGCTCCCACGATCCACCGGACGACGCCTTCCTCTCCGTACCGGACTCCATGCGGCCCACGACATGCCAGTATGGCTCCCACGATCCACCGGACGATGCCATCCTCTCCGTACCGAACTCCATGCTGCCCGACGACTCTCTGCCAGACGGCATGGCCATCACCATCAACTAAGCTCCGCTATAAAGAGACCCCTCCAGATACGCCAAGGCTAAGCTCTCTGAACTCTCGACTCTCTAAGCTCTCCTCCTCATCTCTAAGCTCCGGAACTCATTCCGAGCACTCCATTACTGTTGGCCGAAAACTGACTTGAGCGTCGGAGGGTCCTGCCGGAGCCACCCCCCACCGGTTCCGAACGGGACTTCATTTTGCAGGTCCCCGACGACGACCTCGGTGGCCTCGACTCCAGCGATCTCCAGTGAGGACGGATTTCTGCACCAACAGATTGGCGCTAAAGAAGGAGAACCTGAACCTCCGAGGTTCCCTTATTCTTAAAGGAGTGCTCGGCGACCCTTCTCTTCCCTCTTCAGAGATCTTCCTTTTCTCTTTCGAGGAGAAAATGCCACCCAGGAGAGCTTCCGGCACGGCGTTCGATGGCCTCTGCGATCCGATCCCGTCCAGGCCCGTCTGTTCCTGCTTCTGCCCCGGCGGCCTAGGTTCCACCTGCACCCGCGGTGGATGTGAAGCAGTTCGGCCTGCTTGTCCGACAGATCCATGGCCTCACGAAGGCGTTGCAGGCTATACAGCAACCTCCGGTGGCGACTCCACCAGCAAGCCCGCCATGAGGGCGTGAGGAATCAGCCTTAAGGAAGAGCCCAATTGCCCCTAAGAGAGAAACGGAGAGCAGAAGTTCCCCCGCTGAAGCGGAATGAAGTTCGGCGCGAGGAAGGCCGAACCCACCCATGAGCCCGTCATCGAGGAAGCCCCGACAAAGAAGCATGAAGTTCTCCCACGGAAAGTTTCGCGGGAAAGCGGAATGAAGCTCCACGCAAGCGAAGCCCGAACTTCTCGAGCTCACCGCAAAGGAAGCCCCGACAGAAGGGCGCGAAGAAATCCTCCTCCCGAAAGATTCCGCAGCTATGACCCGCTCCTCTAACTCGAATCCTCGACCCGCTCCTCTAACTCGAATCCTCGGCAAAGTTAAGAGCCAGCCGCCAAGACCTGAAGGACTACGGCCTCTCCAAACGTGCGCGATCAAGGAGAAGATCGGCTATAGGCACTGCCGTAACTGGAAAAGACAAGAAGGTTGGCCGTCCCGCGGTGTCATCAACGCCACCCCGGGGAGGAGCTAGGAGCTAGCTACATCGGTGATTGTCATCCCCAGCGACAAAGTCAAGAGAAGCATGGTCCAAATTATGAAGGCCGGCATGAGATAGAGGAGGTCGTCTGGACGGAACTTGCTGCTCGAGGGAGCTCCGAGGAACAACGCCCCGTCGACCCCTCAAACGAGAACGCGCTGTCCGCGATTTTCCTTCGGTAAAATTCTCCCCTCTGCATAATATTATTTCTGGATGCGAAAACTATGCGATGACAGGAGAGCAGCAGTCAATAATCACCACGTTAGGAACAGGAGGAGAACCTCGTCCTAACACGAGCAACAAGCTCGGCCGCAGGAGATAAGATCTCCCCCGAGCGCGCACCTCGACCGCAGGAGATAAGATCTCCCCCGAGGGAAGCTCGGCCGCAGGAGATAAGATCTCCTCCGAGCGCGCAATTCAACCTCGGCTAGAGATAAGATCTCTCCCGAGCGACCGTGAACAACCTCGGTTGGGAACAGGAGGAGAACCTCGTCCTAACACGAGCATCAACCTCGGCTAGAGATAAGATCTCTCCCGAGCGACCGAGTCAACCTCGGCTAGAGATAAGATCTCTCCCGAGCGACCGTGAACAACCTCGGTTAGAAATAGGAGGAGAACCTCGTCCTAACACGAGCATCAACCTCGCTAGAGATAAGATCTCTCCCGAGCGACCGAGTCAACCTCGGCTAGAGATAAGATCTCTCCCGAGCGACCGTTGACAACCTCGGCTAGAGATAAGATCTCTCCCGAGCGACCGTGAACAACCTCGGTTAGGAACAGGAGGAGAACCTCGTCCTAACGCGAGCATCAACCTCGGCTAGAGATAAGATCTCTCCCGAGCGACCGAGTCAACCTCGGCTAGAGATAAGATCTCTCCGAGCGACCATGACAACCTCAGCAGGAGAACCTCGTCCTAGAGATAAGATAAGATCTCTTTCGAGCGACCGTGACAACCTCGGCTAGAGATAAGATCTCTCCCGAGCGATCGAGTCAACCTCGGTTAGGAACAGGAGGAGAACCTCATCCTAACACGAGCATCAACCTCGGCTAGAGATAAGATCTCTCCCGAGCGATCGAGTCAACCTCGAAGGCCTCGTTCATAAAGGACGAGATGGGGGGAGAGGCCAGAGGCCCTTATGTGCCCCCACAGCCTCATTAGGAACAGGAGGAGAACCTCGTTCCTAACGCGAGCATCAACCTCGGCTAGAGATAAGATCTCTTCCCGAGCGATCGAGTCAACCTCGCTAGAGATAAGATCTCTCCGAGCGACCGTTGACAACCTCGGCTAGAGATAAGATCTCTCCCGAGCGACCGTGAACAACCTCGGTTAGGAACAGGAGGAGAACCTCGTCCTAACGCGAGCATCAACCTCGGCTAGAGATAAGATCTCTCCCGAGCGACCATTGACAACCTCGGCTAGAGATAAGATCTCTCCCGAGCAACCGTGAACAACCTCGGTTAGGAACAGGAGGAGAACCTCGTCCTAACGCGAGCATCAACCTCGAGAGATAAGATCCTCCCGAGCGACCGTTGTCAACCTCGGCTAGAGATAAGATCTCTCCCGAGCGACCGTGAACAATCTCGGTTAGGAACAGGAGGAGAACCTCGTCCTAATGCGAGCATCAACCTCGGCTAGAGATAAGATCTCTCCCGAGCGACCGTTGACAACCTCGGCTAGAGATAAGATCTCTCTCTCGAGCGATCGTGAACAACCTCGGTTAGGAACAGGAGGAGAACCTCATCCTAACGCGTGCATCAACCTCGGTTAGAAGAGGAGAGAGCATCCCAAACCTCGGATAGAGATAAGATCTCTCCCGAGCGACCGTGACAACCTCGTTAGGAATAGGAGATCTCTCGCTAACCCGAGCACCAACCTCGGCTAGAGATAAGATCTCTCCCGAGCGACCGTGAACAACCTCGGTTAGGAACAGGAGAGAACCTCGTCCTAACGCGAGCACAACCTCGGCTAGAGATAAGATCTCTCCCGAGCGACCGTGAACAACCTCGGTTAGGAACAGGAGGAGACCTCGTCCTAACGCGAGCGCGCACATCAACCTCGGCTAGAGATAAGATCTCTCCGAGCGACCGTGAACAACTCGATTAGGAACAGGAGGAGAACCTCGTCCTAACGCGAGCATCAACCTCGGCTAGAGATAAGATCTCTTTCGAGCGACCATTGACAACCTCGGCTAGAGATAAGATCTCTCCCGAGCGACCGTGAACAACCTCGGTTAGGAACAGGAGGAGAACCTCGTCCTAACGCGAGCATCAACCTCGGTTAGGAACAGGAGGAGAACCTCGTCCTAACACGAGCACCAACCTCGGATAGAGATAAGATCTCTCCCGAGCGACCGTTGACAACCTCGGCTAGAGATAAGATCTCTCCCGAGCGACGAATCAACCTCGGCTAGAGATAAGATCTCTCCGATGCGACCGTGAACAACCTCGGTTAGGACAGAAGGAGAACCCTCGTCCTAACCGAGCACCAACCTCGGCTAGAGATAAGATCTCTCCCGAGCGACCGTGAACAACCTCGGTTAGGAACAGGAGGAGAACCTCGTCCTAACGCGAGCGCGCAGTCAACCTCGGCTAGAGATAAGATCTCTTTCGGCGACCGTGAACAACCTCGGTTAGGAAACAGGAGAGAACCTAACGCGAGCATCACCTCGACTTGAGATAAGATCTCTTTCCCACGACCACCTCGAAAGATCACAAGAGAAAGAGAAGTCTCCTCGAGCGACCGTTATCGACAGGAGGAGAATCTCGGCTAAGAGATCAAGCCTCGGTCCGACCGATCGACCAATTCTCCGAATCAGGAGGAGAGAGATCCTAACACGAGCACCAACTCGGCTAGAGATAAGATCTCTCCTGAGCGAACGTGAACAACCTCGGTTGGAGGAGATAAACCTCATCCTAACGCGAGCACGGCTAGAGATGAGATCAAGAAGCCTCGGCTGCAGGAGATAAGATCTCCCCCGAGCACGCACTTCAACCTCGGGCAAGAGAGGAGACTCTCCTCTCGCAGTCGACTTCAGCTGATGAGCAGACAATGTCGCCCCCGAAGAGCTCAAATCCGACCTCGACTTAGAGGCGAGATTTACTTCGGCTTCAACATCAGCTTCATCGACTTTAGCTGAAAATGAGTTCCATATCAAACACAACATCGACTGAAGATGAGGTCTCCCCAAGCCTCAGCCTCAACTTCAGCGTCAATATTCGCTGGATGATGAGACCTCCCGAGCTTCAAGCTGCCCAATCAATGCGGAGCCTGGAGTGCCCAGAAGACTTCGGCAGTCGCCTGTTTTGGTACTCCCTTCCTTCGAATTTTTGAACTCGGGAGTGGGGGGGGGCCGCTAACTGTTGGGGATAAATCCCCGCTCCTACCGAAGCCGATGCCCATGCTCAGCCTGCCCATGTAAAACCAGCCCGCTACCGGCAACTGAGGGAGAGCCTCCTGCCCAGGCGCTCAGGCCGAGCCCTAAAGGCGCCTGGCCCTCGGCCGAACTGCCTAGAGGCGACGAACCCTCCTCCTTCGACCAAGCCGGGGCGGAACTGCCCCCGATGCCGACCCCTCCCCTGCTCCCGGGCCGCCTAAGCCTTACCAGTAGCCGCTTGAACTCTCCCTGCAGCCCCCGAACTGCCTAGAGGGAAACTCCCTGCCAGGCCGAACTCCCTGCACCAAGTCCGGGCCGAACTGCCTACTGCGGGCCGGACCGCCTCCAGCGCCAAGGCTCCGGGCCGAACTAATCCGCACGCCGAACTCCGCCAGAGCTCCTTGCTCCGCAGCAGGGACTTCTACTCCTGGCGGCCACTCTTCCCCACCGACGCCTCCAGTCCGGCCACCGAACTCCGGGGTTTTTCCCTTCGGACCGACTCCAGGCGAGCCCAGGCGCGTCGAACTCCCGAATCGTCCTCGGGGCGAACTCTCAGATGCGGACCTTCGCCAGCAAGCTCCCCGGGTTTCCCTTCGGCGAACTCTGTTAGCAAGCCCGAACTCCTCTGGATGAACTGTCGCCTGCCGTGCCTGCAAGCACCGGACGGCGCCTTCCTCTCCGTACCGAACTCCATGCGGCCCACGACTCGCCAGTATGGCTCCCACGATCCACGGACGACGCCTTCCTCTCCGTACCGGACTCCATGCAGCCCACTCCTCTCCCACGATCACCGGACGATGCCGTCCTCTGTACCGAACTCCATGCCCGACCTCTCTGTCAGACGGATGGCCGTCACCATCAACTAAGCTCCGCTATAAAGGGATCCCTCCAGATACGCCAAGGCTAAGCTCTCTGAACTCTCGACTCTCTAAGCTCTCCTCCTCATCTCTAAGCTCCGGAACCCATTCCGAGCACTCCATTACTGTTGGCCGAAAACTGACTTGAGCGTCGGAGGGTCCTGCCGGAGCCACCCCCCCACCGGTTCCGGACGGGACTTCATTTTGCAGGTCCCCGGCGGCGACCTCGGCGGCCTCGACTCCAGCGACCTCCGGCGAGGATGGATTTCTGCACCAACAAGTAAATATAACAAATAATCAAATTAATTGAAGGCAGAAACAAAATTGATGCTGGACATAAGAGTTTGATATTCATTGATTTCATAAAGGATGTTTTCAAAAGGATGTCTATAAGAATGACAAACATCAAGATGATCAAAATGTATGACATCTATAACTTATAAAAATGGATTACTAAGAAGTACTAAAATTCTAAGAAAATAAATTCTAGCATCCTAAGAAGAGTAGGTCGGTATATCTTTAAAAAGAAAGTTCAAGTTGACTAGATAGAGAGGGTAGTTTAGTATCTCCAAATAACTGACTTTAGTTATGTATATACTCTCTCGCTAAAGTAATAGCTTGAATCAATCACATTGACTCCTTTCTGACTGATGATTGTGCCTCCATTGGATCTCATCTTATTTGCTGTGTCTGTGAAGTAAACTTTTGAATTTTTGCACAAACAAAAAGAATGATTTTGATAAAATTCCTATCGATAAATGCATTTTCTCATCCAATATGCCAAATAATCAATCTGAGCTCTCTGAATGATTGATCTATAGAGGTAGAGCTACTTTTATCTAAACTACTGAATCCTTAATCTTGACATCTATTATAGCATGAGTATAGGTATGCAAAGTAGAATGTTCTGGAGAATATGATGCACGACTAATATGAAGAAGATTCTATTGGTCATAGTAGTCCCATTTCAACACTCAGCTGATTGACATTGATATTCTCAATGCCCTCGATATTATCTCAAACTAACATAATGTTTAAATATATCAGTACTTGAGACAGTCTAATGTACTCCTAGCATGCATCCAATATTATCAATATTCATCTCAATCTCCATTTCTTTTACTTTGAAAATTAGAACTTCAACTCTTATTTTTATGCAACCATAAAATTCTCTTGTTGATCCAAGATAGATGGGCAAATTCAAGAAGCAGATAAATTTTCAACCCATTAATAAATATCCTTAGTGTCCGAGCTAATCTTATATCATCCAATATAATATTGACACTTCAAACTTCTGAGTCTAAATTTTCAATCCTAAATATTATATTTCTAAAGAATTCTTGAACTGAGTTCAAATAGATCAAAAGAACATGAAATTTCTTAGCCCAATCTCTTAATTTTCTATAAAATTAAAATTTTTTCTTGCTCTACAAATTCAAGGATTTTGGTCCTTCTTTCTTGTATGGGATAATTATTTGAGAAAGTTCTAAATTTTTAAATTTTTGCATGAAACTTTCTCTTCCTTTTCTTCAAAAATATCAAGTAATTATAGATTCAAAAAAGATATATATTTTTGAATTTATTTCAAATGATAATATATCAAATATATAGCTGTGCAAAATTAGATTTGAAATAAAGATTTTTTTTCTTTTTGTTAAAAGATAAATCAATCAAATATATGATAAATAGTATGCTATTTGATACCAATTACTTAAAACTAAAGTCCTCTTTAAAAGTTTAGTTTTAATAATAAATAATAACTTTCTTGAAATATCTTGCTTGATATTAACTTTAAAGGATTCAAGACAACTATTTCTCAAATTCAATTTTCAAAATCATTTAATCAGAATAAAGTATGAATATTTATATATAAAAAATTCTCTTTTAAGATAGAAAAAGGCAATCAAATCAATAATCAAGAAAGATATTCAAATTAATTTAAAAAATCAAAAATTAATTAATTAATTGGGAGGTTTCGATGATCAAATAGGATAAGATCAAATCAAGAAAAAATTAGATGAAGGTTTTATGTGTTCAATTCAACTAGGGCATTTTGAAATCCTTAAGGGTTAATCTAAGATACAATTCAAATTAACACTTCAAGTACTTGATCTTGTATTAATTGAATGTCTTATTTTTAAGTACTTAAGTCATGTACTTTTTAGGAGAATCTCAATATCTAAGCATTTTATGGAGGAATGTCAAAAATTAGTTTCTCTTATTGGTTTAGCAATTTTAAACATTTATATCCAATAAGCATCTTTTAATTTAAATTCATTAATTATAAAATTGATATGGGAAGACTTAAAATATTATGTTGAATTTTAAAATAAACTATTTCATCCATAGCATGATATATACAAAAAAGCATATTAACTTAGAAAACTAAAATATTCAAATCATTGCAAGCATCAAAATCAATCATACTTATCAAAATATGAAACAAATCATTCAAACTTTCAATTCATAGAGTATGATCATTATAAGCAATAATAAATCATCAAAGTTAATCAAATATACTCAATAATTATACTAATTAATAATCAAAATATATTTACTAAATAATGATGGCATGATGTGAGAGAAGTTTAGATTTTACCAAAACATCATCATCCATCTAATTTCATTTTCAAGGCATCCATCAAAATATTTTTTTTATTTCATTGGATCCTTGGTGTCCTACAAAAATTACTTTCTAGATTTTGGTACCCAAGCCATCTTAGGTCCATTGAGGTTAGAGCATATGATTTCTTTTAGAACTCAAATTTATTTAATTAAAGTATGACTAATTTTTTTAATATTATATTCAAAAATTTTATGGCCTACTTTATTGCATTTAAAGCAAACTATAGAATGATTTTCGGAATAAGCTCTGCTAAACATGTTATTTATAAATTTCTATTTTCTTAATGAATTATAGCTAATTCCAACTTTATCGAAAATAGCTTTTTGATTGATCAAAATAGATTGAAGCTTTTGAGAGCCAATTATAAAGTTGTTAAGCATAGGCTTTAATCTTTCAATCTATTTTCTTAGTTTTGAATTCTCTTCCATAAGAGATTTTTCAGAATTTGAATGATTTTCTTTTTTTTAGCAAATAATTTTTTTTCTTTCATGAAATCATCTTTTTCAATTAAGAGTTTATTCTTTTCTTTAACTAAAAAATTTTTGGATTTGAAAAGTTCTTCCTTTTCTTTAGCTAAAAAATTATTTTTTAAAAAAATATCTTATTTTTTAATTAATAATTTACTCTTTTCATTAGCTAAGAGAAGATTTGACTTTTTGAATTCTTTATTTTTCAGCCTTAATTTTTCAAAATCATTCATTAATTCATTAAAGACTTCATATAATTCATCAAATGTAAAGTTTGAAGAATTTTCAGAATTTACCTCATTTGCATTAGCTATGAGGCAATAATTGGCGATACCTACTTCCTCTTCCTCATTTTTCTATTCTATGCCTTGCTCCCCCTTAATCAAAACTTTCTTTTTTCTTTGTCTTTTCTTCTTCTTTTTCTTTCCATCCTCATGAACCATGAGGTATAGATTGGGGTGAGCTTTCTTAACTTCTTGAGAGTTTGGTTCTTCTTCTTAATTTGTTCTTCTATAAATCATTTTCAATTTCTCTCATACTTGATTTGCTAAAATACATGAAGAAATTACATTAAATATATTTAAATTCAAAAAATAATAAAGTATATTCATGGTTTTAGCATTTAGTTGGATTGTTTCTTTATCAATAATCAATGTATTGTGTGTGTGAGGGTCATTGATAATAATATTTCATAAGTTATAGTCATGTGCTTGTATGAATATTTTTATCCTAGCTTTTCAATAAGTATAATTTGAGCCATCAAACAATGAAGGTCGATCAATAGAATAGCCTTCATTAAATAGAGCTTCTATTTTGGATTGCCAAGATCTTTTGCCTTTTGACTGCAATAGAATAGCCTTCATTAAATAGAGCTTCTATTTTGGATTGCCAAGATCTTTTGCCTTTTGACTGCTAGGTCAACAAATAAATATTAGAGCACCTACTCTGATACCACTTATTATCCAGGTATGGCTATCCAAGAGGAGGGTGAATTGGGTTTCTAAAAAGTTTGGCCAATTTAAACTTTAATGCTAATATATGCTTCTAATTAAAAGAAACTTGAATGCTTTTTGGTGAATGAGCAATGTGTAGCAGTGGAATTAAAAGCAACTAAATAATGTAAATATTTAAAACAAATAAAGCAAAAGTATAATCAAATATATAAGAATTTTATAGTGGTTCGGTGCAATCCCGCACCTACGTCCACTCTCCAAGCTTTTCTTGAGAATTCTACATTAATCTTAGATTACAGTGCGTTTGTTTTGATCCAGAATCACAAACAAACCCAGTTGATTTTGCTGGGCTTACCAACCATAATCCTACATCAATAATTTTTTGAGTTCACTATCAATCCAGTTGGTTTTAACCTAGGAGCACCAATCATAATATTTACACTGTCTAATTTTTGGCTTGGACCAACCTACACTCCAAGTTTCTTTTCTCCAAAGAAACTTGTAAAGAACCAAAAATATAAATATAAAAATTCAGCATAAGAACAAAAAATAAAAAGAAACTCTTTTAAAGCTCGATGGAGAGACTGAAAGATAGCTCTTGAAGCTTAGTATTCTCTCCTTTGAAGGCTGAGAGGAAGCTTGAATGAATGAAGATGATCACACTTTGAAGCTCTCTGAATTTAATGCACAAGGTCCTCTCTTTTCTCTCTTTTTCTCCCTTTTTCTTTTGATATTCAATAAACCTCACTATTTTAATGATATCTACTTTCAATCCACTTAATCTTATTTTTCAAATATTTTTCTAATCTTTTATACTCTTTGTGATGGCCGAAGAAGAAGTTTTGGTCATTAGAAGGGCTGAAATAGTCGTTGGAGTGAAAAACTAGCCGTTATAAAAAGCTGTAGAAATTAGTCGTTACGATTACTAGGTTGGCTCAGTCCTAACTGGGTTGGCTCGGCTCAGTTTATAGCTGGATTGGCTGAGTCCCCTGATTTTTGAAAAAAATGACTTTTTGCACTTTCTGTCTTTTACTTTCACTGAAACTAGGTTGACTCAATCTCAAACTAAGTCAGTTCAGTTTACGTGCCAAGCATATCGAGCAGTCCATTTCAAAAGAGGATGACCTAAGGGTCATCCCTTGGGTTGATCCTTTTGCTAAAATTTGATTTTCTTCCAATTTATGCATCCAAAAATTATGAAACTATTTTCACAAGATCAGAAATCTTCCAAACTTGTTCTTGAGACTTTCAAAATAGATTTTCTTTAATTTTATAAAATTATAATTTTATCCTTCTTCAAGGATGTTTATCAATTCAATTTTCTTGAAGCTCTTGACTTGATAATTTTTATATGAATTTTTCTTGAATTAATTTCTTCAATTTGAATACCTGAAAAGATCTACATACATTCTTGAAATACATGATTAGTATTATTTATACTCAATATTTAAAATTATTAAAATCAATCAGTGAGTCAATAGAATATAAATGAAAAAAATTCTAAAAGAGTTTTACTTTTACCTATTTCTTTTCATATTATTAATATATGAATATATGCTCTAATTTTTCTTTGCAGATGAACTTAAAATTGGTTGTGACAAAATCTTTTTAACAACCTTAGTTAATTATGGAGTTTCTGAACCATATGTTGTCCACTAATTAATAGCATTCATTGTCACTGTGTCAATTTGAGCAACAACCATGGCATACAATCCTTTACATAAGTGAAAAATAGCATATTACTCACGTAGTATTTTTGCCTCATCATCACCTTCAGCTATTCTTTCAAATACTTTTAAAATATCCTTGGTTACTTCTTTATCTTCACTTGGAGCCTTTCTTATTGTGCCACCTGGGGCCGGCAAACTAAGATACCTTGGATCATAGAATTTAAGAGGAAGAGCAAATCCAAGGCAATGCAATGGATTAGACATTTTTTTCCCATCTTGAAAATACAATCTCTTTCATTTCTTCATAATCTTGAACATGTTTGTTTTCTTTCATTATATCCCTTATTTCACCAAGTATTGTATCCATTTTTTCATATATCTCACCCATTTTAGGGCTATCACCATCATAGAATTTAATAAGAAAAAATAATGACTTCATGATTTTGATGATATTCTCAACTTCCTCCCAAAATTCTTCACTAACAATAGTTTTAGCAACTAAAGTACCTATTTTTCTTGTATGTTCATCTCTTTTTTGCATCCAATTTTTTCATGATTTTAGAACAATTATAGTAGCTAGGGTCTCTCTACAATCAATCAGCCACTTCAACAAAATATAATGCGAGGCAAATCTAGTCTTTGTTATTTTTAACAACTATAACCTTAAATGAGCTCTAAAAATAGCCAACACATATGTGTGATTCAAAAAATATTTGACAATATTCTTTTTCCTCTTATATGTATCCCTCAACCAAGTAAATTATTTTGCAAAATCTTTCATAATCAAATTTAAAGTATAAACTACACAAGGAGACTAAAATATATGCTTATGTACATTTTCTTATCACCTTTCTAGCAAGTTTGCAATTTACAGCATTATTAGTAACCACTTGCAGAATATTATAAGATCTCACCTCTTCAATTAACTTTAACAAAAACTCTATAATTATAATTTCAATTTTTTCAGTTCCTAAAAAATCCTCTGCACACAAGAATATAACTCCAGGACTATTTACTACAAGCACATTAATTAATGACTCAATTTTATAATTAGACCATCCATCTGAAATAATTAATATTCCTTGGGAATACCATGTATCCTTACCTGGCATGAGATCTTTCTCTATACTTCTTTTACATTCATTCAATAAGGCTGTTCGAGTTTTTTCGAATGATGGAGCTTTGTATCCTTTAGGATCTCTGTTAATTGCTGACATCATATCATAAAACTCATGATTCCTCAAAACATTAAAAGGCATTCTATTAGCACATAAATCTCTTGTTATTTTTAAATCCACTACATCCCTCTCCATTATGCTGAAAAAATCTTCAATCTGTTGAGAAGCTATGGGCTTATTCTGTCTTATTAGTGTAGAATTTTTTAGTGAAGAAGAGACTCCAACCTTTTCGGCCTCTTGAACAGATCTCTTCATTCGTTCACACACATCTCGATTATTCATTAATATCGGGCATTGTTGAATCTGAGCTTTTTTAATCAGAGAAGACCAAAAAAATGTTAGTGAATACAAGTATAAGAACTAGTAAATTGATTTTTGTAGTGATTACAAGGCCAATCTTTTGAGCCTCCTAGATTTTTTTCTTATGCGGCACCAAGAAGAGTTACTTCTGCTAATGAAGGCTTCATCTTTGAATCAACTTTTCATTAGTTTTATCTTTTCACTCTTGATTTCTTTTGCCGACTTTCCACTGTCTATGTCAACTTCATAATTTTGTTCATTTTCAGAAGAATGTCCATCCAAATCATAAATCATATTGATATTGCTTTGGATTTAAGAAGCAAATTCTTCCTCTCTCTTCTTTTTTTTTCAAAAGCCATTGTTGTTTATACTTGAATTTTCTTTTTTATTTCTCGAGTGAAGGAGACGAGAGGTTGCTAGTAGCTTCAAAAGAGTGGAAGACTAATATAAAGTTTAGAATCTTTGGATTTTGGAATATACATAGCATTTAAGGTTTTTTTAAATTTTGTATTAAATGCTAGATAAAGACTAAAGAAAACTAAGAGTCTTAGACTCTCTTAACTCTTAATAGATTAGGAAATAAGAAAAAAAAGAAAAAGAACGTAAAGAGTGGGAAATGAGGAGATGTGTTGGCCGACCGGCATATGGGCCCGTAGTAGATTGGTTCGGCATGAACCGATAGAAAGAGAGGGAGAGGAAGAGGAAGAGTTAGAGCTCTTTCCGAGCTCCGTATGAGCGGAGGGAGGGAAGGAGAGAGGGGGACTTATCGGAGGCCGTTGGAGGTCTCCAAATCGATGCTGATGCTGATATGACTTCTTCGATGGCCAGTGAGTGAGAATCGAGGGTGGTCGACACTGGATAAGCTGAGGACAGCCTCAGCCCTCCTTCCATGTGGAACAGGGGTTCGCCTCTGTTCCATGTTTATTTTTTTTAGATATTTAAATGGACGAAGTCAGCAAATAATTTGCCAACTTTAGGTTATTTTTTGTAACAAAAACTCATTGAAGTAGGCAAATGGTTTGTCAACTCCAATTGAAATTTTTAAAAAATAAAAATTCATGAAGTCGGCATCCTAGTTGCCGACTTTATGTGTTAAATTCTAAAAAAAAAAATCCGAAATAGGGGTAAATCCCTCTTTCACAAACGAAGAAGGGGTTGAACTTTGAAGGCCCTCCTCCGGCTTGGTCGCCCTTAGGTCCCTTGACATGGGCTTGATGGCCGTCGGAGATATTGCAGGAGGGGTGCCATCGTTGAAGGTGTCTGACGACCCGGTAAGAACCTCTCACTCTCTCTGGACATAATGATCTCAGCAGGATGTCGGATGCCAGAGGCCCTCTCTTTCTCTTCCTCTCTTTCTCTCCCCCCTCTCTCTTTCTTCTCCCTCTCTAGTTCGTGTGTTTTACCATTCCGAATCGCGAACACATCACATTTTAGTTCGAGCGATCGAAAACGTGATTCCATGGGGGCGTTGATGAACTGGGTAACTATGGTCTAGTCTAGCATTCTTTTTTCTCTCTCATGAGTTGCACTACCTAATATTGATATCTTGTATTGCCACAAGACTCCAAGAGGATGCATATTGTCCATAATTCAAGACGCTAGAAGGTATCTACAAAAAAAGTCCACACTCACTGGGAGGTGTTCCAATGAGGGACCCTTCGCTACTTTAGTCAACCAGAGTTGGAGAAAAAGTAAAGAAGAGAGAGATGGGAGATCAAAGCCTTCTTCTCCTCATTCTTCTCCTAGTTTTTTGTTTGCTTACCTGAGGATCTCCTTCAGACCTCGATAAAGCCCATAGACTGTTAGTTGGAATCTATAGATTTGTTAGGCCTGATTCTCTTGACAATTGAGCTACATTTTGGCTGTTTAGTGGGGAGAGAGGTCCCCAATTAATATTTTGAGTTAAGATTGTTAGTCGTAAATGTTCATCGTGGGCTTCACCCATATGGCTGGTTGAGTCGATGGTCTATAGTGGATATTAGGTCGATATCCGAGGCTTACATCTGGTGTGATTTCATCAAAGAGGCTTTGGGTGCACTCCAAAAGGGATTTGATCCCAGTTGGCAGGCTTCTCCTGCAACACCTTATAAGCGTCTTAAAGCCTTGCTACTTTAGCCATTGATAGTTTATAATGATTGAAATATCCAAATAAACACAACAATGAAGACCACATATCCGATCTTCATTTTTGCTCAAGGTCCTCATGGTTGATTATATAAACATACAAAATCTAATGTTTTGTAAAACAAGACCCAATTATCATATGTAACCATAGAGGAAACTTGCAAATCACCCGCAAAACATTTCTTGTCGGAAATAGCTGAACTCACAGCAATAAGTCTACTAAATAATGCTTGCATGATACAACTCCTTGTTAAATTTTTTGAGGTAACAAGTCTAATGAGAAGAATTTAATTAACCATCCATCATTTTATTGTCACCGATTATTTGCCATATAATTTGTTGAACGGTACTTGTATGGAATCATACCCCTTCTAATCTATGAATTTGCTCTTTGGATGGATGATTCTTTAATTTCTAATGTTAGTTTATGGTTAACTAAAAGACAAAAGAATTTATATACAGCTAAACATATAATTCATTCAACTTATAATTTGTTGTGCATTTTAGATATGAACAACCATCAATAATGGACCTTGGTTGAACTAAGCTTATTATTATTATATCAACTCACGTGATTCGCACCACCAAAGGCAGGCAATTGAGAAGCATTCTGAAACGCTCTCTGGAGAGTCATTATCCTAAAACAAGCATAAATCATCTATATAAAACTTTTAGGACTCTGTTTAGTTCTTGGAAAGAGGAGGAGAAAAATATGATCAATAAGAAAATGAAGATACATCTCTCATTCAGTTGAACTTTTGCAACTAGAGAAATTACAAAGCGGCATTCTCAAATTTTCATATTTATTGGAAAGATTCATGTGCCACGATTTTTAACTTTTCTATCAATCAAAAATTATATATATATTTTTTTTAAATATGCTTAAAGCAATGAATACAATGAAATAAAATTTTCTTTTTTACTAAAGATATAATATATATTTTACATAATTTTTTCAAAAAAAAATAATGCTTAGTGAAATATAAGCTACTCTAAAAAAATCATTTTTTCATAATCAATCACGTATGTCAAAATTATTTTTGTAAAGCTTTCTTAAAAAAATAATTTAGCAAAATTTATTTTTGCAAATCTTTAGAAAAAAAAATAATAGAAATATGCTATGATGTGTTTAATTGATTGATTGGTTCCATTCAAGGACCGGACAATCCTACAATGACATTGGCTCACGAGACTCACAATAGTGGAAGGCATCCGGTTGGAAAGAATTAAGCAACATTCATGAGATGTCATGGTCCCCACCCATGCAGTTCCAAATCCATATGAGTCATTAACAACATGAAACAGCCCGCAACTAAGAACGTTTATATTTACATCACTAACCCTCCTAAATGCACAGACAAACTTACCATCATCATTTTTCCCGTCGACCCTTCTAGCTTCCTCCGTAACAACTTTAGTATTGTCTTTTTCTTTCCTTTTCTTCTTTCCCCGTTCCGGTTTAACCGCCGACGGAGACTAAAGATCATTCTGCTTTACCGTCTGATCCCCCATCAACGGCTGATAACGAGGAGGACATCTTCTCCCCCATGATCTGCCGTATCGCCGCCATAGACGGTCGGAGGCTCGGCTGAACCCCGATGCAGCGGGCGGCGATCGACGCCATAGCCGCCGCCTCCGCGGCGTCGTACTCCCCGCCCATCCTGGGGTCCACCACCTCCCACTCGCTTCTCCCAGCCTCCCTCAGTCGCGGCCGCATCTCCGCCGTCAAAACCCTTCCCTCCTCCGATCCGACGGCCGGCAGCCCCGTGATGAGCTCCAGCAGGAGAACTCCGAAACCATAAACGTCCGTGGACTTGGAGACCATCCCGGTCCGGATGTAGTGCGGGTCGGCGTAGCCCGGAGATCCGACCACCGGCCCGGCTGACCGGACCGCCGACGAGAATCCAGCCTGGGCCGACCCGAAGTCGCAAAGCTTCGGGTCGAGCCGGTCGTCGAGGAGGACGTTCGCCGCCGTGATGTCGCCGTGCACGATCGGGAGCTCGCCGCACCCCTCATGGAGGTACTCCACGGCGCCGGCGACCTCGTACGCGATCCACATCCTCCGCGCCCACGGCAGGGCGTCGCCGCCGTGGAGCTTCTCGTGGAGGCTTCCGTTCGGTACGTACTCCAACACCAGAACCCCTTCCTCTGCGACTCGAAAAGGGCAAACCCCAATCTGGACTTAGAGGCTGGTTGAAAGGAGGATTTCTTGATGCTTAAGGATTAATTACCTCGGTCGTCGCAGAAGCCGAGAAGGCGGACGATGCGGGGGTGGCTGAGGTGGCGAAGGACGTCGAGCTCCTGGAGGAAGGCGCGGTGGACGCGCTGGCCGCTGCGGAGGACCTTCACGGCGGCGAGGGAGGAGTCGGCGCCGGGGAGGCGGGCGAGGTAGACGGTGCTGAAACCCCCCTCCCCGATCACCGTCGCGGTGAAGTTACCAGTGAGCGACTCCACCTCCGGCCACGCGTACCTTCGGACCGCCGCCTTAGGGAGCTCGGCGGCGGCGGCGGGATCTGGTACGTTGGCGGCGCCGGAGTTGGCGGGGCCGCGCTCCTCGTCGGTGGGCGGGGGGCGGGAGCGGCAGCAGGGTAGGGTGCACCAGCAGAGGAATGTAAGGTAGGCGATGGACACTATAGCGGCGGAGAGGATAAAAGCGGCGGAGGCGATGCCGAGACCTAGAGGGACCTCCATTCCTCTCACTCTCCCGGTCTCGGTCTCCGGCTCTTGGAATATAATATGAAGTTGCTCCGGCGGAGGAGAGGAACGGGATCTCGTTGGTGTATAATTAGTAGAGCTCTGACATTGGATGATGCATTACTACGGAAGAGAGAGATGAAGATAGGGAACAGGGGCAGGGAAGGAAGGGTGGAATGGTGGAGTATTTATATGGCCACATCTAGAAGCATAAGATTTTTGATTCTTAATGACTATTTTTTACGTGGAGTATTTATATGGCCACATCTAGAAGCATAAGATTTTTGATTCTTAATGACTATTTTTTACGTCAAAAAAGAAATCTTGATGAATATTTCATAATAATTAATGAAGTGTGCATTAGGTCTACCGGGGGGGGGCTACCGCTGATTTCAAGGAGCCAAAATGGAGCGTGGTGGTGACGTGGGTGCATGAAGTGAAATGGAAACGTTGAGGTATCAACGTTAATCTTGCTTAAAAAAAATTTAAAAAAAAAAGGGCGTATTTTTTTTTTTTTTTTTTTTGTTAGAGTTAGTGGAGCCCTGGACCGGTCAAAAAGGTGTGGGAAAGTGTCGAGGGGAAGGAGAGTAGGTGACTGGAACCAGGACGATTTTTTCTCTTGTGAAGTCGTAGAACGTGGTATCTACGATGGCAATTAAGATTGGAAGGCTATAAGAGGTTGGCAGGAGCTAACGGGACCAGGTTTTGGACCTCCTGAAAACAATCCGGACGGAGGTTAACAACGTGGGCCATCAAGGATCGCTGACAGCACTGCACAGGTGGATGGGTTGGTTCATGCTGGAGGGTGGGTAAGAGTAGGGTAATTCTTCATGTTTGTGATGATTTATGAGTGGTTAGCACTGTCCGCCATGTCTATTTTTGCTTTATCGTGCGTGAGGAAAAATGACTGTTACGCGTGTGCAAAGAGATGCTTTTGAGAGGAGATTTTGACGGTGAATAATTGATTTGCCAAAAAAAAAGAAAAAAATTGAAGACTAAAATATTTTTTTTCAAAAAATTGATGTCTGAATATATATATATGATATTTGAGAAAAAAAATGTATCTATTTGATTAATTATAAAATATTGATACATTCTACAGTGATTTATGGTTAAAATTTTTTTTTTTCAAAAATTTATATTGAATATTTTTTTTATTCTTAACCAAGAGAAAAATTTTATCCCTTTCCAGTATTTTTAGAAAAAATAATTTCAATTCTTAATTCAGAAAAATTATATTCTTTTCATTAAAAAAAATCACTTCCTCATATTAGATATGAATTTTTCTTTTCCTGCTAAATTTAAAAATTTTATTTTCATAAAAAAATTTACTTTTTTATTTCACCTCTTTAAACATTCCAACTAAATATAAAATATTTTTTTATTAGTTTGTTGATCATAATTTTGCTCCTCATTTTCCACAAACCAAATAATTGCTCTAGGATTAGATACGAATCTTTGGGATGCAAAAATATTGGTTTTAGTGAGGTACAGATCTTTGATTAAAATGATTCCTAAATTGACATCCATACCAGCTTTTTGCCTCCTATTTATTTGGTTTTGTACCCATCTGCTTTTCGGCTCGACCGTGTTGAAAAGCAATGATACAGTTGCATCACCTCAGACAATCTCCGTCAGTAGCATCTCTTCTTCATGTTACCCTTTATTTATTGTACGGACTAGTTATCTTACAAATTATAAAAGTGCATCAATAATGGTATGAAAACTTTTTTGAAGATTATTTTCAAAATATCCCCTCAGAATATTTTTATAATATTTGAAAGCTACTCTGAAAATATTTCTATTAAACCTCCATTTGATTGAAAATAATCTGATATAAAAAAATAATTTACATATCAAATTATCATATTTGATATAAAAATAAAAAATAAAAAAAATAATGAGCCCTATGCTTATTTTCGAAGAAAAAAAATAAAACAAATATATTAAAAAATTAATATTTAATAAATTTTTAAGTAATAATAATTTATATTTGATAAAAATATCTTCAATAAATCTACGTATATAATCATTAACTTTATTTTAATATCTTTCAAAATTTATTTAATAAAAAAATTTTATAAAAAAATTAAGATAAAGATAATATTATGCAAAAAATTATATGATTATAATCATCATATAAAAACTAATTAAAGATAATAATACTATTCTAATATTAAAAAATTATTTTATATTAAAAAATATATTTATAAATTTTATCATATTTTCATATAAAATTACTTCCAATCAAACGTAATAATCTTTTTTCAGTATCATTTTTTGAAGTAATTTTTTCACTAACTAAATATAATAAAAATTATTTTTTTTATAATCATTTTTTTAGATAAATAATTCTTATGAATTATCAAATTATTCTATAATTTGATATACTCCAACTAAATAGATTCTTAGATGTTCCTATCCCAAAATATCTTCGTAATGCTTGCAAGCAAAATATTTTTATCAATATTTTTATAGTAATTAAATCCTATACAAAGATTTTGCAAATCTTTCTATTTTAGTAATGTTGATTTTACTTGGATACCTACTAAGGACAAATCTTTGATGACAATGATCCACATTGATATCTATACCAGCCTTTGATGTTCTATTTATTTGCTCTCGTAGGCATCTCATTAACAACTCCTTGCTTCCTTGCTCAAGCTTGTTAAAGATAGGGATGTAAATGGATTGGATCGGATCGAATCATAAGTGACTCCAATCCAGTTCAGTTTCTTGATCGGATTCTAATGTTAGATTCAGATCCAATTTAATTAAAAATCGAGTCGGATCAGATCAGATCCGTATCAAAAAATTTATTTCATTGGATCATTTGGATGGGATCGAATTCATATATAACTGGATCCTGATATAAAGATTTTAGATCCGAATCGAATTGAAATTTTGATCAAACCAAGTTTATATGATAAATTAATATATGCAAAATTTATAAAAAAATAAATATTATTTTATCTTGATTTTTAATTTATAAATAATTTTTAAAAAATTTATAGTTAAATTAAATAATTTTTTTAAAAAATGATAATGCTACAAAAACATTTAGAATTTCAATCTCATTATATTTATTTTATAGTTTATATATTAAATTTAATATTAAATTTAAATTAGGTTGGATCTAAATTTAGTAAATTTAGATTCGATTCAGAATGTTAAATGAGTTTAATTTTAAAATTCGATCTAATTTTATGATCGAAATGGGGTTGATCCATTTACAGCGTTAATCGGAGGATAATGGTACAGTTACAGATTTTCATTGCAAATTTCCCTATTTCTCCGATGAAAATTTGACCCCCATAATAGTCTGCTAACACGTGGCCCTTCATCAATATCGAAGTACTGATGGGTGTTAGTACATCGTGTGCAGGTTAACATTTTTAACATCTAAATGGTACCAGCAAGCAATTAATACCAAAATTAATTCATTAAATCTGGACCTGCCTCAGTTGCATTTCTATGCTTAACAGCCAAAGATTCTTAGATAGTACATCCCAAAAATCTAGCTTCATATCATGCAGGTGGGCCTTCCTCCAATTTCTTTCAGCAGTAGTAGCAGCAAGGCAGGAAAACTACAGGAGTGTCCCATTATTTTTTTGTGATTCTCACTAATTAACCATGTGGTCTATATATTAGCTAGTACTAAAATATCCTATAACAAGTTCTTGTAGGGGGAGTTTGAGGGTGATTGGGTGCCAAAACAACCACCATAAACAATAGTTCAATAGAGAAAAGGTAGCTTAGTTCTTCTTAACGATATCGGAGGCAGAGATGTAGTAAATGTGAGAAATAATCCTGCATTAATTTGCATGCTAACAGACATATATAAAGTTTGTTGCAACAAACATTAGTTAATAAAATTAATGATATCGTTAGATTAGGCAAAAACGGATGGATTGAATCAAGGTGTGAGACTAATTATTTTACCTCACCATTTGTTTATATGTCATAATTGATGAATTCAGTCTTCATAACAATTAGAGACATATTCAGTAGAAACATAGACCATTTATTGTGTGAGGATCAAAAAAATATTGAAGAGATGTAGGAAAACCTTGGATAGAAAAATAGATGAGAGAAAATTGAAGCAAAAAAAAAAAAGAAGAAAAAGAACTGGTGTATGGCAAGCATGCCGGTGTACGGCGGTCCAAACATAGAGCATGAGAAAGTGGTGTTTGTGTTGTATTTTTCATCTGAAAGGATGATTCATCTTCTTGTGTAACACTAACCTCGGATTGCATCCTGTACAGATCTCAAAGCACACCAAACTCATTGCATGATCCAATGGTAGATTAGTGCAAAGGAAGGTGAATCCTTCTTTTGCACGAAAGGTACAACCCCTATTAGAAAGAGCTAGGGGATGGCAGCAAGAATATACATATCTTTCACCATGTCATTTCCTAATCTCGATGTCGTATAGTAAAGGATGATATTGTCACACCTTCTTTTTGCAGATGACTGTCTGCTCATTGGTCGGATCTCGTTTTATAATGCGAGATATCTTGAGGTCATTGTGGAGACCTATTGCAGGATGTCTGGACAACTTGTGAACCTCCAAAAGTCATCCATCATCTTCAGTCCGAGAACTCATTCCCGAGTGAAGCAGGCGATCTAGGAGCGACTGGAGATCCTGAAACAGGTAAGACCTCTCATCTACTTGGGGGTTTCTATTATGGGGTGGAGACTCAGGAAGACCAAGTGCAGGCCTTTAGAGCAGAGGATCTAGGAGTGTCTCGATGGCTGGCAGGCTAATATCCTTTCTATGATGGGAGGACTATCCTGATTAGATCAGTGCTGAGCTCTATCCCGATCTATCTCTTGGCGAACACTGTGGTTTCATGCTCTATTCTCAAAAATTTGGATCAGCTATTCTGGAACTTCCTGTAGGGTCATCTACTATCCTAGGATGTGGTGTGCCAACCAGTGCATAATAGAGGGCTCAGAATCCAATCTCTTTTGATCAAGAGGGAGGCTATGCTCTCCAAACATGTAGCCAGATTTTTTACGCAGCTCGAGTGTTTGTAGAGCCGTGTAATGAGGATCCGCTACGGTGACTGGAGCTAGGAACCCCACACTCTCCAGAGTCAATGTAGCTGTTCCTTCATTTGAAAGAAGATTTATGCCCATGCTCCTGTAGTTACGACTCAGATCAGGTGGATGATTGGTAATGGTGCCTCGATCGACGTTAGCCAGGAGATTTGGATATTTAATCTACCGATCTCTCGTTGGCCGACCTTTGTTAGCTTTGAGGTGGACAACCAGTTGCAGATTTGTGACTTGATTGATGAGGAGGATAGATACTGAAAGAGGCAGCTGGTCACCCATCTCTTAGAGGAACAACTCACTGAGAAAATTCTCGCCATTCCAATTCCTATCTATCGAAATCATGATGTAAGGATGTGGGGGCGGTCGTGCCGACCTACGGTACCGACTAGGGACCTTGCTGACATGTATAGACCTAGGCCTCAGAGGAAGATCGATGCGGTATGGATTTGGAGGATTTGGGCCTACCCTAGGGTCAGATTTTTTTCTGAAAAGTCACATGGGATAAGCTTCCAACGCATACTCTTCTTAGAGAAAGAGGGATGGATATCCCACCCAACTGTCCCGTTTACGGCTTGGAGGAGGAGTCCATGGAGCATGCCCTCCTCCATTGTCCCAGAGCTGACTTGATCTGGAGGATGGCATGTTGTTGACCATGGGATGCGAGTACTGGCTCTTGGCTCCAACTCTTTCTGGAGGCTATTCGTCGGAGTGCTGACAAGAGATCATTTGGAGCTTGTCCGATGATCCATATTGCTTACCAGATTTGGCTATTCAGGAACAGCCTTGTCTTTGATGCCCAGATTGTGCCAGCCAGGCGCGTTATGAAGAGAGCGAGCAGCTTAGCTTCGAAATATAACCATTTTGACTTTGCGGATCCGACCTTAGATCCGAGTCCCTGGGGTTCCTTGGTTGCGCCTGTTATACTGCGGAGAATCTTGCTCATTTCTTGGAAACTCCCACCCTCCGGATTTATTAAGATCAACTTTGATGGCAGCATTAAGGATGGTAGAGGTGGTTAGGGCTTTGTCATTCGGGATCCGAACTTGAGATTTTGGCTGCAGGGGGCTCTTCTTTTTGTGAGGCATCCATGCAGGTACGAAACTTCGTGCGGCTTGGGTTGGTATCATATGTGCGATCTGAGAGTTATGAGCATGGAGGATCATCATTGAGGAAGATTCTCTGATGGTGATCAGCTAGATCCAGAAGGGGATCATGTATCGCGACACCCATCCTCTCCTAGGTGATATTTGAAGGGCCACTAGTGTGTGCACTATAGTGTCTTGCCAGCATATGTTTCGGAAGGCCAATAGTGCAGCGAACTGGGTGGCCTTTTTTATTGCTGAGCACATCAAAAACTGGAGTTGGCGTCAGGACGACGACTAATCTTGGACCCTAAGGGATATTTTGCTTTCTAATTTTTTGGGCTACTCTCGGACTAGACTAGTCTGACCGCCCATTTGAATCCAAAAAAAAAGAATGATGTAGATTAAATATGGCCATCCAAATTTGAGCACCGACCAAACCATGTTGGTCCCAACATGCATCATTTCATGCCTCAAACCATAGTCCTATCTGATGGTTTATGATGTGTTGTTGGAGGATGATGCCAGAAGAGGTGCGAAAAAAAGTGTGGGAGGGGAAGAGGTTGCCAGGAGTAGTTGGATATAAATGTCACCTTCACCTAACATCAATCATAGTGTTATTTAATGGGGAAGGAAGGAGAAAAGAAAGTCTTAGTTCGTTTAAGTGAACAGTTGGCGTCCAAGAGAAACAGACATTTCAACCGATAAATGTTAGTCCATGTCATGTGTAATCTATTGACTCAACAAATCTTTAGGTATTAACATATGGAATCGAGAGAAGATACAAGGATCACATTTATAAAATAATAATAATAATAATAATAATAATAATAATAATAAGCTCGTTGTACACCAACTTGTATTTATTTTTAATAAACATAAGACCATGCAATTTTTTTACACTGGCGTTCACCCAAACAATAAGGATATGTTCCAAGTTGATGACAGCATTATCTAACAAACGATTTGGCACGTTAAGCTTCAAACCTAATGGCTGATAATTTTGTCATGAGAGCCTATAGGTTACAAGTAACAAGTGTGGACAGCATTTTGGCCCATGATTTTTTCCAACCAATACTGAAAGATAAGGGAGGTTCCCTAAACTCATATGTGAATGACCCAGCCTAAAATGAAGTTTTTGATGCCAAAGAAAACTGGAGCAGAGAAGAATTCCATGCTAACGTAAACGATTGAAGTATTGATTCATGTTGAGCAGGCAAAAATGATGAAATGGTGAAGAATATTGCATGTTTCTTGTAACACTTTTGTGGTTTTAGTTGTCATGGACTAAATATGTTTAAAGTAACAATAACAGACCATTATTTTGCAAAGGCTATTCAAGATTTTATTGTTTAGGCTTTTCCATTTTTTTGGATAATACACGCCTTGCCACTTGCCAGCCATCACAATGAGATATAACAAAGTATAACAATAAAACAACTCATTTTGAAGATTTTTTTTATAGTATTTTGCATTTAGATACTAATATAGTGTATAATATTTAGAAATATTAATAAAAATGTAAAGGAGACTTTGCAAGGAAAAAAAAAATCCACTAAACTTTACTAGATTTTTTATTAAAAAAAATACAAAAAAAGAATAAAGTTTGAAATTTCCTAAACCATCTCTCCTTGAACTGCTTAATTACATTTCTCATGTTTTGAGAAGGAATGAGTGGAATCTCTTGTTGTGTCAAGCCAAGCTATAAGCACGATAAAAACCTCTTCGTCAAAATTTAGTGCTTGAGTGAACATCTTTAGAAGAGCACCTCCAGTGCCTGAGAAGTCTTATGACTTGGATTGATCTTGGCATTCATTTGTTTGCAAGGCAGAAAGTTCTAGAGATTTTAGGGATTTGGCTTTGTGTGATCTTTTTCGAGAAGTGGCTTCCTGCGATTTTAACTAGAATTGCTTCCCTTGGTAGCTTCCAAATAGCCACATGAGTTAGGTTCAATTGGGCGACTTGGGTTCATTTTTCTTCAATCTGTGGTACTAGCAGTGCAATTCCCACTAACCATGCTACTCGAACCTCGTAGGCTGTCATTTGAGAATTGTACAACCAAATCTAATGGAGCCATAGAATCATCGTTCAATCAAAACTCCCAAGATGGGTCAGAAAAAGATTCGGTTCAGTCAAGGTCTATAGCAAATACCCACTTGACTGCATCATATAGTATGTTAGAGTATGGGTCTAAGTTCGGGGAGAGGAGCTCAAAACAAAGCTCCCCAAATTTTTTCCCCTCTCTCTCTCTCTCTCACACACACACACACAGGCGCACACCCGAATCCTCCAATTGTTCCTTCTAGCCATCAGTTCAGTTATTTAGATTGTTTTCTGATTTTCAAAATAATTTAGAAATTGATTATGTTTTACTAACCTAATTAAAGAAAATAAGCTCTTGCCAATGTGATGTAGCGTGTAAAATTTTTTAACATACGTATTTTTTTTCTGACACTGGTTAGGAAAAGAATCTGTTCACAGTGATAAATCCCTATGGCAGAGTTTGACGAGTGCCACTGGCAGATAAAAAGGTTATAATAATGATAGTAGCATGGATCCAGATGCCTTTAGCTAATAAATTTCTCTCTCGTACGTGCACTCTTAAGGATAAACTTAAGCCATGGATTTTTTTTTTTGAAAAAAAAGTAAATTCGATCATCTGGAATTTGTTCTAAGCATTTTCTCTCCAAGCGGCAGGACAGCTTTGTGTTAATATCCTCCCAGATAATCCGGACCTACCATTGCCACTTCCATCATTGGTTGAGTACGAGTAGCCCCTCTGCCTACGGTTGAATTTAGGATGCTGCGAAGGTGTGCGTTATGACATCCTTTGGAATATCTTAAAAAGAGAGGGATGATGAGTTTTTCTGACAAATAGGAGGCACCTATATAATGAAGCACCACAGTTTCCTTTAAATATCTTGCTGCCGTCTGGGCGCTTAAACTTTATTGTTCGGATTGTTTATTTCATTATAAGTTGATCCATGGATCCTTCCTTGAGTAAAAGAAAACAGCAGAGAGCTATCCAGTTTCTTTCGCTTTTAATCTTCTCATGGACAAGATCAAATTTCTTCTCTAAAAATCGCAGTTTTACTACATGAAATGCAATAATTGTTTGATTTCCGAGTTGAGATTAAGTACTTGTTGTGCCTCTATTACTTGCTTGATCTATAAATATTTTTTCAGGATTGCATGGAAGAACCATACGAACAGGTCTACTGGCTTTTCCAATTTGACAGGGTGAAAGGTGGTTTGATCCATGGCGGTCTGTGGTTTGGTTATAGCAGTGCAATGGAAAGTTCAGAGATGAAGATTTCCAATTAGATTTGGTGAGCTGATCTAAATTATATCAGCATAATTTTCTTTGAAGCTTGATGAGGAGTGCGGCTTTTTCTATTTTTCATCTCTTGTCGGTTAAATATATATGGTTTGAAGAGCATCATGTACGTGTGCACTAAGCTCATGGTGCAGTTAATTAACCTAAGATGTCGAGCATTTTAGCAAATAGTTAGGATCTATTTAGATGATTGGATCCAAAATCTTATAAAAATCATGAGTTTGGACTAATAGAACCACTTAAATGAGACCTAGTCGGACCTGTTTTCATGAGAACCACTATATCGGGCCAACCGGAATCCCATAAACAGAAAAAAGAGACATGAAAGAAAAGATCTCGGCAGGTCTTGTTT
Organism: Cocos nucifera; assembly: GCA_006176705.1. NCBI lineage: Eukaryota > Viridiplantae > Streptophyta > Magnoliopsida > Arecales > Arecaceae > Cocos > Cocos nucifera. The sequence continues at coordinate 1,993,324 of QRFJ01000116.1, forward strand.
TCTCCTCATGAGAGGGGCCGGCTTATTATAGTGGTTATCCGAGTATTTATAAAAATAGGCCTAGTCCAGCCTCACTTAAGTAGTTGTCTTGGCCCAAACTTATATTTTTATAGAATTTTAGGCCCCGTTATCTAAATAAATCATTAGAAATTTCAAGCTCTTAGATCTATCGGGAGGATCTATTGTACTTTTTTTCTTTTTTTATGCTTTCTTTAGTGGTATATTTCCCTCCCCGGAATCAAAAATGGTTAAAAGAATGGACATATGGAATTAGCTGTGGTTATCATTTGAAGTGAAAACACAAGATAACGGTCCAAGGTTACTGACATGTTGAAAAGAGAAAATAATGGCAAGAGTAGTAAAGAAGTTCAACAATGCATCCTTGAAATTACTCATTGCACTACAAGGCTGGTGAGATCGCATCCTTCTCCGGAAAGCAGGACTAGAGTAGGTGAAATAAGGAAAATTATGCCATACGCGTGCACCACATGGCTGTACATCATGCCAACCAATCACTGGATCTCTTTATTGTGGGCTAATTACTAAAATAAGTGCATGACAAATGGTACTCATAAGAAAGGGATACGGTGATTGGTGTGGTGCATGGCTACATTAGTGCAATATAATTTCTCATAAAATAGAAAGATAAAATGCTAAAATTATTAGTATTTTATCTTGCCAGCTTCAATGTTAAAAGAAAGCGAGGCCAAATCCTGGACATTGTTGATGAGCAGTAGTTTTGGTCAAATGCTCACTGACCATTCTATGGATTTATGGTATCGGAGGAGGGTGTGATTTCAGCTGATTACAGAATGGCCGCCAGAACCTGGTTATTAAAGTTGTTTTCTGGAGAAGTTTATTGCATGGTGAGATGCCAACTAAGTCGTGTTAGCTATTACCGGGCCATTGTAAACTAGTAGCTTCAGAAATGATGCATTCTATTGCTATTTAATGCAATCCTTGTGTTTCTGGCTGCTAAATTCCAATACCCAACCATATGCTTTCTCTTGATGCATCTTTTCTCCTCATCTTCCCCCTTATAATTACAACACTCTCTTGAATATTTTATTCTATTTTTATTTTTATGAATGCAACGATGATAGGGTGAAATTTTCAATTCAATCTTTAGTTATAGTTTTACTGATTGCATACAGCATGCACTGGCGTGCTGCTTGAAGGCTTCACATCAACCCTCTATTGGCTCGTAGAACAATAACTAAAACCTCGCTTATTTGTCTTACCACAATCCTAAATGACTTGCAATTCAACCAAAAAAAAAAAAAAAAAAGAAGACAAACAATCCTAAATGACTTCTTTGAAGAAAATGCGGCTTATCTCTTCTTAAAATGTCATCCATAGGATTTACATGCTAGAGAATATCATATCATTACTGAAGTAAAATGCTCCAAGCTACAGATGGGCCAATGAAAAGTTTAAATGCTCTCCTTTGTCTAATTAAAACTTGCCACTCGCTAATTCAAATTATCGCACCCACTTCCAATAATGAGCAATGAAATAGTAATTTATATTAATGCTTCTTTTCTCTAAATCGCCCTTGGCTCCTTTCTTTTGAATTGCCTTCAAGGAGGCAACAGCAGTAGCCATGCTGCCTAACAATAAGAGAGATTTTGTGTACAAATTCTCTAGGTATATATCACCATCTTATGCCCCTTTTTTTGTGTATGTGCGTGTAGGCTAGGTATACTTAAACTATTATTGGTAGAGTAAAATAATACAATCAAGATTTGCCATACCATTCGATATACCGATTATATTTATACTATATTGATACCGAATTGATATACGGTACAAAAAAATATAGTGATATTTGGTATGTTGAATTAGATACAGTTTCGGATATACTGAGATGATAATAGAATAGTATTGATACAAGATGATAAATCTTGAGAAATAATACAACTAAAACAAGTCATACTCCAATAGTAGCCTTTTTTTTTAGCATGAACAAAAGTATATAATTTTCTGATGACCTAGAGGTAGTAACAACCATAGGTGCCATCCTATACATTTGATGCTTATTTTGATACTGAAATCAAATCATTACTTGCGAACTCACCTTTCTAATGCTTTAGATGTACTAGGATCTATTTCAAAGGTCTAACACCAACCTAAATCTCAAAGTCTAATTGTTATGCATCTTATATGGATGACCTACGTAACTAAATACAAACAACTGTAGAAACCCTTATATTACTCAAAAATCTGAAAACATTTTATAGACATTAATGAGATGGATCAGAACACATTTTGAGACATACTTGATATGCCGTAGCAATTTCATCAGTACATCATCATGTGTTCATAAGATACAAAATTTAAATGTCCTTTATAGACTTAACTGATGTTATGCTGGAAAAAAAAAAAAGAATAAATATATATATGTTTTTTTGGGAGAAGCTTGTCTTATGAAATGAACTATTAGATTTTTCACTTGTTGAAGTGAATAAAATGCTAATGAAGGGATTGTGATACATTAACCATAATATGGACACATGCTATAAAATGATACATTTTATTATTGGAGAAAGAAATGTCATATATTGAATGCATCATTTTTTTAAAAGAAACTAATCAGTCATGAAATCAACTAATCAAGGCAGCAGCAGATTTATCTGGGCGCATTGTACCAGTCTTTAACTTACTTACCTCATAAAGGCTCGCCTGCCAGCCAAGTGCCACTCCCTTGGTTGACCACCACCAAAGTATCAAAAAGTGCACCCGGCTCCGTTCCGCCGCCCTCTTCTTTTCCTTTCGGTTAATAGGTCAAATCTGCCTTCGCCCTTCCCAAACCCTCCTCATCCGTCGGTCCGTCCTTTCTCTCCCACCTTCCCTTCTCCTCTTCTCCGCTCTCTACCTCCACAGTTCTCGCCTTACTGCTTCTGTGTGTTAGCTTTCTCTCTCTCTCTCTCTCTCTCTTTCTTCTCTCTTCTCTCTTCTGGTATTGGACGGTCTGATTGGATTTTTGTACCGTGTAGATCGGCGTGGCGGAGGCGATCAGATCAGATACGATCATGACGATTGCTTCGAAGATGCTCCGCCACTCTCGCAAGGTCTCTTTCTTGATCCGGCTAGGCTATTTGGGTGCCATTTTGTTGAAACTTTTTCATATTTGATTATTTTCGAGTAAAATTCTTCCTGTTTTGGACGAAATCAATTTGCGTGCCATAAGGCATTAATTACGTTAGGGATGTGTTCTTTTTACCGCTAAGGATTGGAAAGATGGTTTAGAATGACTGGATATAAAGAATGTCTGAGCATTATGAATGTGGAATCTTTTCAAGGTCTTGTGTTCATGCTGAGACTCTTAGCAATGGATTTCAATGTTCTCACTCCTGGCGGGCTGTGTTTCAGTTTGTCTCTTTAGCTTATAATCTGAGCCCTAGAGATAATCTCGGTTCCCTATATTTTGCTGCATGCCAACTGGGCTTATTGGGCCAATGGCTGGCCTGTTTTTCCCTTGAAGTTGTAGCCTTGGTGAGGAATTTAGCATCATTTCTTAGAGGTGTGACTTAGGTAGAGAGCTAGTAGGAAAGCCATTTAATACTTCTAGGGAGCTTTTGGAACTTAAATTCTGAAGGAAAATGTCTTTGAGGATGATGAGGATGGTGTTGCTATTTGCTTCTGTGATTGCTATCCCAATTTTTTGGAAGCTTATTTCTGATCTCTCATGTCTTAGTTTAAATGATTCTTTAATTAAAGAGTGTTTCTCTATTATATGGACTGCCCTAGTAGAAGGACTGCAAAATTCTTATGATAGTCATCAGATGTTTTTTTTACCATGGACTTTGATTTTATTGCACCAAGCTCAGCATATTTGGAAGTTTTCTCGTGATTCATTAAACATTCTTCAATTTTTTTTATCCCTGGTGCTTATGTTTCTCTTTTCCTGATCTTGCAGTTAAGGAATGCTCAGAATGCTCTACAAAATGAGCCTGCTGTTCTTGCTCGTTATTTTTCAAAAGATTCTGTGCCTTCTGTTGGTAAAAGAGATGGTATGGACATTTCCATCTATAATTCCCTTTTATTTTGATTTTGATTCATCTTGCGGTGATAGGTGCTCGTGCTTTGCTTAATCGATTTTTGTAGTGTTTAGTGTTATTGAACCACAAAATGGACAGATAGGAGAAGAGTTAGGTTCTTAGGTAACCATGGTGCTTTCTGGGATGGCAAAAACAGGTAACAAGATGTTGGTTATTGCTTGCTTGCATGAAAAGCCAAATAAGAATGGTGCTTTCCAACAAGTCACCATATAACCGAAGTAGGTTTCTAAATTCTATTATTACACTATCAGAATCATGTTGAATAAGATGCAATCTGATCATAAATAATCTGATCGCCACCATAAATTATTTATTCTATTGCTTGCACAGATGAAACTGTTTTTAGATTATTTAGGTGTAAGATTGTAAAAGATCTATGGTCTCACTGGACTCTGAGAACATTAGATAAAAGAAACTGTTCTTGAGGCAACAATGATATATGGTAAAATCTTTAAAATCTTGAAGATGTATTGCATGGAAGCAAATGAGTATATTGAGGCAACATTGATGTATGGTAGAAGAATGTAAATGATGGTTCATATGGGAAGATGCATTTTTTTACAACTTTGTTGTAGCATACATTTGATACAAAATTGGGATAAGATATGTCACTTAAGTTCTTTTTAACAAACTGCGATAAGAATCATGAGATGACAAAGATTCTAGATTTTGTTTGATTAGCCCTCCTGTATATGCATGAAAGCCAAATGCTATAAAAAAGTTAGCTCTACAAAACTGGAAGAATGAAATCTGTCTGAGGTCTATCCCCTTCTCCTTCAGGCTGCCCACTTATGTTTATGATGTAAATCCAAATCTAAAATTAGATGAACTCTGAAAATTGGACTGATCTTCTGATTTTTCTCTTTGTTCTTTGGCTATACTCTTCTCTAGAGCCCTTTCCAAGCCATTTATGTCAGTTGTCCACAAAAAATGATCATCCCCCATCCTTCTCTTATCTCTAAAATTCTGATTAAATTTCTTTACTGATCTGGACAAGAATCCCTCATACCCGTACAAAATCTAACATCCCCTACATCCTAAATTATGTCACGCTTGCCTTTTTAGGTTAAGTTAAGATGTAAGCAAGTGCAAAAAAAAAATGTGCTAAAAAAATGGACAAAATCTCCTCTATGTAGAAGTATTGGTTTATCTTGAATTAAATATTGAAGCTTGCAGGTAACTTTTTGCAACTTTATTGCAATTATGACTTTACCATATGCTAATGTTGTGGTTTAATGATGTAACAGCAAATTGAAAACATCAATTGTTACATTTTTTTAAACCTTTCCTTTAAAACTAACTGCTCATCAATTAATTTAATGTTTCAAGTAAATTTGGTTATTTTCAGATATATCAAGTAGCCATCATTGTGGTTTGCATGGAAAGAGGGATGGAGATTCAAATATTTTTGTTGGAGGCCTTCCATTTAAAACCAAGTGCCTTGAAGGCAGAAGCAGCATGAAAGATTTTGATGTCTTCAAGGTGATGACTGATGGCAAAATTGTTGTTTTCTAGTTTCTCTTTAGTGGCTTGATCTGATCCTTAGCATTATTATTGAATTTTTAGATACCTTCTCTAGGGCTAGTCAAGACCACCATTTCTAGAAAAACAACTAAAATGACTATTCCAGTGGCTGGCATGAGGTTCAACAGCACTCTGTCATGGTTAGTAAAGTTCTGTTTATGCCATTAAATTGCCTATTGTTAACACCATAATAAAATTGCTAAAATAGCTTTGCTATTTCTTAGTATGCAGGCAGCTCCAAGGAGATTTTTTTCAAGCAACTCAGGTATGTTTTGTTTTTATTGTTTCTGCCACGTCCTCCTCTTAAATCTTCAGTTTCACATTTTAATTAGAAATTACTTTCTAGTACCAGTTTGTCTTATGCTTGAGCTTTTGGATCTCATGACCTGTGGTATGAGATTGGGTGATGTCATAGGCGTCCAAAAGATTTCTGGTATTCCACATACGTTTTAGGTACAATATAGAGGATCTTAACAGTAGCTTTAAATGATTAGGTAAGGAAAAGGTTGGCATGTTATGAATGCCGTATAACCTTAATTATAACCATCTAGCCTTTTCCCAACTATACGAATGTCATACTCAAAAGTTTTATATTAACTAACATGAAATATGTGAGTTAAAAATGATTGGTAGGGAACTCTTTCAATTAGCCCTTTGCAAGTAGTTTTTGAATGTTAAGTGCAATTTCTTACAGCAAATCAGAGAATTCTAGGAGTTAAAGAATCTAAGGAGTTGAAAAATATTTTTGCACTTTTTACTGATTTTCTCGTTCTAAAACTTTTTTATCAAAAGAATCTTAATACGAATAGGGCTTTAAGTGAACTTTACCTGAAAAGAACAAGAACAGGAAGTTGTAATAATTACAATGATGATAATGTTGTTGTTGTTGTTGTTTTATTATTAATATTTTTGTTTTGTTATTATTATTATTTTAGCATGCGGTGGGGGGGGTTGTGTTAATGTTTTCCAGGGGGGGTTTGGGGGGGGGGGGGTTGTTGTTAATGTTTGCCAGCCACCAATTTGAAGCCCAGATGGTCTTACACTGCCCCAAGATGCCCATATACATTTCTTCATTTCTTGTTTGGCTATTAACTCTTCTCAAATTAGTGAGCCCAAGCTTGATCACTTGCAACTCATAGGTGTCCCTTATTTTAGTGGGTGGTCCTCACAATGTGAATTCTAGTATAACTTAAAAGTACAAGTCTACTATTAGCTCGTAGGCCAACGTAATCATATTTTCATGGTCCACTATTTGGCTTTGATTTAAAACATTTTTCATCAAAAGTAGACCGAGCTAAGGCAAATACCTTTGAAACCTAAAGAAAATTAACCTAACAAACTTAACCCCTTTTTCTCTCCATTTCCCTCTATAAGAACCTTATCTCCTTATCTCCTCAATCTCTATATCCTATTTTAATCCAAACTTCAATGTGTAATCCTCCCTCTCCAATCTTTGTTCAAAAGTTTTAATATTTTGTTTTATATGTTCTCTATTTCATAAATTTTTGAGGGGAGGCCTTGGCCCAATGTTAAAGTCGCTCCATTGTGACCCGGGTGTTATATGTTCAAAATATGGAAACAACATCTCCGCACATGGGGGTAAGGTTTTGTATATTTGACCCACCCCCCCAGAAGCAGTTATGGGAGCTTCATGCACTGGGATGCCCCTTCTTTTTCTTTCACTGTTTTGTAAATTTATATGAATGATTAGGAAAATCCCTTAGAAAAATAGATATACGTAAGAAAATTATATCTTAAGAAATATGTTTGAATAAATTTTACTTAAATGTGCAGTGCATGTGGCCATATGCTAGTAATACATAAAAGTATGAGTCTACCATTAGCTCGTGGACCAACAAAATCATCAATCCATGGCTCTGATCTGAAAACTTTTAATCCAAACAAGGCCGAACTAAGCTCATTAGCTTTTAAAGCTAAAGAAAATTAACTAGTTTTGAAACATAGATTACAAGAATAACTCAAAATCCTCATTCTTTTTTGGCTGTTTGTTTATATTTTTTTTCCTTTTTTGCTAGATTATCTTCCATATCACATTTGACATCAGTGTGCTTTATAATATAATAAGTAATGAAAGATAAATAGTGCACATACCGACAAAAAAACTATCATTTATAGCGCCAAAAGTTGATAATTTGACCATATAAGAAGCATGTATTATAAACATGAGCAGTCCACCAATGGGTAAAATACAAACAAACCCTAAATCAAAAACATATATCTAACCGATAGTTTCATGTATATGTTTTAATTTTCTTATAATGCTTTATTAGCCTGGTGGTTGAGATTGTTGCAAATAACATAAGAATAACAGAAAGTATTGGATTTTGTAGATTTAATATGAATGATTCTGTGAATTTTTATTGTAAGAAAAATGTTAACAAAAAATTCCAGCTGTTGGTATATGTGTCACTATATGTCTTACATCAGTGCCCCTGCCAAGTAGAGACATCTGGTTAACCTAGTTATATTTATAAGATGCGAATTATCGGTGATTTTTTGAATATATTTTTTCATTGTTCTCATGTATGTCTTTTTTTTGGCTGTATTATTTGGCATGCACATGAAATGCTTTTAAAAGACAAAACAATAAATAAGTAACAAGTAGTTATGCACCCAAAAACATGCTAAAATTTTATTAAATACATGGTTTCAGATTTGCCTCCACATCAAGAAATTGGGATGCCATCACTTTCTCCGACCATGACTGAGGTACCGACAATGTTGTAGACATCCAGCACTGAGGCTTCTTCCACAAAGTGTTCGTGTTGTAATTAATGATTCTTCTTTTGTATTGCCTATAGGGAAACATTGCTAGGTGGCTGAAGAAGGAAGGAGATAAAATTTCTCCTGGTGAAGTGCTCTGCGAAGTTGAAACTGTAGGTTCTAATGTTTAAATATATTAAATTGTTTAATATGTAACTTACTATACTTAAAATTTATTTGCATCACTGAAGAATTTGATGTTGTCTATATTAGGATAAAGCTACTGTGGAAATGGAATGCATGGAAGAAGGCTATCTTGCTAAGATAATACGTGGAGATGGGGCCAAAGACATTAAAGTTGGCGAGGTATCTACCATATTAAAAATGGAAATACATTTTTGATCCAAGTCATTTCCTCTGATAGCTACTAACTATATTACGCTCTGTATGAATTCTTAGGCCATTCAATCAAAAATAAATTTTCAGTTCTTTTCTAAGGAAATTGTTCTCACTGCTACATGTTTGTGCTATTATAATAGGCCCCTCATTCTATGCTATTATCATTTGTTCCTATGGGCACTATAATGTCCATCTGTCATTCACATAAGCTGTTATAGCAATTTATATATAACTATTATTTGGCTGACCTAACAAGTGCTCTTGATGTTCATCCATGGTCAAAGAGAATACCCTGCTAGTTAAATTCCTATTTGGAGAATATTACTTTCATATGAAAATAATTATGATGTGCTCTTTGTTCATTGACTCCAAAGAGCATATCTTGGACCAGGACAGAACAGAAATTTATTTTAAAGATGATGGCTTTGAAAGATTAGCCAGACTGATAAACTAGCTATTTCATGCAACTTTTACTTGGAACAAAATTTGTAAATTTCTGTACTTCTAAATCATATAATGTTCATCAATCAAAACCCGTTTCACACTCAAAGCATTTATGAGCACCTGGACTCTTTCCCTTGATTATAGCTAATATTGACTGGAAGATAACAACTTGTAAATTGGAGTAAGAGTTGAACCAAACAAATTGGACAGAGCATTGACCCTCATGCAGAGTAATGGTGGATAATCTACCCTTTGATCTATTGGTTCTTTGGTGCATATTTTACCAATGTATTTAAGGTAGATTGCCATAGGGTGTATCAGAACCATTTGTAAAAATCTTGTACTTTGACAATGCACCTCCCGACAATGGAATAGCCGACACAGCCCTTCAAGTCGTGTGAGAATCAATTTCGTAATCTCTTCTAATTGCTGGATTCTGATGGTGAAATAATAATCTTTAGTTATGCTGGAGCTTCTCGTCAGTTTTTGTTGATGATTAATATGGAGAAGTGGACAGCTGCAGTTGCTGGCAAACTCAAGGGGAATGAACTATTTCTCATTGGTAGTTGGGGCATTTGTGAAGGTTGTATATCGCTCTTACATCACTTTCTTATAATGATGTGAATATCCTCTTATTTCAGTGAAGCAAGTGGAAAGCAAGAAAACAAATCCCCTACAAACCTGCTGACCCTTCCTCTTACCTAGCCATCCCACTTTTGCCAATGTTATCAACAGTTTGACCTTTTGCAACCCCGGAAGTATGCCTTCCATAAAGGAGGCAAATATTGTGAATCTGTCTCTCAGTGGAAGGGTCCAACATAGATCATTAACAAGTAGCCATTTAACTGTGTGATGGTTGAATTAGATTCCACATCAATTGTTTTCCTGGCTTCATGGATAGAAATTTGTTGCTTGATGACATCCTTCATGAAATTATTATCAGGAGTGAAAAAAGGATTTCCTTTTAAGAAGTGATTTCTCATTGAAGTTAGGCATATTGTATATAACATTCCTTTAATAGGTGATTGCTATAACTGTGGAAGAAGAGGATGATATTGCAAAATTTAAAGATTATGAAGTTTCAACAGCTGCTGCTCCTGCTGAAGTTAAGGCAGCTTCTGAGCCTACATCACCTGTAAAGGAGGAAGCGGAGCCTGTTAAGGTTCCTGAACAAAAAGTTTCCAAGGCTGAAGAAGTGTCTCATGCAGATGATCGTATTTTCTCCAGTCCTCTTGCAAGAAAGTTAGCAGAAGATAACAAAGTAAGCCATTTAATTACTAAAGTAGTTCTTGATATTAGACTAAGAATATCACCAGCTGAAACAATTTGATGATTGTTTTTGACATATCATTTACGAGCAGTTTATGTGTGAACCCTGTTTCTGAAGCGTATGGTCTTTAATTCTTGGTGCCTTTGTTTCTCTATGAAACTAGGTACCTCTTTCAAGCATAAAAGGTACAGGTCCTGATGGGCGCATTGTGAAAGCAGATATTGAAGATTATTTGGGTATGCTTTTTTCTGCAGAAAAAGAAATATAAACCTTGCAAGATGAGTTCTTTTGTGAAGCAGTTGATTCAAGAATTTTATCTTATTTTATTTTTTTCACTTAATGCTTATTTCATCGAGATAATATGTGGATCTGTAATTTGACACCAAGAAAGATAACTTTTTGAACGTGAGTTTGTTTTCCAATGGCTAGGAAAGTGCTGATTTAAAAGGATCTTCAATTGAAGTTCCTTGGACATGTGCAATACATGTACTAAATATAGAAATAAGAAAAATTAACGGCATATGATTTGTTCTGCTGCTTGTGGCACCATACTTGAGCATGCATGCTGACCCTCTTGGCTCAGGTTTCTTGAAGATATCACGGGACACTGTTTCATTGCTTTTGAAATTTGAAGATGCTGATGTATCATTTTCAAAATGCATGACTTTCACTTCCATTTGTTTGTAGCATGCATGTAGTAGATGAGTGAAAGAGTATGGAGAGTAGATCATGTTGTAGATCATATCCATTTTTTGGTCATCTCGGAGATCTGTTACCAGCACGTATTTAGAACAATTTTATTCAGACTCTAGTGGTGGTTAATGGGATAAATCATTAGTGACATTTTAAATGTTAATTCTATAGTTTTAATCTACAATAGGAAGCACCCAAAGTTCCTTTTTATTTTTTTTCTTCCCTTTCATTATAAGCAATATGATATCTTATTGTACAAACTCATGTTTAACTGCTTGTCATTCTATATGAAAATCAAGCCTCCAAATCATATAGCTGCTTCTAATAATTTGACCCTTTTCTGTTTGATCATGCATCTCTACTCGATAAAGCATCTACTGCTATGGGCGTCTCCAAGACAAAGGAAGCAGGAGCAGCACAAGGCTTAGCCTATGTGGACATTCCAAATTCTCAAATAAGAAAAGTAAGTTCCATTGCCGATCTCAGCACCTATTTGAATTATTCTGTTATGAAATATTAGCTAAAGCACAATGATCCTTGTTTCAGGTTACTGCTTCTCGCTTGCTGCTCTCTAAGCAAACTATTCCCCATTATTATTTAACAGTAGATACCTGTGTCGACAAACTTATGGAGTAAGTATCTGTCTTTCCAAAAGTTTTATATTGGCTTTTTTTTTTGAAACAAATGATGACCGCCAAATACTATGTTGATGGTAAATTGATAATACTCAGGTTGCGTGGTCAACTTAATTCTTTGCAAGAAGCCTCTGGTGGAAAAAGAATTTCTGTCAATGATCTTGTCATAAAGGTTTGCTTAACTTACCTATGGTGATGCTTCTGTAATGAAGTTCCTGCTTGTAAATGTGTAGCACTGATGGCAATTTGTTTTTGTGCTTGCTAAATACTTCATATGGATCAAAAATACTTCCATCTCAGTTTGTGCTAATTAAACAGGATTAACTGTCTTTTTCTATATTTTGGGTTGTTCTATAACATCAAGCATTAAAGCAAGCAAAAGAGAACGCATGGCTGATAGTTCACTTGTTTGTTGTGTAAAGTGGGAAGTGCTGGGGTGTGTTAAGGAAGTGAACTCTATAGTTCATAGTATTTGGCATGACAGGATTGATTTTTGAGAAGTGTAATGTAACATGCTTAACTTTTGATTAATCATGAGTAGACATTGTCTTCCATGGTTTAACTGTATGTGGTTATGGCAAATATAGTGACAAAAGTATTGTTCAATTTATGACAATTGATGTGGAAACCTTTTTATTTGAGTTTTTGAAAGTGGAAGGCAAATGTGCTTCACACAAGAAAGTAGAGACTTACATGACTGGTGTGACTTGCAACCAAACCCTAAATATTTCAATAAGATGATCATTTTAATTGCCTGTATTACTTTGGCTCTACAGCAGCCTGGTTTTGAATTTTGTCTGATATGAAGTATGTTTCAAATTTTTGGACTACTAGAATAGAATGTGATGCCAAAACAATGTACACCTATGGTGGCATGTTTCCAGGGAAGATATTGTCTCCTCTAGACTTATGTAAAAACTATTATTTAGCATTTCAACCAAGGTTTCTAATCTTTATACTGGACCTTGTACTGGTGCCCAACCAATACACCCCATACCGAGTGTTGGTATGGTACATACCTTGGTATCAATACTTGATATTGAGTCTTGGTACGCTAGCACTAAGGTTTGGTATGCCCCTGTATTGTGGGGTATGGTCCTAGATTGCAAATATTGGTTTTGATGGGTACACTATAATACTTGTTGAAAACAGCAACATATCTAGTTATATTATATCTGGTAGCAATATAGAGAACTACTAAATCATAATAAACTTGAGAGTGTATTTTATATTGTTGTGTATTCAACACTTATATGTAAGATGTTCTCCAGATCCAACATTATCCTTTTTGGCAAAAGAGTGGCTTGGATGAGGAGGGGGTTCACTTTCCCTAATATATTTTGATTTATTATCTTGTATTATCTTTAAAGTTAACATTTGTAACTTTTAGCCTGTTTTGGACAAATCTTGTCTGGAAGAAAACAAACTTTTGAAATGTTTGGGTCTAAGGCTGGGATCAAATATGTTTTGAAATGAAATGTTAAAAATTGTAGAAATGCATGGGTAATAAATCAGGATACTTCCAAGTTCCAACAGAATTGGAGCAGGAATAATAGAGGGCCACACCTGATAATATATCATGATTTGCGCATGCTAGTGTAACAATAGAATGTCTTCAGAAATAGAAAATCCATATTGCACATTATATGAATGTGAGGTTAGAATGTTGGTGTTTTGTTGCAAGATTAGCAAGAATGAAGTTGGGAATGTGGAGTAGCACTTATTGAGTACATGGTTATAGAGAATCAGGTGAGGTGATTTAACCGGCCGTGGAGGCAATTCTTAGGTTGTGGACTTCGAGTTGATGCAGATATATGAAGATAATAGTGGCAAGATTAACATGGCGTTTGCTGGTGGTAATGGGAGGATTTCATTGAACTTGCAGTGTCATGAAGTACAACCTCATATAAATCCATTAAGGCATGCCCCTGCTGGTTGAGATGTAGACATGACAAAAAATGAAAGATATATTGTTTGGTGCTTATTCATGTTTTTTCATAATCAGCCATGTTTCATATTCCCCTTAAGCACAAGAAAATCTTTTTTATGAATCTTTAGCCCTCATCAATTATTGGTTTTGTATCTACGAGGATTTCCATTTGCAGCTTCTTGAGAGTTTTCTTTTAATTTATCAGTGATCATTTTATATGATCAAAATCTTCTGCAAGGGGAGCCTTGATAAAATGTTTATGCCATCTCATAATCTCACTTTATTGATGTGAACACATGCCCGAATTCAGTATTGTCTACTGTCTGAAGGAAAATTCCATGTGTTGTTGCCGATCATGCCTATCAACTTCTTTTTTAATTAGGTTTTGATGTGAAATGATAATTGAAGTTTTTAAATTTGTTGTGTAATTATTTGCACAACACTTTAATAATATGAAGAAAGGCTTAAACATATCGCACCACTACTTTGTTGCTGTTTCAGATAAACCTTACAATTTTGATCTGATTTTACAACCAATCAAATCAATTCCTTCAAATGCTGATTTTAAAGGTTCAAATGAATAGTATACTCTTTCTGAAAATTTTCATGCACAAGAACATTTTGACCTTATTTGAACCTTGACAACAGGCTGCTGCTTTGGCTCTGCGCAGAGTTCCTCAGTGTAACAGTTCCTGGATGAATGATTTCATCCGCCAGTAAGCTTTTGAAATCTGGATTTTAATATATATTTGAGATGTTTTCTCCTCAAAATTGATCAGGAATAAGTGATAATGATAATTATTGTGACAATGCCCCATTATTCAATGCAGGTATCACAATGTGAATATTAATGTTGCCGTACAAACAGATAATGGATTGTTTGTTCCAGTTATCAGGGTAAATAGTGTGGCATCAAAGTTTTATAAATTCCCATTCACTTGTGCAATTGTAACACAAGCTAGTGATTTTGCAGGATGCAGACAAAAAGGGATTATCTACAATTGCAGAAGAGGTGAAGCAATTAGCTCAAAAGGCCAAAGATAACAGTCTGAAACCAGAAGATTATGAGGTAAGCAACAAGCATATGTCATTCATGTGCATGAAATAATAATCAGTTCTACCATGTGAATTGATGAGCTTGTTTTACAGGGAGGCACGTTCACTGTATCAAACTTGGGAGGTCCTTTTGGAGTCAAGCAATTCTGCGCCATTATAAATCCCCCCCAGTCAGGAATTTTGGCTGTTGGCTCTGGTAATTATTTTTGATAAAAATATCACATTCCTTTTGAGGACTAGCCTCTGTATACCAAGTTTCAAATATCACATTCCTTTTGAGGACTAGCCTTTGTATACCAAGTTTCAAAACCCTTGGGTTGCATTTGGTAGCCAGCAATCTGGATAGATTGCTCGTAATTTAAAAGTGCCCCACCAGATTATCATGTGTTCAGATTGTTGGTAATTTAAAAGGGCCCCACCAGATTATTATGTTTGGTATACCTTTTAGGTTGGTAATCCAGATTGCACCTCATGAGAGGTAATCTGGATTACCAAACGAGTGGCTATTTAGATTACCAAACATTTGGTAATCTGATAATGATAAGTTTGGATGAAAATGTCCTCATCAAAAAATATATATAATATAATATTATGTTATATTATGATAATATTATATTATAATATTATAATAATATAATATTATATATTATAATATTATATTATGTTATAATAATATATTATAATATATATTATAAATATAAATATATATTAGAATATAATATATTATATATAATATATATTATAAATATAATATATAATATATAATATATCTATTATAAATATATTATATATATAATATAATAATATTATTATATAATAATATTATATAATATAATATTATGTTATATTTTAATTTTATTATAATATAACATAATATCATATTATATTATATTATTATAATATTATTATTTTAATAATAATATATTATAATAATATTATCATAATATAATATAATATATATATAATATATTATATTATATAATAATATATATTATATATAAATATATAGTATCTATAATATAATAATAATATAAATATATAAATAATAATAATAATATTAATATATAATATGTATATACTATAATATTATGTTATATAATAATATATAATAATAAAATAATGTTATATTACATATTATTATTTTAATAATAATATATTATAATAATATAATATTATATGATATTATAATAATATAGTATAATATATATTATAAATATAAATATATACTTAGAATATAATATATTATATATAATGTATAATATATATTTATAGTATAAATATAATATTATATAATATAATATTATTTTAGATTATAACATAATATTAATATAATATTATTATTATATATTATAATATATATAATAAATATAAACATACATTAGAATATAATATATTATAATAATATGATCATATGCTAAGAATATATTATAATAATATTATATTATACTATAATAATATATTATCACATATATATATATATATATATATATATAATATATAAACACATAATAGAATATAATATATTAATATAGTATATATTATAAATATATAATACATAATATTTATATTTCTATTATAAAATATAATATTATATTATAATATATATAACATAATATATATATTATGATCATATACTAAGAATATATTATAATAATATTATATTATATAAATATAAATAGATAATAGAATACAATCTATTATTTATAATATATATTATAATATATAATATGTATATTTATATTATAAATATAATATTATGTAATATTATAACATAATATAATATAACATAATAATATAATAATAATATTATTATATTAATATTATAATATAATAAATTTATATTATCATATATATTATATTATATTATAATATATATTAGAATATAATATTATTATATATTATAATATATAATATATAATATATAATATATATTTATATTTTGTGTGTGGGATGTGATTTTTAATAAATTTGATTTAAGAATATTTTAAAAATTTGATTTTACATTACCGGTAATCCGATTGTCATATTAAACGTATCAATTAAGATTTTCAGTAATTTTATTTCAATATTACCTGCGTGTTCCAAATATAGTAATGAACATTACTGATAATCTATCCAGATCGTAGGTAATTTAGATTACCAGGTAATCTACATTACCACCACCTAGTAATGCACCAAATGCAATCTTGATACCATGCTGTTTGGTAATCACATTCCCCTCCGGAAACATAATACACTGTAAGATTAATTTTCTTGTAAACATTTAAACTTCAAGCTAAGCACGAGCTTATTGATTGCCCCAAAAAAACAAAGAATTAGCTCATTGCTTTAGAAGGATGGAGAAAAGTTTTTTGTTATGCTAAATAATGTCATCTACGTGTAACTAACCATAGTGGGGCTCTGGTGGTATTTGGCGTTCCTAAATTTTGCATTTTTATTGCAGTATTTACCAAATGTAGTAATATGTACTAATGCTGGAATATTGTTTTGGGTGTTGGAGCAGCTGAGAGGAGGGTAATTCCTGGTGCTGGTCCTGATCAATTTGAGTTAGGTTCCTTCATGTCGGTAACATTGAGCTGCGACCACCGTGTGATTGATGGTACGTGCAACCTTTTTTCCTCTACCTTTATTTGTTTATTTATTTATTTTGAGGAATTTTTTAAAAATTTTTTAGGGAATAATACTTTGTGTAGCTTCTATTGTCATAACTTGTAAATCCAGCATTGCCAAATCTAACTCTTATTTTGCATATGTTAGGTGCAATTGGAGCGGAGTGGTTGAAAGCATTCAAGGGCTGCATTGAGAACCCGTACTCCATGTTACTGTGAAGCAAAAGCAGCATGGATCATTTTTTGTAGAATTTATCAAATAAGGCTCTTCATTTTCGCCGAATCTTTTGTTTTTACGGTCTTCTCCTTTCTTTTTTGGTTGGTGTATAATTCGCTGCTTCCTTGAGGAATATCCAGGCAGGAGGCCAATTTGGCCAGCAAATGAATAATCTTTGTGAGTTGGTTTTATTTATTTTTGTCGTGATCGAAAAGGATGATTTTGTTTTCAAGTCCTGGCACCAATTGCTGTACCTATTCAATCTGATTGAATTCTTCCAATGAATAGTATCTCCTTGTCAAATAAAATGCATCTGAAACGAGTCCTCCCAATGGGCAATTCACCTCATAAAGGGAGATTTGAAAAAATATTGCCCGTTCGGGCACCAACTGCTGGAGGTGGTTATGTCAATTGGTGTTGGCAAACTGATTTGAATTTTAAGCTCACCGTGATTTCGGCTGACCTCTCTCTTAGTTAAAAACGAGAAATTAGAATACAATCTTATAAATCAGATAGCAAGGGAATTAGAGAAGGATACGGTGGTGGTGGTAGGGCATGGAGATCTTAAAAGGGGTTGATGGTGGGAAGCAAATGGGTTGAGCTGGCTAGCTCAGTCACCGGTTCCACTGGGCGATGTGTGGATCCAACTACTAAAGTAAATCCGGTTGTTGGGTGTTTTGTTTTTTTCCCATTCTCTTTTATGACTTCCCCCAAGACTGATACACGTATGTTTTGGTAGGAAAATGCTCAATTGCCTATGCGCACAGAAAACTGAGTTGGCAGCTTCATAATCAACCAAAAATGCATGCATGCGCGACTTGTTTTGGGGTAGTGTAAGAATTTTGAAACTCCGATTCTTATTAACTTGTTATAAGAAAATGATTGAGGTTGCAAACTATTGTATTTAAAATAGGTTGCCACCTGTAGAGGACGCTATTAAGATCCAACATTTTGTAATTGTAATATTTCTGTTTTGTATGCTTTTGTTTTCTAAGGGAGGTTGCATTGGATCGATATCGAACTCCCACATTTATTAACCTGGCTTCTTATAGCCATCAGCAACCCAAGCACCACAAGATCTTGGCTAAAGTGGCCCGACTTGCCCAGCCCGCACGGTGGGACAGGCCTTGAGACCTAATTAGGATGTTAACCAAATCTTGGTTTATCAAGAAAAGCAAGTTCCAATTATATTTGAGATTAGGGAGAAAACTGAAAAGGGAGATTCTATTAGCTGTCTATCATCCAAAATTCCCTACCTTACCCATTCTCTCTCGCTCTCTCTCCCCCACATGGGCGGCACCAGTCTCCCATAACCCTATCCTTTTCAACAAGTGAATTCAAATCTTGCACCATACGCCATTACTCTCAAATCATTGACAGGCTGCACATTTCCACAACCAAAACCTAATCTCCAATTAAAGCAACTTGTGAAAGTCATCACACCATAAATACGACCCTCAAAGCCCTTTCCGACGTCATGCGCTAAAATTTAATCTCCTAATAATATTTTGAAGTATGTTGAACTGGACTCATAGATGGTGGTTCGATGGCTACAAAATCCTTAAACTATTGAAACTAATTCCCATCCATTACCATTGGATTGCTGGAGAATGACTACTTTTCTTCTTTTCTGTATATATTTTATTTTCCGTCCCACACCTAACCCCAGCTCAAAGCAAGGACTAAAACAATAATAGAAATCAGCCTCAGGACCGGTGTGACCAATCGAGTAACCAACGAATCATATGCTGGTTGGCATGTTTGCCCGCGTCTGGCTCGTACCGACAACCAGCTCCCCACCGCCTCCCCCTGCCTTCCCAGAAAGATAGAAAACGACTCAATAATGGCGACTCCACCAAACGCCTTCATCTCCGAGCGTGAAAAAGAGAAAAGAAAAGTTAAACAAAAGAGAGAACCAAAAGAGATAAAGGTAGAGAAAGAAAGCGAGAGAGAAGAAAAAAATATATACATGAAAACGAAATCGTCAATTCCCACATCTTTAAACGCTTGCTTCGTGTCTGACACGTTTTACACACCAACATTTAATATCTCGTCTCCTTTCTTCCATTTATTCCGGATTGGTTTCTTGTTAGCTTCCACGAAAGTCAAGAGATCGCCGTCTCTGAATCCTCGCCGTCCAAGGTGGTGAATTCCCCTGGATTCTGCCCCCGGTTTTCTTCGTCGAATTGACTTGCAGAATTTTCTTCTTCTCATTCTTTTGGTAAGAGATGTGTTTGTTTTGGTCTCGATATTTTGCATTCGATGGCTTATGATTCTGGTTGCTTGTCCCATGTTCTTCCGAATGTGTTAGTGAAGTGTTATGTTGTGGTTTTATTGGTGTGTGGATCGGTAACTCTTATCTCGGATTTTCTCGGTTTTATTTTAGTTTTTGTGATTTATAATTAATAGGTATTAAATGAACAAGTTAGTTATCACTGGTTCTTGTTGTGGTTGTTATAATATTACTTGTCATATAATATGATGTTTGGTGAAGGTAGGTTACAACTATCATTTTAGATACCTTGCTGTTAGACTTGTCCTCTGATTAGTCCTTTTCGTTTAATAATTAATATCTGGGCCAGAAGGCATGGGACCTTTTATTTGAGATTAAAGATTGCAACTTAATGAAGCATGAGTGAGGATATGGCAAAAGTGAATTTCTTTAATCAGCTATTGTAATCCATGGGTGCTACTCTTTACTAGTACACTTCTTGAAGTTTAATTCATGGAATGTGTATGACATGAATTTTTCTTCGTGTATTGTTTCTGTCATGATGGCCGTTAATCTTTTCATTTTTTGATTCTAATGATGCAGGTTTCATGATTATGCTAGGATTCTCTCATGGATTCTGTTGAGTGATATGTTCTGCGGTTCATAACATATTGGTGCTACTGTATATTACTTTCTGTTTCAACTCATGTATTGAAGTTCTGGTTGGAGACAGATATGCAGAAATCTCTCTGCAATATTAAGAGTAATAGCTCTTTCAGAGTATTGCCCCAACAATGTCTGCGCCGTTTGAGCAAAAGGCATTGTCAAATAGCATCCGGGCTACCCTCCTCTCCAACTGTATTTCCAGAAAAACGAGGCAAGAGAGCCTCATTGAGGGAACATAAGGTCAATGGAATCCATGAATCTCCAGTCAAAGAAAAAGCACAAGAGCACAGAATTGATGTAGGGGATGAGCGCTGTGATTTGATAGGGTATGAAGTTTTTTCTGGGAAGCTTGCTCTTGACAATAAATCTAAAAGTGCAGGTGCTGAAACTGGGTCTGGGACCTCGAATCCTAACATTGTCAATGCAAAACTTACAAGAAAAGCACTGGTTTGGGGATCTCATAAACTAAGCCTTGAGGATGTCATATCTGTAAGCTTTCTACAGGGATCAGTGCATTGTTATGAATCATGTGATTTATGATATGAAGTCAAGTGTTCGATTAAATTCATAAAGTAATCACATTGTGTTTTCAATCTTATTAGACATATATTACTAAAGTTAAATTCACAAACGTGTAAGCCTTCTATTGTAACTTCAGTTTTTATTTCAACTGGTTTATAATAAGCATGACAAGATGGAGATTTAAGTTTACTGCTATTGTTTGTCATTGATATACATATATATATTCTGTTACCAAACAAGGAAAAAGAAGTTTATTTGTGAAAAGATATGCAGATTAATGTTACAAACCCACTAGAATTTGATATATGTGGAAAGCAATTAATGGTATAGTTGAACCTTGTTCTTTTACAGTTTCAATTAATCTGATGCTTTATGATATGATTTGATGATTTCGGCTGATTCAATCTCCCAAATTTAAATTATTTATATTTTTCAAAATATTTGATCCGTACCAATCTTTGGTCAAAGCTATGCTAAAGAAGAACTTGGTACCCTTATTAGGGTGATTGGCCCCTCATAGCTATTTGCTGTCATGACTCTGGCAGGTGTCATACAATGCTGGTCTCCGACATTTTACAGTGCATTCATACCCTCTTAGAAAACGGTCATATGGGCTTTCCTGTTTTTCAAAGCCGTGTAGAACTCGAATGGATTATCGGTTTTTGGCTTCTAACTCAGAGGAAGCCATTCAGTGGGTCAGCAGCTTTGCAGACCAGCAGTGCTTTGTGAATTGTTTACCTCATCCCATGCTGTCTTCCCACAAGCAGTCTTCTAACATAGTTTCAAGAAATCCTCTATATGATCTACCACATTTCAAAAGTAGAACTCCTTCAAAAGTTCTTGTGATATTGAATCCTTGTTCTGGGCATGGTCGGTCAAGTAGGGTTTTCCATGGAGAAGTGGAGCCAATATTCAAGGTGTGTTAAATTTTGGTAAATTTTGTTAAAACTTCTTTGCCTTTTTTTTTCTCAAGTAACTTGATATATTACTATTCTACTTCAGATGGAAATGGTTTGTTGCTTCTTAAGCAAAGTGTTCCATTGTTATTTATGATTATAACTAATTATATCAATACTTATGGCTATAATAATCTCACTTTACATTTTAAAGATGTTGTAGCAAGAGCAAAACATACTTCGGAGATTTTAGTATATAAAATCTTTATTGTAGAGGATGATGATGTCTTGACAACACTATATGATCAGGAAATCTGTGTTTGATGATATATTATGCCACTGTCATTCAAAAAGATGGGAAAAAGAGTGTGGCATGGATGGTAGACTAGACTTGTGCACAGACAAAGCTAGGCTTTTATACAGGAAGGGGAGTGGACCATGTAACTAATGGTTGATAAGGACTATGACTGAGTTAGTAGCAATGTGTCAACCTGTGCATAACAAGCAAATTACATGCTAGACAATTTTTTGTATTTCAACATGACACCATTGATTGAGAGAGGAAATGTCATGTTGATATCTCTAATGAAGC
The DNA here is from genome assembly GCA_006176705.1 of Cocos nucifera. NCBI lineage: Eukaryota > Viridiplantae > Streptophyta > Magnoliopsida > Arecales > Arecaceae > Cocos > Cocos nucifera. The sequence goes on from QRFJ01000116.1 coordinate 2,015,774, forward strand.
AAATTCTTGGCTATGTACAGTGGGATGCAGATAACTTCTCTTGGGAGTTTCTTTAAACTCAATTTTGTCCATCATTGTTAGCTATCAGTTTACATTATGGATTGGTACAGCTTGCAGGCTTCAAGATGGAAGTGGTCAAAACAACATCTGCAGGTCATGCAAGAACTCTTGCTTCCACTGTCAATTTTGAGACATGCCCTGGTGGTAAATATCATCAGTTATGTTCATCACTGTTCATTTCTTGTGTCAGTTCAGTAGTCATCCTATTTTAATGTATTTACAGGAATTATATGTGTCGGAGGAGATGGAATTGTAAATGAGGTCAGTTATTTTCTTGACCCAGCTTTCTCTCCTATTCCATCATAAATTTTTTTCCATTACTTTTTCTGTGGTATTCATCTTTCTCCCTCTTGAAAGAGAATGTTTCTTTAGTAATTAATCATCTTTCATGTTGTTGGTGCTGTCTTTAGTGATTAACAAATGATGGATTTGTTTGTAAGAATAATTTAGTCATTTTGTTCAGATTGTATAGTAATTTATTTTGATTCATTAGTTAGATCTGAAAATATTTAGTTAACTTGTTTTGGAGTTGATTTGCTCCTATCTTGATAAATTTTTAATGTTAATCACTGGGTTTTCTCGAACATTCTCATTGTTGGACAAGTGAGCAAGAAGTGCACTGGTCATCACCCCTCCCTCACCCTAGGAACCAAAAGAAACAAAATAATGCTAGCTTTGCTTCCGTTTCACACACATTTTCCACTTTTTCTCTAGTGATAACTTTAAAATGCAGTAGTACTTATGCCTTTCTAAGAAGGAGAGAAGGGGGGTGGGGGTGGGGGTGGGGTGGACAGAGAACACACAGTGACCCCCCCCCCCCCCCCCCCCACACACACAGAGAGAGAGAGAGAGAGAGAGAGAGAGAATCAAGTAGTTTCTGTTATATACAATATGTTTTAATCTCCATTACATAATACTTAAACTCCATTGAGACTTTGTACTATGGATCACAAAAAATGTCCTTTAGACTACTTCTCTTTTGGCACCTAAATCTATGCAGTTGAGTTTGCTACTTTGCAATGATCATGAATGTCACTAGATATTATCCATATTTAAATATTCTGTTTTGTTTTTGTATATAGTGTGCAAATTCAAGTATGGCATATTCTGTATTTTAGTGTTGTTAATTTGTTATTATCCACTATTATCTGATTCTTAGTACCATGCCTTTAATTTCTCCACTGTCCTTTCTCTGATGGCTCATCAGATCCCAATATTAGTTTTTGGTTCTCTTAGATCACAATTGCAGCATATACACTAGCAACCTCTTACCATCAGGATTAAAAAAAAAAAAAAATCTAGACATAATTTTTTAAAAATGTTTTGTTACGGTAAATTATATGATGATGCAGGTTCTTAATGGTTTGCTCAGCAGAGATGATCAAAAAGAAGCAATTTCAATCCCAATTGGCATCATTCCTGCCGGTTCTGACAATTCACTTGTTTGGACTGTTCTGGGAGTTAGAGATCCAATTTCTGCTGCAATGGCTATAGTGAAGGTACTCCTTTTCTTTTAAGCAGAATGAAGTAACCACCATATTGGTAATGATCGACCTTAGTATTGTTTACTTACAAAGTGCTGTTTCGTCTTTTGTTTTCCAAATGCCAATTTTTTGTGTTTAGAATGCAATGGTTATTCATCAAGATTATCAACCAGTTATTTTTAATGGTAACAATTGTTGAGGCTCAGTACCATATAAAAGAAGATGCTTCAAAAGAATTTCCAAAAGAAATCTTTGATTAGACAAAAATGGATCCAGAAACCACTTAGCCAATGTGGTCTTTTAAATTTGAAAGGATAGCACCACAACCACTTTGTTGATTTGATATTTAAACAAATTACATGACCCGTCATATCTTCAAGTTACAGGAAACTATGTCCTACTTACAATCGGGGTTGTACATCACATGTTTACTGTGTTGTCACCTTGCAGCATTTCAGGATGAATTACTGTTGTGTTTATCTGAAGATGCTTGATGTGTAGTTTGTTGGTGTTGCTTCTGTATTTTTCAAGTTCTAGGATATCTTACTAGCTGTTATCTTAATTCATCTTAATGTTCATGTCTTGTCCTGCCCCCCTTCTTTTATGCCTTTTTCGGTGAGCTACAGCATGTTAAAGCTTTTTGATATCTCATTATGCTTATGGTTCAATATTTTACCATGAAATTCTTTTTAGCATGCAATATGATCCTCAGAAAGTACCCTTTAGTTTTTGCTGCATGATCATAATATCCTTCTTGCTGTTTAAAACTGATTCTTGCATGATTATTTGGTTTTTCTTTGGGTACAGGGTGGTTTCACAGCTATAGATGTTCTTGCCGTTGAATGGATCCAGACTAGGGCTAATCACTTTGGAATGACTGTTTCGTATTTTGGATTTCTTGGTGATGGTAACTTGCTATTATAGCTCTATGTTTTTATAGCCTGCTTTGAAATTACCAGATATTACTATGTTGTATCATGTATAATGACTTTATTTTGTATGGTTTATTTATCTGCTTCAAGCAAGATTTTAATCCCTGGGGATGGGGCTGTCCCGGCTTTCCCATGGAATGGGATGCATTGCTATCCCGCCCCATCCTAGCACTTGGGATAAGGGATGTGGGATGGTACCCCATCCCAGTGTCCTACAAGATATTCTGCGGGGACTTGAATCTTTAGCTTCGAGTGCCATTGGCTGTATTTTTAACTAGTTAGTTTTCAAATAAGGGAGATGTGAACCATTTTTCTAAAGATAGGGAATAGAATTCTTTGCTGAATCCGAATAAAAAACATCACTTCTGGGAAGATGTGAACTTATCAAATTATTTTATTGGCATTAATATTTATGAGCCAAGTGCATTTCAGCTACTTTGCTTATAATAAAGGAGTTTGAACTTTGAACACTCCATTTGTACGTTGGCAACATAGTGGGGATCATGGTTTACTGTACCAGACCGAACCAGCTGGTACAAGGCGAACCGAGCTAGACTGGTGGGGAACCGGGACGGTTCTGGTCGGTTTTTCGGTTCTATCGATTCGGGTATGGTTTGGTACCGTACAATCCGGTTTAGTCTGGTTTGACTCTTTTTTTTTTTTTTTTTTTTTTTGGCTGTTGGATAGGATTTTTTTTTGAGTTTTTTTATTGTCAGTACGGACCAGTATGGTATGGTACGGATTGGTACGGCATCGTACCGATCAGCAATTGGTACGGTGTCCAGTACCGGTATGTAAAATCTTGATGGGGATAGTTCCATCCAATGTGCTAGTTGAAGGATGTGCACTTAGCACTGAGGGGTGTATTGCTAATTGAGGAATTTAGGATGGGTCATTGGAAGCGATTCTTGTTTAGGATATGGCCTCTAATAAGGTAGCTTAGAGGTTACACTTGAAATTGCTCAAGGTTTTGGAAATGACGCAGCTTTTTATTACACATGTTATTAACCCTCAAGGGCATAACTACATCACCAAAAAAAAAAAAAATGAAAATCTAAAGCTAAACTTTTGAAGCAGTTGTCACCTAATCGATCATTAAATAGGAGCCATAGGGGACAAAGCCACTCTCAGCATCAGCCTGATTTTAGTGGACCAGGAACTGCAAGAATCATCAGGAAATGCCACAAAACCATTTTTATCTAAACTTTTCTTGGGTGGTTGGACAAGATGGATGTTCTGACCCAAATCAAACAACTAGTGATTAGGAAGAGGTCGGGATGTTTGGCAGATGTCTTCCTTAAGGCAACTTGGTGAACTCATGTCTTTCCCAAATGTCAAGCTGTTTGATTTGTGGTTTTGGAGTTGCATTTAAGCTCTGCAACTTTGTGGCAATGTGAGAGCATAACAGTTGGCCCATGGTCCTGTTAGAAGGAAGAAATCTATCCTATATAATTTGAATTTCTTTAGTTCTAGGGCCAACACTTATGTGTGTAATAATGGCACCTCAATGAAAATTTGTATATAACTGAGCAAGGATTTCAGTTGATCCTTTTTGGGGAGTGCTGCAAGTGTTGCCTCTATGAATGCCACTTAAGTGATGTCTGTAAAAATTATTCAGAAAATTGATGAATTAGTGATTCAGTTTATTTTGAGAGGCTTTATCCTTCTTGTGTTGAATTTCACACCTTTTTTCTTTATTTTTCTTTTATCCTTATACCTTTTAAATTCTTCTAGCTATCATGCCAAATGCATAGTCCTGGACTCATTTGGAACGGTGTATGCTATTGACAAATGGAATTTCTGATGGGATATGAATTACTTTTGGACATTGAAGGAGTGGATAACATTATGAACTATTTTTCGTAATATTTCAAGGAGATGCGGTAGCTTTTGCTAGACTATGTGATATTAATTTCTCTAAGATGATCAATTGATAATAGTTCAAGGCTTACAGCTTATACTTTGGTTCTACATGCAAAATGCAAGTAATGTTGTATCCAGCGGTGGGGTTCTCTAGTTTTGTAGAGTCTGTCCTGTTTTCCAGTGATATCAATAGGGTTTCTCACCTGTAAGACAGATGTTCCTCACAAGAACAGTTGATTTTCTGTGGTGATTCATATAATGTAATGCGTGCTATGTAAAGCAACTAAGTGTGGTTACAGGTACTTATATCTACATAAACGAGGATGAAAAGAAATTTCATGGTAGATAGGACCTTTTATTTTATTTTTTTTGGGCTAAATACAGCGTCCATTGTGATTAGATTTTTTTTCCCCAATTTTGCTGTCCAAGCACATCTGTGCAATTATATTTAAAGTTTTCAAGCATAAGTTCTGACATTTATTTTGATTTAGATAATTGGATAAAATTAAAGTTTGTGCCTGGTTTGTTTTTTATAATTTTCTTTCACATGTAATCACTAATCAGTATTGCCTATTTCAACTTACGAGATTTTAAAAAGGTTCTCTTTTCCTTTTAATTTTCTTATTGTAGTCCTGGAACTTTCTGAGAAGTATCAGAAGCGTTTTGGCCCTCTTCGCTACTTTGTGGCTGGGTTTCTTAAATTTCTATTATTGCCCAAGTACAGCTTTGAGTTGGAGTATCTTCCTACTCCAAAAGAGGAACCAGACAAGGGAAAGGCTTTAAATGAGAAACATAAGCTTGATATGCAAGACCTCTACAGAGACATTGTTCGGAGGTCAAATAGAGAAGCCATTCCCAGGGCTTCTAGTTTATCCAGTATTGATTCAATTATGACTCCAAGCAGAATGTCTCCAGGAGAGTTGGACACAACCGGAAGCACGCTAGCAAGCACTGAGCCATTTGAGTATGGTCATGGCCTTGATCCTAATTCAAAACATTTATCTTCAGGGAAAAGCAATTTGACAACAAAACCAGAAGAAGTTCTTCAATCCCAATCTCAGTTATCAGCCAAACTTAATTGGCCAAGGATCAGCTTAAAGTCACGGACAGATAAAGGTTGGACTGGCTTGAATGAAACAAATGTTTCTAGGTGTTCTTGGGCAGACACTGCAATTAATGACAAAGATGACATCTCATCAACATTGTCTGATCCAGGCCCCATTTGGGATTCCGAGCCCAAGTGGGATACTGAGCCAAATTGGGATCCTGAGCCTAACTGGGAAGTTGAGAACCCCATTCATCTGCCAGAGCCACCCACTGACATGGAACTAGGGATCACTAAGGAACTCAGTCCCAGGTTAGAAGAGAAGTGGATAGTTAAGAAGGGGCACTTTCTTGGTGTCTTGGTCTGTAATCATTCCTGTAAAACTGTCCAGAGTTTAAGTTCTCAGGTTGTTGCACCAAAAGCTGAGCATGATGACAACAGTTTGGACCTCCTTTTGGTCCGTGGGAGAGGGAGATTGAGATTATTAAGATTTTTCATCTGCTTGCAGTTTGGTTGTCATCTTTCACTGCCCTATGTGGAATATATTAAGGTATGGTTGGTAATGTTTTAGTTCGTTTTTCCGCCTTGTTCTGATGCATGTCTTAGTAGAAGATCTCAGTAAGGACCAAATAGGATAAAGATTATGACCCACTTTATTAGAACATCTTAAAATTTAGCATGCTGTACAATTTATTTAGAAGTAGATGACATTATTTTATGAAGATTTATGTGTTTTAAGATTTTCTATAAGAATGTTACCAATTTATTGAAGAGCATTGCTAAGGGAAAATCACTCTAAAAAGTCACTCAGGTAACCTCCACCAATCACTTTGCTTCATTAAATGGCACATTTCTCGATTCCAATTGAAAGGGAGCAATAAGACTACAACACACCAATTGAGTAATTTTTTCAGTGATATTTTTGAGTTACTAAAGCATTTTTTTTTGTAGTGCAATGCTATGGTAACTCAGAAAAATCAGTCAAAAAAGTCACTCAGGTATTATTTACCAATCACTTTGCTTCATGAAATGGCAAACTTTATGATACAAATTCAAAGGGAGCAATGAGAATACAACACACCAGTTGAGTAACTTTCTGAGTAACATTTTTGAGTTACTAAAGTATTTTTTAATTGTGTCCCTCTCACACTTTTACAAGATTCTGTAGTTATACAATTTCCCTATGACACCATTTTGTAATTTACTGGGAAGCATTTCTGTCCCCTGCTTCTAAGACTCTTGAATGCTATTTTTCAAACCGAGTTCCTTCTTCCTCAAGATTGCATCAATTGAATAACCATCATTCCCTTTAAAAACCATGTTACTGTTTATTAACAAACCTAGAACTCTGGAAGACGAGGTGTTTGTGCCTCGTAACTCATTAATAGTTAGATAGGGTAATCACCAGTCAAATCCAAACAGCAGCAACACTAATGGCACATAAACAAGGTCCATAATAACAACAAAAGCCTATGAAGATAAACAAGAGGTGAAACTTGTACAGTGTAGAATCATGAAACCGTTTGAAAGTAGTTTCTTAGTGGTTCCCCAAGCCTTTCCCACTTATGTTCTTGCACTGATTCAATACCTTTTGCATCATGGGAATTTTCAATATTCCTAGTTGGCCTTTCTTTTTCATATGTAACTCCAGGCATTTCTTAATGCCAACCTTTTCTCAATATTCAGTAACTGTAACCATCGGCCTTGTCTCCTATTTGAGGATGTCTTTACGGATCCTTAATTTGCCGTTCATGTATGCTGAGGGCTACAGAGTATTAGCACAAGTTTTTATATACCCTTTCTCATGACTCCCGTCCTTGTCTGCTTAGGTGTTTCCCTCCTCTTTCTAGACCTAGAAATGTTAAAAATGCAGATTTGAACACTGGCAGTGCAAGTCACGAGCTTGGATAGCTCATGTGTGGGTTTCCTTTTCCTTTTTGTTCTTCCTTCCTTTCCCTTTTTCTTTTGGGGAACGGAGAGGGAGAGGGGATTGGGTTTCCAGAAATCTGTGAAGACATACAAATTGGCAATCAGTATCTTTTTTCTATATCTACGTCTTAGAGACATATGGACCAAGATTCAGCTAGTATGGGCACAAGCTTGTCATGGTAATTATCTTTTTATAGAAATATGCTTGTCAGCATTAGAAATTCCTGATGTCCAAGTCAGAAAACTCGAAAACATAAATTATATAGTGCAGTGACTTGCATTAGCCTCATATGTTTGATTCTCAAATCCCAAGCAATTTATTCCAGCTGTTTGACCTCTACTACCTAATGTGAGCATATGAACATTAACAGTTTCATCTTTACTGGTTTAGTTCTTTAATAGCTTCATAATTCCAATGGTTAACCACATGTTCTAACCTAGTTAGACATGGATGTTGCAGGTAAAGTCGGTCAGAATTAGGCCAACCAAAAATACACATAATGGATGTGGCATTGATGGGGAGCTGCTTCATGTGAATGGCCAGGTCATGTGCTCCTTGCTTCCAGATCAATGCAGACTGATTGGCCACCCCGGCAGGGATCGTGTATGAACACCGCACACGAGGATTGAACAATAGGTGCGTCATTTTCAATGACCGCACGGGATGTTAATGGATACTCAGGGCATCCACGCTATGAACCATGTGATTCAACCTACATTTTCTGTCTTGTTTTATCAGGCCACTGTAAATTTTGTTCCTTGTTCAGCAAGATGAGTGATATTTTTTTCAATCCCTTCTTTTGTATCATTGTTTTAATGTTTGTTGCTGCCTGTTTGTGCAACTTGTTGCGGCTTTCTGGGATATCCTCTTTCTTTTTGCTGAATGTTAACACATGTATATTATATACCATCATAGAACCTGATGTGTCTGTTTATTGTAAACCTTACTGGTTCTATTCACTCCAATATTAACAGGTTCCAGGAATTGATCTCGTGATAATGATAAGGTTACTGTTTAATTGCTTACTTTTATGTTTTTTTTTTTTTTTTTTTTGGGTTCTACTTTTCGTTATCGGCGACTCTATTTCTTTTGTTGAGTTGTTTTTCCTTGACTCATTGTCAAGACATCAATACCATCATAACTTGAGGGAAAAGCAGTTCCCTGCCCTCCTACTGTTTCTTCCGATATTTGTGTAGGTAACTAAAGAAATTTGACTTCTAACCAGTCATAATGGAATGCTTTAATTCCTCATCAGCTGAAATACACATGCTAAGCAAGCTGGAAATTCTTAAAAAACTATACCAACCATAGTGATAGCGTTAAGTATCATAATATTATCCTATTTATGCCAAACAAATTGTATAGCATTATCCTTGTTTGGATCATCATCAACAAGAGATGTTGAAGGCACAAGTAGTGTTGCTTGTTATAATATGAGCAAGTATTCAGCCTGATCACAACTCATTTGTGTAACAAGCATGGAAATTTACCAAATTTAACAAATAAACAAATTTAAGTCATATGGTTGCCCCCTCCATGGCAATCCCCCCCTTCAAATCCATTACTTCTACATGTCTGTGCAAATTGCTTTTAACTTTATATTTCCTCAGCCTCCAGCATCCACTTATGCCGAAATGCTGCTACCTATGTATTCATTAGGTGCTCTACAGGCATATACGTGTTTGGTTAACTGCAAAAAATCAAAATGCCGGAATTAAAGGCTGTAAGTTGCCTATAAAAGCCATTTTTATAAGCCACTTCAATACTTTTTGGGAGAAATCCAGACATAAATTGGACTGTTGGGTGACCACTTCTTCTCGAACATATGGAAATTGCTTGTGTAATCTAGCTCCCTTATGAACATCTAGGGTCTGTTTGATTGGGTATATTAGATTATGATGTAATCTGGTGATTTGTAAGAATCATTGATGTAAGAAAATGATTGTAAAAATTTTTTTTTTATTATATTTAGTTGGTGAAAAAATTACTTCAAAAAATGATACTAAAAAAAAAAAGATTATAATGTATGATTTGAGATAATCCTATATATAAATATAACTAAATTTATAAATATATTTATTAATATAAAATAATTTTTTAATATTGAGATAGTATTGTCATCTTCAATCAGTTTTTATATAATAACTATAATTACATAATTCTTTGCATAATGCCATCTGCATTTTTTTTTTAAAAAAAAAAATTCATAAATTTAGAAAGATATTAAATAAATTTAATAATTATATATATATATTTTTTTAACTTTATTCTTTTCGATTTTTTTATTATCATCAATGAGAATATTTTTGTGCACTACTCAAAAATTTATCAATTATCAATCTTCATGATATTTATTTTATTTTTTTAAAAATATAAGATCCATCAACTTTTTTACTATCTTTTTTCTATTTTTTACATTAAATATAATATTTTTTTTTCACCATGCTATGTTAACCCTAACCAAATGGATCCTTAATGACAAACCATGAATCAACGCTGGTTCAAGAAAGAGAAGCAAGAGAAATGAACCAGCCAGTAAAAAAGTGCACTTATCAAACAAATCATAACCATCAATACTTCCTCTCATAATCACAGCCATTGGTCCTCTACCCTCACGTGATTTGCACGTGACGAGTTATGGTTTCTTGGAGAGGAGGGCAGGGCCGGAGAGACCCTCTCTTCCCTTTATAAATCCCAGTCCCGCTCTCTTTCTACGAACGAAGACGATAATGGAGGTGGGTGTTTTTTTTGCTGCTCTCTCTTCTTGATCTGTCTTTCGATTCACTCCATTTTTTTCTTGTGTTGATCCTCTTTGGTTTCTCTGACCTTGGTTCGGTATTTTTATCTCATGAATCGAAGCAGTCGGCCGCTGTTTCTTCTCGCGATTCCGGGATCCATGAAATCGGCATCGAAAGGACCCTGTAAGCTCTCTTCTCTCAAACCCTTTTTTCTTTTCAAAGTGTAGTTCGACTGTTCGAGGTATGATTACAATCTCCTCGAATATGTCAGGGCCCGTTTGTTATTGTTTTTTTTTTCTTGTTTTCGTTTTCAAAAATCCAAGAAGGTTGAACCAGAATTAACAAATAGGTATAATTAAACCTTTTTGTTTTAAAAATTGTTTGTAAAATCTTGAGAGCTTTTGGCAGCAAAGATTTATTGCTTGCAAAAAAATAAAAAAGGAAAAAAAAGAGAGGAAAAAAGAGTGAAAATACAAGCAAGAAATGGAAGATGTTCCGTGTAAATGCGACCTCCAAAATCAATATCCATGCGGTATTTTACTTGTATGCAGGCAAACGAAAACACGGAAAAGATAACAATACCAAACAGACCCTTTGCTTTTGATTTTATGCTATGTTGGAGTAATAGATCAAAGAACCTGATGGTAGTGTCGTACCATTGCTTTTTCAATTTGTACTGGTATTATGGATTTTGAAGACAAAGTGATTTTACTTTTGGTACAATTATAGATCAACACTAAATATGTATTCTTTGGCAAATTTGACTATCAAGATATTGCGATATTATAGAGTTTGAAACTCTTTGGGAATTAAAGAAGAAAGATTTTTGGAGGGCAATGTGATATTTAATTGTTCTAGACAAGAAAGTTATGAGCCCTAGAAATATCTGGGATGATTGAATTGGAAGTTTAGATGAAACTATTTTGGTGGAATGAAACTCTTGTTATACAATTGTTCCTAACTGTTTGTGTTGACATTAGACCCTAGGTGAAATGAAAGAACACACCACTTTACTTGCAAAATGTTAATTACAATTAAAGAGGTTGGTCGGAGTTGTATGATTAAAACAGAAAGGAAGTTTATGGTTCTAGTTCTTTGGGGTTTTGATCTTGAATCTCTTTTCTTGGTGTTGTTTTCTTCATGCACCAATCTATGGAGAAAACTGTGGAAACTACAAGAACTACCTGACTTTATTTAAGCCTTTTTTTGTCTCATATCATTGATGAAATGAGACTAAATGGAAACAATGGATTGGACGAAATAACTTTTTGACCTTTTCAAGAGATTAAAGATCGAGATATAGGATTTATGCAGTCATGCTGCTATATTTTTGCTCTCCTGCTGTCCTTTTTCTTTTCTTTTGTTTTTTTTTTTCGTTTTTCTTGGTGGGGAATATGGATGCATATTTTCATTTTGATGAGGCTAGATCCTTTATTACTCCTTCCCATTTCCCCCTTTGCTGCCCAACTCCTAATGATGGGCAACCTCTAGCTATCCATCTTTTAGCTCCCACCACTCCATGTGAGTTAGTAGACTGCTCCCTACCTGAGAGGAAGAAAGAAAAAAAAAAAGCCCAACCCTGCACATTATTCTCAGTTCATTGCTGGAACCTAGTAGCCTGCCATCTAGATCTCCAAGCCTCTGCCAAGGGCCTCACTAAAGTGGCACCTTTGGGCCAAGATCTTCTAAGGGCTTTTACTCTACTCTACGGGATGGTTAGAGGTTGCTAGAGACACCTCAAAGTAGTGACCTACATTTGGGGGGATGCGAGCCTTGGTGAGAATGATATCGAAGTCCTCTAGGGCTTTCATGATTTGCTCCTCATTGATTTAGGTAGCCTAAATCAAGAAAAAAAAATCCAAAAAAAGGACCTAAATTAGTGCTTAGAAACTTAAAGGGGAAAATGGGGGATAAGCAATCATGGAAGAAAGGGGATGGGACCTAGGTATGGGTGTTGATGTGGCTGATGGTGGTAGCGAAGCCGGGGGGCTCTAGCAATAATATAGGGGACGAGGAAGGAGTTGAGCTTTGTGAGGACCAATAGCACCAAGCATGGTGACTATCTTCTCTTGAAGATAAGAGAAGATAGTTTCAATTGATTGGAGAAAGAAATCTGGCTCCTGATTCTGCTTGATGGGGTTTGAGGGGCCTTCAACACCCTCCAATGACCTAGCAAGACAAGACGAGGGGCTCTAGAAGATATTGTCCTAAAAGCACCGCTCTAGTTAGGTCCTTGGCAAAGGCTTAAAGATATAGGCAGCAAATGGCTACATGTTAGTGATTGACAGAGGGGTTTCATGTAAGATTTGCCGTCTCGGTATCGGACCCTATTACCGGTACCATCTATTTATAATGTCGGTATGTGGTACACACCGGTATGACAGTATTGATATGATATGGTACAATGTATTGGTATGCTACGGTATGCCCCATACTGGACGGTACGGGGTGGTAAAGCAAACATTGGTCTCATGTGTGGCTGGGCTTAGAAATTTTCCTTTTCTCCTCTCATCAAGGGAAGTCTCTATTAACCCACATGGAGTGGTGGTGCCCAAAAGATGGACGGTTGGTGGCTTCCATAGAGGGGTATTAATGGAGAATCTGGACTCTTTTATGATGGTGTAACTTCAATTAGAGGTTGGATCAGATCATTTTCTTAAATGAAGTGATTTAGTTACTACATTTTTTTCAAAGTTCTCTAAAGAGTATAACTTAAATTAGCAGCCTTATTATAGGCGAATAATATCTTAAATCTTAATTGATAGTATATGGTTAGGTTGGATTATTCTTAGGGTTCTTTCCTAACCCAAATTTTAGTGAGACATTCATTTTCTTTTGATGTAAGTTCGATACTTGGTAGTGGGAATTCTTTTGCTTAGGGTGTTGCAGCCACTTCAGAATCTCTCTAGTAACTTATCCTTGTACCTGCTTCCTCATTTTTTAACAAAAAATAAGAGACTTCCCTTCCTTGCATCTACACTAAAATTTGCTTCCACACCTACACCTGCTTTTGGTAAGTAAGCTTTGATCATAGATTTGAAAAATTAAATTTGGACTGATACCCGAGTAAATAGACTTCCTTTTAATTAGTCTTTCTTTTCTTCTATCTAATCTATTCAATTTTCTTCCTTCTTTTGTTAATTATTAGATCTTTGTGATGGATCGGATGTAAAACCTTATTGTCAACCTCATTATAGTCACCATAATATTCCTCCTAGAAAATCTACTTACAGTTGTTTTTCCTACGTTCTTCGAAACCTAGAAGCCTAATTCATTATCCATCAACTTAAATTGAGAATATTCTGTTCTATCAATGATATATAGATTTGGAATAATGAACCAATAGAATTCCTTTTCCATCATAAATTGGCCTTCCAATCCCTACCAATCCCTGCAACCACTTTAGGTAAATTAATTGTGAACCAAAACTTAGGTTGCATGAATTTATGTCAGCGCTAAACTGCTAAAGTTTTTTGCTGAGGCTCTCTTTTTGTAATGTTATATGATGAATCTTGCCATAGCAAAAAATGAAATCAGAGCATGCACTTAAGAACTTATGGGAAATTATGAGAATAAAAGATAAAAGATGGATGATTTTCTAAAGAGGTGGACAAAATATTTCATGTATTAATAGCCTAGCTCTATAAAATTACAAAACGGGCTGTACTTTATCCCCATCAGTTTTCCCTCATAAATATTTAGCATCTTGAGTTAATGGAATTTCAATAGAATCCTCAATATCATTCTCTTGAAGTTTTCTTATTATTTGATTGGATATAGGGAAATAACATGTAACAAGGAGATTGCATGATGGAAGATCAAAACATTGAGAAATACTGTTTTACTTAATGTGGATTTTTTTTGATTGTTCTTAGGACTTAAGTCATGTCATGGTTAAGTCATCTCAAAGTCATGGATAGTGGACTTTCTCTATCAACTGGAAGGCATATCAACTAGTGATATGGACTGGTTGAACAGGGGTAAGTAACATCATTGGAGAAGAGGGAGTTGGGTTATTGTAAGGTGCACAAAACACTTTGGCAAAGCTGATGTGCTTATATTTCTTACAAACTCTTGTGAATGGTGCTTATATGTAGTTATGCTTATGTGGTAGAGTAGTATTCAATCTTAACCAGTCTCTTATGATGTCAGCTTCCTTATAGTATGATCCAAGATTTGAGAACTAATTGCGACCACCTCTATACGTTATATTACACTTTTATAACTTGCTATGAAATTCCTAACAAGACAATTTTGGACAAGAGAGGAGGTTGCCATGGATCTCGGAAGATCATATAGGAGAAGTGTAAATCTTCCATATAAGGTCTGCAATTTAATTTGATGCAATCAATAGATTCCCTCCTAGTTTTTCCATGTCTTAGAAAGTATATAGGTGAGGAGGAAGGTAAACTTGTGAAAGTGTTTGATCCTTTACGTGCTCCAATTATCAGATGTCTTGCTACATGTCTAGCGACACCCTAAAGGGCCCAAACTAGGTTACACTCCATGACCTTTTTATTTGTGCACCGAAAGACAAAAATCAGAAAAATCTCAAGTTGATGAAATATCATTTCTGTCATTTCCTTTGCAATGTTTGTCTTCCATGCGGGTTTTTTTACTGTTCATTTTGCTAAGGAAAATTTGTGTTTGTGATACCATAACTCTTCTGAATATGTTTTTGTGCATGCCAAATTATGTATTGAGATTGCGATTCCAAAGGTGAGTTGTACAACACAAATGGGTGGTGTAAAATGAAAATCTGAAGTGGTGGATATAATCTACATGGTTAAAAATGCCTGTAGACAAAATGATGATGATGATGAGATTGCTTGGTTCATCTAATCATTCCAAAATCAAAAAATTGTGTTGTGCCATTAGAGCATGTAGTTTGAGATGATTTGACTCATAGGCAAGAGATTTCCAAAATATATGAATTTTTATATGTAGGCATTTTAGTCCTTCTAGAACATATCCATTATTTAGATTTCCATTTTGTTCGGTTCAGTTGCAGGTGTAAACTTTTTTTTTCCCAAGCTGTGTGTAGTATAACCCTATCCTCTATATCTTTTCCACAGCATACTAAGATTCTTAACAGAAAACCTATCTGTCCTACATTTCTATCCACCATTGTGTATTTATGTGTATCTCATTCCAGTATTTCTTATATCTTGAAAAATGAACTTGATATATAGCTCTTTCAACACTGGTTTATTCTTATCTTCTCCTTTGCATCGCTTGTGTCCATTTTTATTGTTCTATCCCTCTTTGTTCTTTGTATTGCATCTCTGAAATAATTGGAACTTGTCTGCAGCTACCCATATGTAACTGGTACGTCAGTGTTAGGCATGAAATATAAAGATGGAGTTCTCTTGGCTGCTGATTTGGGAGGTTAGTTTTGTTCTTCAGTCTATAATTGACTGCATATTGGACGGTCATAGATCCTTAATTTTTAATTGTATGTAAGCAGTTTCTTTTTCAAAATTTTTATCAAGTTATTTCCTGTAATGTATCTTTCTTCTGTCATGAAACTTCCAAAGTTGAGGGTTTAGGCTCAAGTTACATGGTAATGTTTAAACTTTAAACTATATATTTTCACTGATGACTCATTTTTTATTTCGCAACTTCCAGTAGATAAATTCTCACTAGCAACTTTGTTCAAGTCGCTGTCATGTTACCACTTTGGCACATTAAAGCATAGATGCGCTAGTCAAACTATTGTGCCACGGTCTTTGCTCTCTCTAAAAATTCTTTATTTTCATAGTAGTAGTACCTTATCTGAAGATCAACATGTTTAAAAACTGTTATTACATTCATTAAATGATTGATACTTCATTCTTTACAGAGAACTGTGATTTTCTTTGTTTTTCTATTAAATTGTATATTTTATGCATGGCAGGTTCTTATGGATCTACACTACGTTACAAAAGTGTGGAGCGGATAAAACCTGTTGGCAAACATTCTCTTCTTGGTGCTAGTGGGGAAATCAGTGATTTCCAGGAGATTTTACGTTATCTTGATGAGCTTATGTAAGAGCAGTTGGAATAACTTGCAATTCATTTGATACATGCTTACATATGACCTACTGATGTGCTATAATTTTTTTTTTGTGTTTCATTGGACATTAAAAGAGTTTTTAGGGTATAATCTGCTTTCCACAGCCATGTTTACCCATTATGCGGATTGCATATGTTGCTGAGTTATTGAAATATTTGAAACTTG
This sequence comes from Cocos nucifera, assembly GCA_006176705.1. NCBI lineage: Eukaryota > Viridiplantae > Streptophyta > Magnoliopsida > Arecales > Arecaceae > Cocos > Cocos nucifera. The sequence continues at coordinate 2,032,045 of QRFJ01000116.1, forward strand.
GTCTTCCACAGTTTATATGACAACATGTGGGATGATGGAAATTCTTTGGGAGCTAAAGAAGTCCATAACTATCTGAATCGCCTGATGTACAACAGGCGCAACAAATTTAATCCTTTGTGGAATTCACTTGTTCTTGGTGGAGTGAAAAACGGACAGAAGTATCTTGGCATGGTATTTCCACATAGAAAAAACATCATGTTACTTGGTCCTCCTATCTGCATACACGTGTAATATTCTTTCTTTGTTGTTGGTTTTTCTAGGTTGGCATGATTGGTACACATTTTGAGGATAATCATGTCGCTACTGGATTTGGCAATCATCTTGCTCGGCCACTTCTTAGAGATGAATGGCACGAAGATATGAGCTTTGAAGAGGCTGTGAAGCTACTGGAGAAATGTCTACGTGTGCTTTTGTATCGTGATAGGTCATCTATTAACAAGTTTCAGGTATGATCCTTTCATGACCGTGTCTTTTTTATTGCATTGAGTATACATATGTTGCTAAATGGTGCCTATATTATGCATGTTAAATGATTGTATCTGGATCTACTTGATAGGAAAAGAGACTGTGCAGTGAAATAGTCAAAACTCTGACAAAATTGTACATCACCTTTTATTTATCCATCGCATTTCCTATTTGCAATGTGGTCATTCCACTTTGGTTCAACTTCATCATGTAACACAAGTTTTCAATTCAGAATCATTTTACACATCATGTTGTCTTATGGTTTTCATCAAATTTTAACGTGCTGTTTTATGGTATTATTGTTATACTGTCTATCCTTTATACAAAAAATATCAGATGCACTGGTCAAACTCGTGAACAAACCTCATGTTCAAATTTACAGTTTTACTAGACCTACTTTCAAGTGATATACTTCTACACATTCAAATATATGTTTCGATATATTTTGTACGTATATGGGACATTATAAGTCTCTACCAAATTCTATGATATAAATCTGCAGAAGTCTTCTTCTTCTTCTTCTTCTTTTTGTGATCTCATGAAATCATGTTTTTGAAGCTTTACATCACAAGTTGTACACCATGATTCAATGATCCTAACTTAGAATGCAAAAGAAAATTTCTATAATATAAGTTACGATTGCTGAATCATGATATTTACTGTTGTGTTTAAAAAATCAGTGCATGTATCTGCATATTCAGATGTCGTCCCTTGACTGCACTACATTCTCTATATGCTTAGCATTATACAGCTGCATAAGCAGCCAGTCTAGCAATGTGTGTCCTAATGTGCGGTCTACTATTATGTGGGCCTTTTCAAGTGGGGCAGATTCAGGTGAATCGTCAGGCTGGATGTGGATTCTAGGCAGGCCAGCTGCAAGTACTGTTAATAAATATTCATTTCTTAGTTATGCAATAATATTGCTATTAGGTATTAAGTAAAATATCTTAAAAAATACTTGTTGTTGTTATTATCGTTGATGTTGCTTATTGTTTGTTGCTGTGCTGTGTTTAATGATTCATTTCTAACTGCTTATGTGCCTGCATACCGTATATACACCATTTCGCTAGCTTGACTGCCTGCATACCATGGTGGCCTTCAGCACTGGTTTAATCTTCTTTTGAATTCATGCCTCCACATTTGTTCCTCCCATTTCTTCGCCCAATTGAATAGCAATCAAATTATTATCTATCTTTCCTATCACTCTTGTTTTCTTTCCCACTCTGACTCCCATCCCTGCTTATTATTTTTTTATTTGAACTTGCTTAACAAAAATGTTTATGCTTGTAGAGGTGTTATATGTACAGGTTTTGCACAATTTCATAAAAGAAGTTATCACATCAACCATCACACATTATCCATATAAATTTTTTTCTTGCAAGTGCACATTTAATATTTTCAATTCCACTAAGCTTATCTTTTATACCATGATCTCCTTCTTGGCATATTGAACTGATAATAATCTAGCAAGCTATCCAGGTACCTTCACTCCATCAAGCTCGTGCAAACTCTTCCAAGATCCCCTTGCTGATCTCCTAATCAAGGGATCACTTGGTAGGGCATTGTCATGAATAATTTTTCCTTAAATCAGCATTGTTAAAACCATACCTTATGTCAAATTGGAATGGCACTGGATCCTATCAAAGTGGTTCAACTGATTGATTCATGATTGATTCAAGGACGTATTGATTCATTTACTTTTCAATTTTATATGTGAAGTATGGCCTGTTATACTATAAATAAATTAGGTTCCTGCTGGCTCGTTCAGTTTTACCATGTGGCAGACTTCAGTCAGCCTGGGCTTTATTTCCAATCATCTCTTCCTATATTTGAGAACAAATATGTAGAAAAGTAGGAGCTATGAAAGCAAACATGTTTGTCAGCCTCATATTCTAGCCACCAAAATTATTGTAGAAATTATATATTATTGAAGGTTGGATTGAATTCAACCTAAAATTGGTGTTAGAGGTATTGTGGAACATGTAGGGAAAGCACTCCTATTGGCTTAATATTTTCTTAGCGGGATGCTTTTCAAAAAAAGTGATATGAATTTGGAAATAACCGGTCACTTGGTATTATAACCACAGAATATTATGGGCGTGGCTAAGGATAAATATGTAAGACCCAAGATGCTACATGAGTCTTGAACCTAGTCTAGAAAGTGTCCATGCAAAATAGTCTGGATGAAGTTTTTGGGAAAACAACCCCTTGCTGAAAGTGTACAAGCTGCATTGGTTTTCCTTGAGAAGAAGCTAGCTACGGTGAAATGAAATCATTAATAGATAATAACACACCTAGATGTTAATTGACTTGACGCCTGGTTATGGAGCCTTGAGATTCTCTTTTCCCCTTCATTGTCTCGCTTATGGAGGTAGCTGTGGTATCATAAGCAACATTTCAATTCCTTTGCAAGCATGTTTAGTTTTCACTTTAACATCATGGAATTGACTTTTGCTTATATCTGAACTATACAGATAGCTAAAATCACAGAAGAGGGGGTGACTATTTTTCCACCTTACTCCTTGAAGACCTTCTGGGGCTTTTCTGCCTTTAAAAATCCAACAAAGGGTGCTGAAGGCTCATGGTAGCTGCAATCATCCTGTGTGGGAGCTGCTTTTCTTGTGCTCTGATTCGGATATTTAATCGTGATGAAGGATGAAGTAGCATATAAAAGGCAATATTTGTTTATTGGCTGAAATTGGAAACTGATGTTCCTCAATGCATTTTATGATGATACATCATCTGTGTGTAAGGATCAACTTTCAACCTCCCACAAATTGTTTGCATGAATGCATTTTCGTTACCGAGGAAAAGTTACATTTTAGAGTCCAAGCGCAAGGGATTTTGGGGCCAATGCCACCAATCCACATGAATACGAATTCCTGAAGTCATCCACATGGTTGCACCATGTTTTGCATTCCATGTGGCCTTGCCAAATCGTCAGATTTGGCCGAATAATTATGTTTAAGCACTGGACTGATGGCATGCAGAGTTAAGTAATTATGATATTCATTACCCTGGCTGGCAAATTTTGTGCTGCATACAAAGTACAAACCCAGGCAATTGGAGGAGTATGATTTCCCTCACCCATTGAAACAGCTCGTCCTCCTTTCTGATGTGGTATGCCACAGCCCCGCAAGCTGACATGCATTTTGGATGTGGAGTTGCGCGTATAAAATGGCTGACTGTGCTGCACATGCTTCCACCACTCTGCGTAACGTTATAATTTCATCACAGCCCAAGTCCTGCCACTAGCTTCAGGTTTCTGTTTCTTCCATTTGATCCGCTTCTGACGTAGCTTGCTCATGCTTTTCCGTGTGAAGTATTGCCTCCTCGAACCCGAGGCTACTTTAATCTTCCATTAGGCGATCCGAGACGGTACTTGGCTATCATAGACCGGCAGCCATAATCGAGTTACCTTCCCTTAAATATGCTTGGAAACTGATGCGCTTTAATTCTGCTCCAAGCCATCAGGAATTCTACTGATCCTGAGATTCAATAAAAATATGGAATCAAATATTATAACATTCCCTACGTATAAATTTGAAGAACTGCAACGCGAGCATTAGGTATGGGATGCCTCTCGAATACTGCCGTTTTGATGTAAAAGGTTTTGCTTTGGGCCTATTCTGAAAGCCATCCACCTTCCTGTCTGAAGGTTTTACAAAGCTCTGCAAGCTCTATCAGAGCTCGTTGCTTCATAAAACTAGGAAGAATGGAGCAAGCAAGCGATGCTAGAGAAACTATTGGAGTTGCATCAAATAAGAATAAATTTTGAAGTGGCTGAAAAATGGTGAGGACGACATGCAAGAAAAATCTGAGCTAACTATAGTATGGAGTGCTTTACTCTTTGTTCAAGGATTGAGGAGGAATGGAAGACCTAAGTATTTGGGGGTAGGCCTGAATGCTAATGCTCGTCAAGCCAACCCCAAAATAACAGGGACACGTTTGGGACAAGTCGGAAGGTTACGGTATAAGCGGGCATCTTTCATATGAGAACAATTAAATTTTAGAGTACCAATCATCCCCGCTTTTTGAGGCTTGGACCATGATCAAAACTCCATCTGGTTCAAAGCACTCCCGAGTGGAGAGGCTTGCCAACCAGCTGGGGTTTAAGACCTGAACCACACCTGTGAGCAAGAATGCCAACCAGTTGAGCTAAGGCTGGTTGGCTCTATATAATTGTTCTCGTGCATGCAAAGAACATATGGATGTCATTCTCTCCCTACTTGGTTTGAGAGACACCATTTCTTAATAATCACTTCAGCCACCTTCTGGTAATCAGCCAACCTCACCGGTTTGCCATTATTCTGACCGATGGGGTTGGATCCACCAACTGGTTGTGACCATGAGGCTTGTAATTTCACTCCTAGATAGCGTGTGCTCATGCCTGATAGCGACCATGAAATGGCTGCTGAATCTATTATAACAATGTCGGACTCATCAAACAAAAAAAAAAAGACATTAATAATTCAAATAGTTCCTCATGCAGATGAAAGTACGGCAAAGCCTTCCAAGCACGATTTAAACACATTCTGAAATCCCAACAATCGCGGATTATGATCAGCCGATCCGTCTGATCTTGAGCCCCCAAACTCAAACCCACATGCCTGTGAGGTCCCTTCACTTCTTTTTCTGGTAGACAATCCTCCTTTTCAAAACGTAAAACTGACAGACGAACGTGATTAGAAGAGCTAAATTGGAGGGTAACTGTTTAATTATTTAACTTTTTTTTTTCTTTTTTGGGTAGAACATTTTAACTATTCGAATTCCAAAAATGCTCTTAAATTCTAAAATTTTGGTTGAAGCACTAGCAAAACTGAGCTACATGGTTTGAGGACTAAGCGGTGATAGACACAAAAGTGTGCAACCAACAAGGGGGGAAAAGAATTTATTACCAGCTAAAGGTCACCATGGAAACCACCCCTAACCTCATCATACACGGTTAGATCAACCGAAAATATTGATGACATTTGGAGAGAAGCTATAGCAAAAAAAATTAAACTTTACAAAGACATTGGCATTAGACAACATATTCTTCAAAACAGAGCTCCTTGACTAAGATACGTTCTATGACCTTGAATAAGTTGGCGATGAGTCGGGAGGTGATGCATTTGCATCAAAATCATGCTTGCTCTTTGTTCTCCTCATCTTCGCTTTGAATCGGGATTTTGCCATGAGTGTTTGTACTGTGTTTGCAAAGTTACCCACTGCCATCAAAACCAGCAAAGACCCACAAACTATGACCTGCAAGAGTAGAAGAGACCAGATCTTAGACATCTGCATGAAATTAAGACTGCCATTATCTCAGGGAAGAGCAGAAAGCAATACAGCAGAATCAGAAAAGGAAAACCAAAATATATCTTGCCTGCCACTCACGAATAACACCAACCAAAGCTGTGCAAAGCAGTAAGATCCCAACATATGCTTCAAAAACCTGAAATGAGGCAGTTTTGACAGCAACGGAAACTGCTAGTAAGAATCTCAAGTTGCTAAGACTATAATCATGTTCAGTGTTGCATTTGCTTCAAGTTAAGGCGGCTGCTCTAGATATCTTGAATTTTGAGTCATACATAAATCTCTCACCCTCATAGAGGAAAATTCATCTGTAAGCTTTCTAGCAATACTCTACTGCTATCATAACTTGGAACAAAATATTACCCTTCTCTGAGCTGCTTCCACTTATGCCTCTCTATATATATTAATTGCTGAGACAGTTGAAGAAATGAAAATGAACTCTTACATCTGGAAAATCTGGGCATAATTATCTTCCAACTATATACAAGCAACTCCAAAATCTCATCATCTCTCAACTATATATAAGAAACTCCAATGTTCTCACTTTTAATTCTTTTCCTTTCTCTTCAACAATAGCCTAAGGAGTAGCTTAATTTATTACAATATTTTGCTGGAAGTTGTCAAGAGCATGCAAACTGTGGTAACATTAGTTCAAGTTGTCAGCCTTGGATACCTGCAAGATGAAGAGAATAGGGCATAACAGCCATAATTGACCTTCAACACCAGCAGTTTCTCCCCACACAACATCCATCCTTTTAGCCTGTTAATGGAATCAAAAATGAAATTACCCAAGAAACATGATCCTGATGAACTATTTTAAGTTACAAAAATAAAGTTCACAAAACAGTTAGCCCTCTAGCTAGCGATAATATGAAATCTTGCCAGATGAGAAACAAGATCATCTTGGACTCAGATGCCTGGCATGGCCTTGAAAATTCTGGAGGCCTGTACATATTTCTGTTCTTTTCTCTCTCTTTTTTTTTTTTTTGATATAGATTACATCTACTGTAGTTTTGTGTATCATAGCCTCTTGTCCCCATTAGATGATTTACAGCATACATCATCATTCCAGAACTTAAAATTTACTTTATCAACATAAGATATGCTAGCATCCCAACATTTTCATGATTACTTTGGAGACATTGTAGAAGAGATTATCGGTGTTGCATGGTTTCATTTCATAAAATGTAAATACTAATTCTAATTGAAAAGCATGTAATTTAAATATTGATAGTTTGATGTTTTGGAATTACATCTCACAAAATTCTAATTTTAATAGTTTGATGTTATCAGTACTGAATGTTTCACTTTCATAAAATTTAAAACTAATTTAAATAGAATTTGTTTCATTCTTTCACAAAATCCATGTTTACTTTCATTGCAAAACAGGTATGATTTCCATGGTTCTGTATACTGATAACTTGTGACTCTATTATATAATGCATTAATATTTGAATATAACTTGGCTAGTTTTCATTCTATTATGTGTTTTAGCAATGATTTCAATTGTATCCTAACATCCAGTGCTCTTTCTTTTTGCTGGTAATACATTACTAAGGTGTAATTTGTCATATCATCCTAAATAATAAACTGCACAAAACCAACACCTGGTACATGTCTTGATTTTTTTATTGTATTTCACTATTCATTGATTTCAATCCTTGTTAATTTGTGCAAGCATTTTGTGATCAAGAAGCAACAGATTCTTGCATAGCTTGTCAACTACTCTACTACAATTATAGAATACCTTGCATGGTATGTTCTACAGGTCCATGCCGGTGTATAACAGGCATATCATGTATGTAGCAGTATCAAATGGTATGTGTTTTTTTTTTGGGGGGGGTGGGAGGGGGGTACGGTTGGTACTTTGTATCAATATGTCGAACCAACCCCCCTGCCAGGGTACTGATGTGGGATCTGCTATCAAGATTGTGAACCTTGGTATCTTATTCTCACGAGAGTGCACTTACTTCAAGTGATCCAAAAATAACATTAGACAACACCAAAAGGCTTTAGAAGTTTAGAATACTTGTAACACACAAGCACAAAATATATTTATCTCAATCTGATGTCTGCCGGTGAAATTAACTTCCTGCACCCAGCATGTCAGTGCATTCCTATAACCAGCATAGCACAGCACATGACATGTACCATGTAATGTGTTGGCGCCAAGCAACAATGTATTGGCACATCAAACTTGAAGTTTTGATGGCTATCATCTAAACTGGTGGCGCTACTCTTGTTTGTTATAGAGTCTATCAAGGTCTGCTATACTGGTGCATACTACCCATATGAGCAGACCATATTGCACTGCACATGGGGATGTACTAAGTCTCAGTATGACAAACCGACCCCTATACCAGGCATATTGACATTGTACCAAGACAGTACCACTATGAGATCTAGTGCCAAAAGGACAAAGCTTGGAGTCTATAAAATTGAAAATACAAGTGCACAAGCAATAAAAACAAATCAACATCATGAATTATCAGTGTTGATTGAGGATTCAATTTATGGGTAAAATGAACAAAGGTACCATTTCAAAAGGCATAATTCAAACGAATTGTATAATTCATGTAATATTTGTTTTAGAGGTGATTATGGTACTTACATCAGATTATATATTCAATTTATTTTGATCATCATGACACTCAATAATGGGTTTGAACTTGCCCAGACATTATTGTAGATCCTTGAGACCTATCAGGACAGGTTTAAAACAGTCTATATTGGAATATCATGCCTGGAACTTGGATGACAAGAAAAGTAGTGGGTTTAGGATTTGCTTTGATAGCCTTATATGCTATCACATTCACACTCAAAAATTTATATATTGTTTTTTAAAATATATAAAAGACAATGGACCTCCTTTATCCTTTCCCACCCCTTGAGCATAAGTATGAATTAGAGAAAGAGACTCACCACTACTTAGGAGACATATTAGTCATGGATGGATCTAAAATTCTAATATGCATCAGATAACGATAAATGTTTGGCACAAGCCCTAGTACATGTCCACCACAGAAATGGAATTCTCAGTTGTTTGTAATTAAAATGAGACCCAGATGGCAGATGCTCCTATGATATGTCCAAACACTTTCAATAGAACTTCCAAAATACTTTAAAGCTGCTGGCAGTTTGTTGGGCTCTGGGCAAAAAGGTTATATGCCCAAATTTTGTTGGCCTCCCTCATCTCATGCCCTAATTGAGAGAAGAGGAAAGAGTGGAAGAGAAGATCGAGAGGGCAGCGACGGCTTGTGTGGAACACCAGCAACACAACACATCAGCATTACAGCAGCAACTCAGATGTACAAATTGTTAGAGTTTTTCACTTTCAAGATAACACCCCCTCTTCCACTCCATTTGAGGCTTTTTTTTTTTTTTTTTTTGAAACTTTGACTATTTGTTTCCCTTAACAAAGAGACATTTCATTTACTTTTCTTATCTACTAAGAGAAGTTTGAAATTTGACCGCTATGTTTTTTTATTTAGAAAAAAAAATTGTATGAAAAGGCACTTCTTTTCACTTCTATAAATACAATATACTCTGATAGATTTGGATTACTCTTCCTTCCCTTCCTTCTTACAACCATATTCTCTCTTAAAAATTAGCAAGTGTACGTGTATTGGTATTCTATGCTTCTGGGGTGCAGCCTATAGTGTAAAAAATGTGCAGGCTTTGTATCCTAAGGATAATAACTTCCATAAAACCATCTATATAATAGGTAAAAATTGTCTTTTAAGTACCTTAAGCGATATGCCTAGCCCAATTTATTTCTATTACTGCAGGTTTTCCTTGAATATTGCTCATGAAGTCTCTAATAGTTAAAGCTTTGAAATTCGAGATTTAAAGCAAATTCCATTTCTATGAAGTAATGTACCTTCTCTTTTGTATGAATTGGAGGGAAAGACTTTTTAAGTCTTTAACAAGCTTATAGACATATATGTTGGCGTGAATGAAAGCACTCTTCATAAGCATGTCTAAGTGTGAAAGTCAAAGTTGCTTCCTATGGACTTAACTGGGTCTTAGAAATACAGGATAAAGCACATGACCTTTAAAAGCACAGTCCTTTAAACACCAATACCCATATATGATGTGAACATAATCTTTCAGACAACTCTATTCACAAGATCAAAGTTTAATTCTTTTGTTCTTAGAGCCCAATAAGATGCATACAAACCATGGGTTAGGGGTTCTCTACCTATAGTGTTGCATAGGGGTGTGCAAGGAAACCAATCAGACCACAAAACTGACCCGAACTGCTAATTTTGGTTCGATTTGGATCAGTTTTTTCCAATTTGGTTCAGTTTCAGTTTAAAAATTTTAGAAACCGAAAAAATGGGTTCCATTCAGTTTTAGTTTAGAAAAACTGATTCAAACCAAACCAACCTCTATATATATTATACATGAACCACTGGTTCACTCATATTTGCCCTAGCTCCATTGGTTCATCGCTTCTATATTTAGTCATTTAGCCCATCCCATAAACTGCCCATTTAGCCCACATCCCATTCGTTGCCTATTTGACATAAAGCCCAATTGCCCACAACCTGATAAACCGAAGCAAACCAAACCAATTTTTTTGGTTCGGTTTAAATCGGTTTTCCTATATGGTTGGTTCGGTTTCGATTTCGGTTTTAAAAAACTGATTCAAATCGTTTCGGTTTGAACCAGTTTTCCTATGTGGTCAGTTCAGTTTTGGTTTTAAAAAACCAATTCAAATTGGTTCCGTTTGAAAATTGGCCCCCAACCAACTTGAACCGAACCATGCACACCCGCTGTTGCATCATACTAGCACCTATAAATCAATTTGATATTAATGTTTTGTTTATTTTGAAAATGAAAAGGAATTGTTCTGTTATTTTCAAAATAACACCTCTTCTTATCCATTGGAGGTAGTTATATTTTTCCTTTTTCTTTCTTTCTTTCTTTCTTTCTTTTTTTGAATCTTTGACCATTTCTTTCCATTAATGAAGAGACACTCTATTTACTAGTTTTCTAATATAATGACATTTCCTTGAAATATGTTTAGACTTCCTTGTGAATCTCTTGTTCTTTGCCAAGTGAATAGCTACCACACGGTACATGTACATGTTGTTTGAAGCACATATGTCACAATTTGCATGATAACAAAGAGGTGTTTTTTTTTCTTAAAAAAAAAAGAAAAAAAAAACTCTAAAACAAACAACAGTGTGTTTCCCCTTTTTACCAACTCTTAATATTCCTCCATGCCCTTTTTAGTCCCTTCACTCTAATCTTAATGTTTGTTATACCTTTTTCCCATTATTATGTTGATGCATTTTTTCTGGATAATGAAATTTTGCTGCAGTTGTTTTTATTAGTTTATATGTGTTGATTGTGTTATTTTATTAGGTGACATTTTTATTATGTTGTTGAGTTACTTTTTGGATAATAGAATGCTTGCTGCGCATATTGTTGTAGTTTGTACATTTTTCCTGCATCAATTGTCTTAAATGGTGATATACCAAATACAATTTTTGGGAGTTTACTAGGATAGGTAACATGTTGTATCCCACATCAGTGCTTCCTAGACCCTAGGTTATCATGGATTTAACCTTCATCTGATTCTAGAGTGCAGAATTTAAGTATGTTTTAGATTTAAACCCCTCTTCCCTAAAATCAGATCAGAATATCACTCTTATAACAATAATTGAAAATTATTTGCACCTTAAAGATTTCTTCCACTAACGGCATATGATATCAGATATTTTGCAATATTATAATTTTGTTGATGCTCTTAACCACTTGATAGTATCCAGGCCTCATTTTGCATATGATTTGTTTGGTGATGCAATTTTCAATGCTTCTGCAATCTTTAATGCCTTTATCAATACTTTTATGGGAATATAGCTTATTTTCTTCCTTTGCCTCCACATTCTTGTTAGAGCTATGTGCCTATGACACCAATTAGGCCAGTAATCTGGTTATAATTCACTGCAATGTTACGCATCTTTAAAATGTCTGTATTTTTTTTTTTTGGTTGAAAGAGCAAGGAGCATGTTTTTGTATCTTGACCAACTGCCAGGGTAGAGTTTTCATAGTGTTGATGCAGATGCTCTTTGCATTTGGGCCCAACTATAGCACGTCTTTGAGCCCTGCAGAATGCATGCATGCACACCAACTGGTCCACACATGCATGCACCCACCCACACAATTTGTCTATCAAGTTCAGTAAGTAGCTTACAAACTTCTTCACAAACTCATACTACTACATGCTATAAGCATACATTACAAACTTCTTAGCAAACGCTCACAGTCTCATACCATCACAAGCTTTCAGTACACACACACACACACACACAAAAATTTCCTCGTATCAAGTTCAGTAATTAGCTAAAGAAACCTTTTAACACACACTCATACTACCATGTGTTTTCATCATCCAGTACAATCTTCTTAACAAACACTCATACTATCATACGACCATGTGCTTTCAGTATCCAGTAAAAACTTCCATCAGGTGCTCTCAGTATCCATCGCATAGGCAAGTATTCTATGGTCTGTCAAGTTTATAAAGTTAGCACATGCATACATGCAGGGTGGACACAGAAAATCAGGATGTAATATGTAAGTAGTGGTCTATCAGTCGCCCTAGCCCCCGCCCCCCCCCCCCCCCCCCCCCCCCAACCTTGCACCCAGGTCCAAAATAATAATTAGACAACCTGACACTCCCATCAATGAATAAACCAAGTGATTCATTGCTTATTGCATTATTCCATCACTTGCTCCTGTAATTACAGGTGCATACACTACGAAACATCACCAGATAAATATTGTGACCATAGCTACTTTACTAAGTATCCCAACAATATTAGGCTCAAGTAATACTCTGGCATTTCCTTATGCTGACTCCATGCTCTACATAAAATAACAAGGGTGCACATAAAACAAATTTCAAGATCTTTATGCATAAAATATAAAGATAACAGAATGTGTGAAATGTAACCTTTCCCAAAGCAATGCGAGTATACAGTCTTTGACGTTGATATCTGTTTTGTAGAAGCATTGCAACACCTTGCATCATAGCCCATACCAGAAATAGTTGTACCCCTTTCTGCAAAAAAGCCTTACTGGTTGGGGTCAAGAATTCTTATGCGATGATTGGGAAATGATTAAGCAACTACCTGCTTGTTGGCACAGTCAGGTTGCCCCTTTATCTCCCACGTGAGACTTACAAGAGCCATCAACATAGCACAGTAGTGATGGAATATCCACCTGCATGAGAATAAATAATACTAGTTTCAATATAACAATAATAATACCCAGTGGTGCAATTAACACTGTAAGCTCAAATCAACACATTCTTCTAGGCTTTTCAACATCAGTCATGACCATCCATTGGGTGGCCCAGGGACGAAAAGGTCTCTGGTTTTGGTTGTAATTTGGATCCATGGACCCAAATCACCAATTATATTAGCTAAGTGTCTCTATATCGATATCTTTAAATGAAGCAACTTTATGATGGACTTGATTTTAATTAAATTTTGATTCTGACTGTCAGATATCTTCCCATTATGAGTTCTTGAATCTTTATGACACATCTATTTCAGAGGACAAAAGTTTCAAGAAAGGATCAATGCAAAATACCAACTATATTGGTACCCTAGTCCTCTAGGCATTCCCTTAATGCACAAGATTTTCAGTAAAACAATGTCCTAAATGTAATACTACTCATGAGCCTTTTCTTTGTTTTTCATTAATAAAGTGTGATTCTTCAGTATTGTAAATTATTCTAAATAAATTAGATGCTTTTTCAAAGAGAATATTACTCATCTCCAACCACAACATCAAGAACAAAGAACTTGTGCACATGGAATCAAATGTTGACCAGATAGATGTACACATCCAGAAAACATAATCAAATAATTAAAATAATTAAAGAGATGTAACCAGGGAGAAGCAGGACCTTGATTCCAAATTATTTAAACTCATATGTAGGTTTCATATGTCTCTTCGACAAAAATCACTTCTTTGTTGAATAACTAAATAGATTCGGTAACGCACTCAATAGATGAAGTATAAGAATTTCAATGTTGGAAAGGCATAACATAATCATTTCCCGAACTAGAACAGCAGAGAGCACTGCATGCCTCCATAATTGCAAAGTCAATAAAAGCAATAGCGCGAAAAGGGCATTCCATACCAAGGACGAATATCACTTCCATTTACTCTCAATATATTTTCTCGTAATGCTAGACTTGTGTAGAGGAATAACAGCCAAGCCTGAAAACAATTAATCCAATGAACTCTGATCCAAAATTACTTATATTGCAAAACAGATTCCCACAAATGATGTCACTTTCAGAGAGAATTTTATACCTGATACAACTGAACAGGCAATGCTGGAAAGCATCCATCCCAAATATAAGACCTTAAAAGAAGTAGAGTACATGGAAAAAGAAGAAATAAGAAGGCCGTCCTGTCCTGTCAACAAGCAAATCATACCATTAATAAAGCATAATTTGGTTATCCATGTATCACACATGATAACAATCCAAAGTATTCATTATTGACAACATAAAATACTCTTCATTTTCTTGCCATTAAATTATTGGCAATCAATTCTAAGTATGTGTCTCTTTTGTTACAGCAAGGCAGTTGTGTAGCATGACATGCAGCATAAGATTATCCCAGAGCATTTCACCCGGTCTGGCTGTTACAGTAGTTGCTCAGTTTCAGTTCTAAATAGACTCATTCTGCCTTCGAAAGGCAATTACTACTAGAACTTCAAGCATGATGAACAACGTACAAGCTCAACGCAAGAAATGAGTCTCATCTTCCAGCACCACAAACCAACTAACAATAACTTTGACATGAGAAATGATGTTCCTAGTAGATTCGAGACAATATATTTTGGCATGAAAGAGACATGGGTGCAGAATTGATTTTAGTTAGGACAATGTTATTGACTTAAGTGCAACAGAACGAGGTCAATAAATAAATGGCTAATTAAACAGAACTAAGGAACTCTTATGGGTCAGTTTGCAGTAAATAACACAAATAAAATGACATGGACAAACAATTAGACTTGAGAACAACACAAGTAGGAGTACCAAACAGAAAGAAGTCATCCTCCACAATATTGTTTACACAAGCATCCTCGTAGATATAAAATTTGTTCACTCTACATAGGCATCTTTACCGTGTTAATTAGCAAATACAATAAACATGAAGAGATGAAGAGAACGATGAACCATGATAAGCACCTGAATATGCTTATAACTAGGAATTCTTAACAAAGGCCAAGTTTTATTTTAAAAACCTAATGATTTTATAGTTCTTTGTCAGAAGGGTGTCTGGTTTGTCTTAAGAATTCAATGTTGCAACCAATGGTGCCATGCAACTAATTAGAGGCCCTAATCCATTTTAGAATAATTGATTAACTTGATTCCACAGATTACCTTCAGTCTATTAAATTCTTAGAACCCATTTGTAAATCAAACAAACCCCAAAATAAAGAACTCTCACAGAAATTCCAGCAATGATTAACCTTCTAAGTTACCAAAATTACTAGAACTTAGCCCAGGATTTCAAGAAACAGAAGAAAACAGCAAAATTTACGCAAGAAACTAAAAAGGTCGGCCTTAACTTTAATTTGATGTACCCACCAAGACCTGTGTCCTTTAAAGTAGATTGTTTGACATTTTGGATGTAAACAACTCCTGGTCCGCTAACTGGTGGTTTAAGTTGCTACTCTATTTTGAGCTTAAACCAAGAATCCCTCACAATTATGGAGGCAATGGTAGCCATGCTTCAATATTGGCCTTGAATAACCCTAAATCGAAGGATCATCTTTGAGAAAAGTTGCTAAAGCATTGGCATATCAATTGTTTTTCCCCTTTCCTTATCTATGCAATAGAAATATCTGATACTTTCTATCTATACAATATGTGCCTTCTTACAAAGAAACACAAGCCCTTCAACTGAAAAAAGATTTTATAACAAACATGTTTCTGGAAATTGAAATCATTACAACAGTGACTACCGTCCAACAAATGACCATTTTTAAGAGATCTTGACATATGTTTTCATGAGCCTTATGCAAGAAGTGGAAGTGCCCAAGCAATGGAGGAGCTCTAATGTGTATATAAGCTATAATATGACCCATTAAAGATTCAAATTAAGGTTCGCCGTCTCAGTATTAGACATCACACCGGCACTATCCTATTACAATGTTGGTATGTAGTACGGTATTAAGGTTTGCCATAATGAGTGCTGATATGGTATGATAGTGTATACCGATTCAGTACCGGTATGGTATGGTACCGATCAGTATGGTAAACCTTGATTCAAATAATCTTGATAATGGAATGACATTGTCATTGGAAACTACACATCATACAGGTGGGTTCATAATGAATACAAGATGTTGAGTCCATAACTACAAAAGTCCTCAAAATTTGATCCAAATCCACTCAATGTTCTTCCTTCATTTATACTGAAATGATTCCAAGCTTTCCACATATTAATAGCTATCAGTAGCAAGACATCATGTAAATAACATCAGGTACTCCACTGAAACATCAAAGAGTGATTTACCAAGGGCAGGGATAACAAAGTCCAAAGAAGCAACGAGTTTCAAGGGGTTCTGGTTTATGTATCTCCTAACTAGGAGTGTTTCTTTGATTCTTCAAACAAACAACATTTAGTGTTTGCTCTGATGCAAAGGCAATTATAGATAAGACAACAAAAAAAATTGAATGATAGTTATGGCCTGTTAGTTCCCTAATCTATGCTTATATCTAACCTCTCTCGCTTCATCCCATAGAGAGAGAGAGAGAGGAAAAAAAACACTACAACGTATTAACTCTGAAGCACAACCATTCTTTTTCAATCATAATTATCAAATGTAGCAATTATTCTAAAAACGCTCATAAACAGTCAAGATCCACTATTCTTGTGCCAACAAAATCTAAAGTAAAGCAACAATTCCAGTCTGATTCACCCAGCAAAACGATCCATTTGGAGTTCATAAGATCCACCCTCAACACTCTTCCTATAACCCTAAATCAACCTAGCCCAAAACAGCAGAAACCCAGTCTCCATCACCATATATGCAAGAGAATGTCAATAATTTAGATCCCCTATTATAGCATGAAAGCATAAGAAGATCGTCATACTCTATAGCTGTTGTACTCCTCTTTCACTTTTAGCTGAACCTCTTTCCTCGTTGCCCTCACATTCACCGGGCCAAGAAACATCTTCAAGAACCGACCTGATCACAAAACATAACAAAACAATAAGAATCAACAAATTCACTGATAAATCCAACAAAAATAGCATTAAAAAGAACTTTATTTTGATAAAAAAGGGAAAGGGCATTTCACTAGCTAGAAATAACCATGAGCCTTGCTCGGAAGAAGCGATGCTACATCGCCATCACTGACGAGGCATCTCGCCCTGTATAATTCTTCTTCGATCTGAGTACCAAAGAATCATTTAAAAAAATAAAATGACCAAAAGAACCAATTCTTAGAAATCCGAAGACCGGGAAATCAATCCACCCTCAAATTAAAAAGGAAAAACGACCCCGCATTGGGATCGAGCGAGAAGAGTGGGTCCACGGACCTTGTCGCTGATCTTGGGATCGAGAACGGCCGGGTTCTTCTTGGCGGCGGAGTCGACGGAGGAGCGCAGACGCTTGAGGTCGGACTCGAGGGCAAGGGCCCGCTGCCGGAGCGCCTGCTCCTCGTTCCAGGTCTTGGAGAGGAGCGCCGCGGCGGCGTCCTGCACCTCCCTCGCCTGCTCCGCCAACCGCGCCGCCTCCTCCACCAGCTCGTTCGCCTTCTCCATCCCTCTCTCTCTCTTCCACCTTCTCTATACTCTTCACGTTTGCTTGGTTTCTCTCTCAAAGAAAGAGAGGGTGGGAGAGTTGGTGGTGGTGGTGGCGTCTCCCAACTAGGGCATGGTTTTTTAATCACTTCTTCACTGTTGGATTTATTTTAGTTATGGAAAATGGGGGCGTTTAGGCTCTCTCTCTTTCTCCATCTGGAAACTGTTATTGGTTTTATTAATCTTTATGGTGTATATGATTTGCTGTATATTTTGGGAACAAACGTGCCCTTCTCTTTCTCGCTTTATGGGGTCGTGGTTTTGCTATTCATGGGGCGTTGTTGCCCGTGGTTGGGCCTTTTTTTTTTTTTTGGATTTCGTGCTTTCGGCCTGGAGTGTGAGGCATGTGGATGGCATCGGTGCTTTCAGCCACGGCCATCCGTAACCGCATAATTGCAGCATCCCACCCCTCGAATAAGGTACGTTTTGTCCAGAAATTATGTGCTTAATTCTAAAATTCCCCAAAAAAATCATATAAATATGCCTTGGTTCGGATTGTATTACCCTGATTGATTTTTTTTTTTTTTTTTTTTATAACGGCATCAGAGATCGCATTTCATATAAATCTCAAAGCATTTCAAACTTTTTATTCCTCTATTTATACGAATTTTAAAATAATTATTATGCAATCAAACAGTTAATTGGGCACAAAGGATACAACCTGTGTGCCTCGAATAAAATCAAACTAGATAAAATATATTTTATCAAAAAAGGTACGGTCAAAATGTTGGACCAAGGGATGGGGGTCCATACCTTTTTTTTGTTTTTCTTCTTCCTGGGTGGGAGGGTGCTTAGCATTATAACATGAGATGGGTTACTAGCTTCCCCAACTCTTGCGATTCCTATTTGTTATACAGCTTAATTTAATAAACAAGAAAGAAATGTCACAAGTTAATTAGAAAGATCACCCTCAGAAACTATTGAATTTAAGAATCTACTTGCATGGCCAGACCTTAATCTAAAATTGCTCTAGTATCCAATGCCGAGCTATTGATGTAATTGTCGTTTCGCATCCTTCCGCTTAGGAGTAAGACCAAATAACCCAATGGACCTTTTTAAAAAGTATTTGAAAAATTTTATGTTTTTCCTTTTGAATGAAGACAATTTGTGACTTGGTAGCATGCCATTGTTTTGAAAAATATGGTAACAATGTCAATAGCTGAGCTAAGACTGGCTGGCCTGGAATGAGATGTTTTAGTGGCTAGAAAGAAAGAAAGACTACAAATGGACAAAATAGCTTTCCCTCGTTGCATAAAGGCAGTTTCAGATGCGGCCGAGCGGTACTTTTAAAAGAAGTTTAGCTTTCAATGGCAAAGAAAACTGTAAGGATAACCAAATAGTTAAAGCACTACATATGTGGATGATCCATTCTCCATCTTTATTATTGGGGATAAATCTCACTTCTATCAAAATCAAATTTGATATCCAACCTGATGCGACCAGTAGCCATGGAAGAACTTCAGCGGATGGATCTCGATCGAACTGTTAAAGTCGATCGAACTGCTTAGCGGCCGAGCTCCTTGGACTTCCAGCAGCCGAGTTTTAGCCGAATTCCTCAGCGGTCGGACTTTAGCCGAACTCCTCAACCGCCGAGTTTCAGTCGGACTTCCGCGAGAGTCGAACTCTCTCCACGTCGTCCCAGTCAGGCGCCTGCGGGAGCCAAGCTCCTTCCGAGCTTCTCCTTCGATCGAACTCCCCTGGAATCGATATATGCCGGAGTTCATCGATCAATACCTGAGAGCCATGGCTATTAAAGCTGGACGAACGATCACCATCAGTCTGCCACAGGCGATGCTACCGCGGCTCCGCCAGACCTCGAGCAATCCACCACTGTCGGACGGTATGGCTGTCGCTTTCGACCTAACAACACCATCTTCTCCGCATCAAATCCGGTGCAGCCTCGAGCGGCCCGCCATTAGATAGCTGCAGCTGTCACCATCAAGCTCCGCCTATAAAAGGAACCCTCCAGATACGCTAATCTCTCGAATCTCTGATATCTAAGCTCTCCTCTTCTTCTCCAAGCTCCAGAACTCATTTTCGAGCACTCCATTCCTATTGGCCAGAGCTGACTTGATCGTCGGAGGGTCCTGCCGAAGCCACCCCCCACCAGCTCTGGATAGAATTTTATTTTGCAGGTCCCCGATGGTGACCTCATCGGCCTCCACTTCAGTGGATTTCGGCGACGATCAGATTCTGCGTCAATAGATTGGCGCTGGAGGAAGGGCAACCCCAAACCTCTGAGGTTTTCTTATTCTTAAAGGAGTGCTCGGTGATGATTTCTCTCTTTCCTCTTCGAAGATCTCTCTTCTTCCTCACTAGAGTTCTTTTTCGAAGAGAAAATGCCTCCAGAAGAGCTTCGACTCGACGATCGGCGTCCTGCGTGCCAGGTCCATCTGCTCCCGTTGCAGCCCAGGCTCCATCCGAAGCCACCGTAGATGTAGAGAAGTTCAATCTGCTGGTCGGGTTCGCGGCTCCGCCGAGATGATGCAGGCCGTGTGACAACTTTTGGCGAAGACTTTGTCAGCAAACCCACCATGAGGACGCGAGGAATCGACCTTAAGGAAGAGCATTCGAGCATACCAATCGCCCTAAGGAAGGATAAACGAAGAGCAGAAGTTTTTTCGCATCATCGGAATGAAGTTCGGCGGAAGCAAGGCCGAACTCCCCCTCAAAGCTCATCATCGGAATGAAGTTCGGCGTAAGAAAAGTCGAGCTCCCCCTCGAGCTCATCGTCAAGGAAGTCCGGACAAAAGAAGCAGAAAGTTCTCTCGCGGAAGATTTCACGAGAAAGTGGAATGAAGTTCAACGTGAGCAAAAAAGCGGAATGAAGTTTGGCGCGAGCAAAGCCGAGCTCCCCCTCGAGCTCATCGTAAAGAAAGTCCGAAAAAAAAAGCTGGAAGTTCTTCGAATTGAACTCTCCCTCGAGCTCGTCATCGAGGAAGCCCCGACAAAGGGGCATGAAGTTCTTCCGCAGGTTTCATAAAGGGACGGAATGAAGTTCGGCCGTGCTTACGACCTCCACAGCGCAAGCAAGGCCCGAACTTTTCGAGCTCGCCATCGAGAAAGCCCCGACAGAGGGGCGCGAAGAAGCCCTCCTCCCAGAAGGTTCCGCGACTATGCCTCCCTCAACGCTCCTCGAACTCAGATTCTCACCGAAGTTAAGAACCAGCTGCCAAGATCAGAAGGATTACAGTCTCCCCCAAATAAGCGCGATCGAAGCAAGTACTGCCTCTACCATCGCGACCACGGCTACGATACCGACGAATGCATCCAGCTCTGAGACGAAATTGAGGAGCTCGTCAGAAAGGAGCGACTGGGTAAATTCCTCCGGCATCAGCCTGAAGTAGGAAAAGATCGGTCAAGGAGCTCGGTGCTGCCATAGCCAGAGACGGCAAGAAGGTCGGCCACCTCACGACGTCATCCACATTACCCCTGGGAGGAGCTTGGTACATCGGCGATTAGCCATCTCTCAGTGACAAGAGCTTGCTCCAAATTGAGAAGGCCAGCATGAGATAGAGGAGGTCATCCGGCCCGAGACTTACTGCCGAAGAAACATGGAGGAACAACGCTACCACGACCCTGAAATACAGTATTTGGGGATGCGCTGTCAGTAATTTTCTTTCAATAAAATTCTTTCCTTTCAATAATATTATTTCTGGATGCGAAAACTATGCGATGACAGGGAAGAAGCAGTCAATAATTGCCGTGTTAGAAACAGGAGGAGAACCTCGTCCTAACGCAAGCAACAACCTCGGCTAGAGATAAGATCTCTTTCGAGCGAAGGCCTCATTCACAAAAGATGAGATTGGGGGAAAGGTCCTGACAATGGCCTTTATATACCCCTATAGTCCGTTAGGAATAGGAGGAGAACCTCATCCTAACGTGAGCAACAACCTCGACTAGAGATAAGATCTCTCCTGAGCGACCGTTGACAACCTCGACTAGAGATAAGATTTCTTCCGAGCGATCGTTGACAACCTCGACTAGAGATAAGATCTCTCCCAAGCGAAGATCTCGTTCACAAAGGACGAGATGGGGGAGAGGCCCTGACAGCGGCCCTTATGTGCCCCCACAGTCCGTTAGGAATAGGAGGAGAACCTTGTCCTAACGTGAACAACAACCTCGGCTAGAGATAGAATCTCTCCCGAGCGACCGTGTCAACCTTGACTGGAGAGCTTCAACTTCGACCATGACTAGAGATAGGATCTCTTCCGAGCGACCGTATCAACCTCGGCTAGAGATAAGATCTCTTCCGAGCGACCGTGTCAACTTCAACCTCGACTAGAGATAGGATCTCTCCCGAGCGACCATGTCAACCTCGGCTGGAGAGCTTCAACTTCAACCTTGGCCAGAGATAAGATCTCTCCCGAGCGGCCGAGATAATCTCAGCCAGAGATAAGATCGGAGACAACCTCGTCCTAAGATCAGATCTCTTTCGGGCACCTGTATTAACCTCGGCTGCTGGAGACAATATCGCCCTGAGGAGCTCAACCTCCGACCTCGATCGTAGCGAACGAGGCTTACCTCAATCTCGGTCGGAGATGAGATCTTCTTCGGACTTCAACTTCGACATCAACTTTAGTGGGAGATGAGATCTCCCCCAAGCTTCGATCTGAACCAGCATGGAGATCAGAAGAGAACTTTGGCAGTCGCCTTTTCTACACTCCCTTCCTTCGAGTTTTGAACTCGGGAGTGGGGGGGCTATTATTGGGGATAAACCCCGCTCCTGCTAAAGTCAAGTTTGGTGCCCAGCCTGATGCGGCCAGTAGCCATGGAAGAGCTTCAGCGGATGGGTCTCGGCCGAATTGTTACAGCCAACCGAACTGCTTAGCAGCCGAGCTCCTTGGACTTCCAGCAGCCGGACTTTAGCCGAACTTCTCAGCGACCGAGCTCCTTCGGACTCCCAGCGGCTGGGCTTTAGTCGAACTCCTCAACCGTCGAGCTTCAGTCGGACTCCCGCGAGAGCCGAACTCTCTCCGCGTCGTTCCAGCTAGACGCCTGCAGGAGCTGAGCTCCTCCCGAGCTTTTCCTTTGGCCGAACTCCCCTGGAATCGATATATGCCGGAGTCCATCGATCAATGCCTGAGAGCCATGGCTATTAAAGCTGGACGAACGGTCATCATCAGTCTGCCACAGGCGATGCTACCGCGGCTCCGTCAGACCTCGAGCAGTCCACCACTGTCGGACGGTATGGCTGTCACTTTCAATCTGACAACACCATCCTCTCCGCATCAAATCCGGTGCAGTCTCGAGCGGCCCACCATCAGACAGTTGCAGCTGTCACCATCAAGTTTCATCTATAAAAAGGATCCTCCAGATACGCTAATCTCTCGAATCTTTGATCTCTAAGCTCTCCTCTTCTTCTCCAAGCTCTGGAACTCATTTTCGAGCACTCCATTCCTGTTGGCCAGAGTTGACTTGATCGTTGGAGGGTCCTGTCGGAGCCACCCTCATCGGCTTCTGACGGAATTTTATTTTGTAGATTCTCGATGGTGACCTCATCGACCTCCACTTCAGTAAATTTCAGCGATGACCAGATTCTGTATCAACATCTATATTATTATCTAAGTTGAAATATAAGATGCCGATACTTATAAAATTAGAAAGATACTTAGATCAGGTTCCAATTAATTTAGTAATATACGTAGATCATGTTCCAATTAGCCATAGAATTGTTCCTTATCTTGGTGCCATGTATTCCATGTACAAAAGCAGAAATTCCAAAGAATATGATCCTATGGCCAGTGTGATCCAAGCTTGAGGGATGAAGTGGCTTGGTTGTTGGTTGATCGCAGAGGTGGCTTATAAATAGTTAGATATGGCATGGGGACACAACTAATGCATGAGGTACGTAGAAATAGGAATGGATCATAAGGTTCATAATTGCATGATAGAGACTAGGTACAAATTAATGCTATCCGAAATTGGTACACCTGTCAAATCTATGGTGACTTGGTGAGGGATTTGAAAAATAAAAACCCTTTCCCAACTACAAATTTAAAAGATGAAAAAAAAAAAAAATCTTCACAAGATGGAAGGCAGCTTCATCCAAAAGCCAAGGAAATGTTAAAGCTTGGTACATTCGGATGAAATCTATGCGTTGGTGTAAAATGAGATGCGGAACCTCAGCAAGTTGAACCAGTAAAACCCAACAATGGTAGAAATGAAGCAAAGAAGTATAGGAGTACTGTTACCCACTTACCCTTCTCACTCTGCTGGCTGCTTGGCTAACTAGTGCTACATGACAGTCAGGTTTAGATGGGAGCTAAGTATAGTTTGTCATTTTGCTTTCGTGAGTACCGCATAAATGAGATAGTTAAGCAGGTAGTGGACTAGGAGGAAGATTAGCTCTTTTTTAAAAATATATATATATTTTTTTGAACAAACCCATGAAAACCATCTTATGTTTCATTGATAAATGAAATTCAAGATGGTGAATACAAGAAAAAAAAAAAAGGAAGATAAACAAAAAAAAGATAAGAAATGGCAGGAGATAGAATCCAATTTAAACATCAAAGTCCAGCCCAACAAACAACCATTGCTGATCAAATCGATCCATCTATATCTAACATTTTTCCCAACCCATCCCTAAACAATCAGAATGGACCTTACCATATATTATTTTGATATCTTTTGACCACGTATGTATAAGTAGAGATAGGAATCGGATCGGATTGGATATGATATAGGTTAAAGTGGATATAAGATAGATAAAAAATATGTTAATCCGATCCAACCTATTTATCAAATGGATCAAAACTCTAGATTCAAATCTGACCATTTGTTAAATAGGTAATTGAATTCGATTTTTAATGAGTTGAAGTTAGTTAAATAGGTTGGATGGTTAAGTATTACCACCCCTATTTAAAATTGGAGTCATCACCAGCGGTGGAGAATTGTCCTTCATAATGATGGAGGTTGAGTCCGTAAGTGGCGCGGTGGTTCATCTTATATCTCATTTATTGCTTTCCACGAATCTCGGATGTCTGTTCTTAATAAAATTACTGTCATGTCACTAGCCTAGCTGCCTCCACTACCTATATTCTCGCCTGTGAATCATAACAAAGTAAGAGGTCGTATTTCTCACAAATCTTAGGTAAAATGATTATTAAAATCATAATCCATAGAGTCCATGCAACTACAAAATGGTATACAATGATGGATCTAATGATCCTATAAGTGTAACCTGATAGGGAAGTTGGTCGAGTCAAATGGGCATAAGGTCAACTAGGTCAAGTTATTCAAGTCTAGATATTTGCTGGGTTTGGCTTAGGCAAGCCAACATTTGATTGAGTTTGTGTTAACTCTCTCTCTTTGAGTTTATGCAAGGAAAGACATAATTCAGATTATGAACAATTATAGTGACATCTCCTTAAATTGGGACATGTCCTAAAAATGCCCCCTTCAACTTAAAAATATTTCAAACCGACTTTTTAGATTTTTTAATCATACCAAAGTGGCATTTTCATTCTGTTAACAAGTGATCACATGAGAACATAAAATTGTTGTAGGATAAAATTTTTTAATATTTTTATAGAATATGGTACAATCTTAAAAAAATTTTCGTGCAAAATAGATCTCAAAAAATCTTTAGTATATGATCCTAGTTAAGGATACACACAATATAGATCTTAAAGCACTCCAAATTCTTTCATTCATCCAAGTGCATAAATGTTAGATAACCCTTAGTGTATGATCCATAGTTAAGGATCACCCCCATAGAACCCACGGTACTCTGAACTTTTTTATTTATTTGTTTGCATAGATTTCATAGTATCCTTAGTATATGGCTCATGGTTAAGGAAAGCACTATACTTTTTCGTTCATGTACTTGCATAAATTTCATAGCATCCTTAATATATGGTCCATGGTTAAGAATCATCTATCATGCATATTTTAAAGTACTCAAAATCCATTCATTCATCCATCTACATAGATCTCAACGCATCCATAGCATATGACCTATAGTTAAGAATCATCTATTGCACAAGTCTCAAAGTACTCCAAAATCCTTCATTCATTCATCTATATAGATCTCAAAATATCCTTAGCATATGACCGATACTTAAGGATCATCTCTGCATAGATCTCAAAGCGCTCCAAATCCCTTCATTAATCTACATGTTTTAGTGTTTCTTTAAGATTTGTGTAAGATAAATGATCACTTTTGCATGATCCCATGAACATTGTACACAAGCATCCTGAATGACATGCCACTCCAGAGGAAGCTCTTATAGCCCACCTCCACACAAAAACAATCTAGCTCCCATCCAACCATTGAACAATTTAACTTTTATTTACTAACCTTTTCAACAATTCATCTGAATTTCGTATTCGATTCTTTATTTTGATCCCGATCTAATGAATATATAAGATAAGCACATGGACATGAGAACATGGCATAACTGCATTCAAAACCAAACAAGGGAGTAGGAGCTAAACATTATTGGAGAGTCATCAAAAAAACACCCCAAAATAAAAATGGAAGGTAGAAAGCTTCATGTATGAAAAGTTGGCAACTTGGTAGATCAAGTATCCTAAGAGTGTGGCAAACGAGTCATCAATCATCCTTAACATAATAGATGTGGTAGTAAGCATGCATCATCCATGCGATCAATATTAGAAAAAAAGAAGAAGAAGCATGTATTAATGGGTGACCATGGTACGATAGACGACGAAGGGAGCAGAAAACGATGGAAGCAAGGTAGCAAGTCTTTTTCTTAAAAAGGGCGGAGGAAAAGAAGGGACAAGGTAGGTAGGCGAGTGGGGTATGTTATGTGGAATTTAAGAGTAGCGTTTTGTACGTGGCTGTGATCATCAAAGAAAAGAGAGAACGAAAGTTAGCCTTTCGCGAGAAGGACATCTTTTCCTTATAAAACAGGATGATGATCCAAAGAAAAGACACTGTATGTGATAGATAACACTTAAAATTCAGGTTTGGAGATCTCTGGGGTGGCTTCCACTTGTGGTCCAAACCCTTTTGCTCTCATCTATAACATGTGATGCGATAGAACAGATTCTTTTAGACTGTGCCTTGGGAACGTATTGGAAAAAGAGAAAACAATTGCTAGTTTGTTTCGGTACCAATTCAATCTATATCATTTAGGTATTTTAATCTTTACTCTTTAGTTTAAAATTTGATAGCTATATATATTATAATCAAACTTTTTATTATTAAGATAGGCCATTTTTTATTATTTGAGCCACCGTATATTTTTTTGTACTTCATCCTTTCTAATATAGGGAAATCTCTCTTCATTTTCGTCCATAGATGTAGGCCAAAGACCCAATCCAATAAATCATTGTATCCTAATTTTTTATGTGATTATTTATTATTATTTTAAATTTTATACTAATCAATATATAATTTTATAACAAATTAACTGGTGCCAGAGCTAGTGGTTTAGATTTATTTAGATTTGTTTGTTAGATATGTTTTGGATTTTGATTATCTATTGATTCTATTTTTTATTCTTTACGATTTCTTCGTGATGGCTATAAAATTCGAGATAAAAAATTTCAATAGAAAGAACGATTTCAATTTCTGGCATGTGAATATGCGAGCTTTATTGGTTCAATAGGAATTGTTGAAGGCATTAAAGAGTAGAGATGCTTTGCCAATAACAACATCAGAGGATAAAGATGATCTACTAGAGTGCGCATACAATGCAATCAATTATCTCTGGCAGACGAGGTTATGCAAGAAATTGTAAACGAGTCAACTATTACAGCATTGTAGCTCTGGTTAGAGAGCATCTATATGACTAAGTCTCTAATAAATCGGTTTTATCTAAAGTAGCAACACTATACTCTTTGGATGAAAGAAGGTATGCCTCTTAAAAATTATCTTAATAAATTAAATAAAATTATTTTAGATTTAAAAAATATTAATATAAAAATTGATGATGGAGATCAAGTCTTTATTTTATTATGTTTATTACCTCTCCTGTTTGAGCATTTTATTGATATTATGTTATATAGTTGGGATACTCTTTGAAAGACGTGAGGATTTCATCGAACTCAAGAGAGTTAATGAAAACAATATCTGAAACTTATGATGAAAATTAGATAGATGGTCTAGTTGTTAGAAATAGATCAAAAGAAAAAAAATTTAGATTCAAGTTTAGAAAATAATAGATGCATATCAAAACCCAAAGAAAAGAAAGATAATTGCAATTATTGTAAAAAGAAATGTTATTGGAAATCTAATTATCCTAAACTCAAAGAAAAAAAGAAAAGTTTGATAATATCTCTAATGCTAATGATTCGGCCAATTTAGCAGAGAATAGTTCTGATGATGCCAATGTCTCCTCATTATTTGTCAATTTTTTAGAGATGCTTGAATTTTTGATTTAGCATGTTCTTATTATATGAATCCTCATTAGGATTGGTTTTCTGCTTATAAGCCTATTCATGATGGTGTTGTGCTCATGGAGAATAATATATCCTTTAAGGTTGTTGGTATAGGAACTATTTAGATCAAGATGCATGATAGTATTGTTAGGACCTTGTTTGATATATGGTACGTACCATATTTGAGGAAAAATCTAATTTCTATGAGTACTCTTGATTCATGTGGTTCTAAATATATTGATGAAGGTAGAGTTTTAAAGGTTTCAAAGGGTGCTCTTATTGTGCTTAAAGGTAGATTGTCTTATGACCTCTACTTACTTCAAAGAAGCATAATTATTATGCTGCATCAGTTTCTTCATCAAATTCAGATTCGGATAGTACTCATTTATGGCATATGAGTTTGGATCATATGAATGAGGCTAACATGTCTATTTTAAGCAAATAGGATCTATTATGTGGTTGGAATATCGGAAAGCTTGAGTTTTGTGAATACTATGTCTACTCGAAGCAGTCTAGAGTCAAGTTCAGTATATCCATCCATAGGATAAAGATATATTGGATTATATCCATTCTGATCTTTAGGGTTCTGCACCTATTCAATTTAAAAGTTGTTCTTGGGATTTATTGACTTTCAATGATGATTTTTTAAAGAGAGTTTGGGTTTACTTTCTGAAGCATAAGAATAAAGTCTTTCCTACTTTTGAGAAGTAAAAAATACTTATTAAGAAATAGTCTAGCAACAAGAGATTGAGAACTGATAATGGTATGAAATTTTATGAGCATCAGTTTAATGAGTTCTGTTGGTGCAGAAATCCGTCGCCATCGGAGGTCGCCAAAATCGAGGCCGCTGAGCGCCGCCGGGGACCTGCAAAATGAAGTCCCATCCGGAACCGGTGGGGTGGTGGCTCCGGCAGGACCCTCCGACGGTCAAGTTAGTTTCCGGCCAACAGTAATGGAGTGCTCGGAATGAGTTCCGGAGCTTAGAGATGTGGAGGAGAGCTTAGAGAGTCGAGAGT
Source organism: Cocos nucifera (assembly GCA_006176705.1). Lineage (NCBI taxonomy): Eukaryota > Viridiplantae > Streptophyta > Magnoliopsida > Arecales > Arecaceae > Cocos > Cocos nucifera. The sequence goes on from QRFJ01000116.1 coordinate 2,061,030, forward strand.
TTTGAGAGCCTAGCCTTAGCGTGTCGGGAGGGTCCTTTATATAGTGGAGCTCGATGGTGACAACTGCAGCCGCGTGCTGGCGGACCGCTCGAGGTTCGGCGGAGTCAGTCTCACTGGTGCCGTGTGCGGCGGATTGAGGGTGACAGCCATCGCCGCCTGAGTCGGCGGATTGAGGGTGACAGCCATCGCCGCCTGAGTCGGCGGATTGAGGGTGACAGCCATTGCCGCCTGACAGTGGGTCGCTATCGCCTGCGGCGGTTGCAGAGCTTGCCGAATGAAGGGTTGAAGGCCTTCGTGTGCCCATTTCGGAGGAGTTCGGGCTCCTGAAGAAGAAGATAGGAGGGAGTTCGGCTCCCATAGACGTCTGGCTGGAGGTATGCAGCTAAGGCTCGTCCGCTGAAGAGTTCGGCTGCTGAGAATCCGAAGCTCGGCCGTTTGGAGGTTCGGCCGGCTGTTGGACTTCGGCTGAGGCTTGGACACTTGAGAATTCGGTAGGAGCTCGATCGGCCGAAGTTCGATGAGGGCGACCGCTGCGGAGTTCGGCCGAGTGACGACTGCTGAGGGAACTTCATTGAAGCTCGGCCGCTTAGAGTCGGTCCGAAGGAGTTCGGCCGTGGAGAGTCCGAAAGAGTTCGGAAGCTGACCAGTTCGGCTTGCTGGAAGAAGTTCGGCCGCTGGGAGTTCGGCCCGGAGCCTGGGGCTGGGGAGTTCGGCAGCTAGGTAGTTCGGCCCGGACCTTGGTGCAGGGGAGTTCGGCCTCTAGGCAGTTCGGCCGTGGTAGGGGCTCGGCCTGGCGCCTGGCGCTATAGCTCCTCAGCGGCTACTGGTTACATTGGGCTGAGCGTCGGGCCGGGCTTCGACAGGAGCGGGATTTATCCCCAACAAGTTCTATAAGATGGATAATATTGTAAGATACTGCATAGTTAGTAAGACACCACAGTAGAATGGTGTTGCAAAATGCATGAACATAATTCTTGTAGAGAAAGCACAGTGTATGCTTTCTCAATTAGATTTCTCTCAGAATTTTTGGGTTGAAGCTGTTAATTTGGTTTGCTACTTAGTGAATAGGTCTCCATTTACTACTATTAAGTTGAAGACTCCTATTGAGGTATGATCTGGTACATCTATTGATTATTCTATTTTGAAGATATTTGGTTGTTCTACTTATGCACATGTTAGTGACAGTAAACTTGAAAAAAAGGCACAAAAATATATCTTCCTTAGTTATCAATCTGGGATGACCGACTACAGATTATGGTGTGCTGAGTCTAATTCTCAAAAATTTATAGTTAGTAAAGATATTATCTTTGATGAAAAGACTATGCTTCGTTCAAGAAAGGAGTTATTTACTATAGATAAAGATTATGGTGTTAATAAGTAGGTGGAGCTTGAGATTAGATCTTCAATTTATCCACTATACGGTGACACTTTAGTTCAGCCATTTTAGAATGATGAACCTGAGATTATTGATGAGAGAGATGCCCCACAGGAGTAGTAGTATACCATAGCCATTGGTTGATCGAGGAGACAGATTAAACTCCCTTAAAGATATAGATATATAGATTTTGTCTCATTTGCATTATTTGCGGTATAGTCTATTGAGGTTTAGGATTCTTTTAGTTTTCTAGGCTATCACTAGCAGTAAGTCTATATAATGGTTTACTACTATAAGTGAGGAGATTGAGTCTCTTCACAAGAATCAGATATGGGAGCTAGTGAAACCACCACAAAGCTAAAAGATTGTTGGATGCAAATAGATCTTCAAGAAGAAAGAAGGAATTTCAGAGGTTAAAGCAGTAAGGTTCAAAGCATATTTAGTTGCAAAGGGCTACAATCAAAGAAAAGGTATAGACTTTAATGAAGTTTTCTCTTCTATTATGAAACATAGCTCAATTTGTATATTGCTTGTCATTGTTGCGTTATTTGACTTAGAGCTTAAGTAGCTTGATGTCAAGATAATTTTTCTTATATGGTGAGCTTGAGGAATAGATTTATATACAACTGCCAAAGAGATTTATTTTTTAGGATAAAGAGAACGATATTTGCTTATTGAGAAAATTATTATATAATTTGAAGCAATCTCCGAGGTAGTGGTATAAGTAGCTTAATGCATTTATGCTTGGGTATGGTTACTCTTGGAGTGACTATGACAGTTGTGTTTATCATAAGAGGCTTCTAAATGATTTTTTTATTTATTTGTTACTTTTTGTTGATGATATGCTTTTTATAGCAAAGAATATGTCTGAGAATAAGAAGTTAAAGACTCAATTTAGTAGTAAATTTGAGATGAAGGACTTGGGTGCAAGATTTTGGATATAAAGATTCATAGAGATTAATATATAGATGGATTGTTCTTGTTATAGAAAAATTATATTATGAAAGTACTTAAGCATTTTGGTATGCAGGATTGTAAGCCAATGAATACTCCACTTATAGCATACTTCAAACTTTCAATTACTTTATGTCCACAATCAGATGAGGAGGAATACATGTCATGTGTTCCATATATTAGTGCAGTTGGGAGTACTATGTATGTCATTTTTTGCACACACCAAAATATCTCATAAGCCATTAGTGTTATTAGCAGGTACATAGGGCATCCAGGAAAGGTCCATTAGCAGGCTGTAAAATGGATCTTACAATATTATTTAAGAGGTATTATGGATGTTGATTTAGTATATGATCAGTCAGACACTTGCAATAGTATTGCTAGTTATGTATCCTTTAATTATGCAGATGATTTGGATATGAGAAGATCTTTGATAAGCTATGTCTTCACTCTCTCAAATTGTGTTATCAATTGGAAAGCGAATTTATAGTCTACTATTATTTTATTTATTATAGAGGCATAGTATATGGCACCGATAGAGGTAGTAAAGAAGGCTACTTGGTTGCAAGGTTTGGTTTATAAACTTGACTTATGGCAGGATATGATTACTATTTATTGTAACGGTTAGAGTGTCATACATTCGACTAAAAATTAGATGCATCATGAGAGGACCAAGCATATTGATGTCAAATACTACTTCATTCGGGATGTTGTATCACAAGAGATTATTACACTGAAGAAGACTCTTGCGGTAGATAATTTGGTAGATATGATGACCAAGATGGAGGAGATGGAGGGAAGTTCACTATTTTGTATTACAGCTTGATTGATTTAAACCAAGATGAAGATTTGTTGAGTGTGACTTGAATTTAATGTGATGCATGATACGAATCCAATCTATTTTAGACTTTGTTGGCCGTTTGGGTATTTTGGTCTTTTCTCTTTGTTTTAGGATTTGGTGGCCATATATATATATTGTAATCACACATTTTGTTATTAAGAGTAGCCATCTTTTGTTATTTGAGCCACGTCATATTCTTTATACTCCATCCTTTTTGATATAGTGAAATCTCTTCCTATCTTCGCTAGTGGACATAGGTTAAAGGCTGAATCATATAAATCATTGTAATCTGTATTTTTTTACATATGATTATCTATTGTTATTTTAAATTTCATATTAATTAATAGATAATCTTGCAACAAGGTTTATGTGGATAAAAAACATATAATATGATGGCAATTAGTACTTCAATCATGATGATCTTAAGGAGGATCATTCATCCCATGAAAATTAAGTGGATGTTGCTTGAGTTTTGAATTTAAAATCTCACCCCATGAACTTGTTCAGCTTGAGACTATGATGCAAGAATACAAAGGAATAATAAGAAACGGCTAGATCTAGAATTTTCCTTTAAACTGGCTGGTCCACTTGCTTTCAGGAATCTCCTTTATAAAATAAAAATACTTTATGAAAATCTTAATATTTTGGGCCCACACTTATCTAAGATTCTTGCTAAGAACCAGCACCAGCTGTAGTCTCTATAATACCTTAGGATTGAGATTGTATCTTTCATCTTCTTATGCAATATTAATTATTGCATCGCTCAATAGTTATAAAAAGAAGAAAGAGGTTGGAGTAATGAAAGAAACATGTTAGAATACTTTAAGAACTATACAATGCAACCAACAATTCATACCATAAGAAAAAGATCAATCATTTCTTCATACGAAAGATACAACCCAAAGCCATTCAGTTCTAGGCATTTTCATTAAAATCATTAGGAATGGTTGCATAATCATAACAATAATTATTTATCTCAAAATGTCTCTTACAATGATCATTGAAATAACAACTATTATAATAAAAAATAATGGATAATAACAAAAAATAATATTGTTATCTTTTCCTTTTTATCTTTTATGAGATAAAACAATATGTTTTAGACCACACAACCACTTTGAAGGAAAGTTTGAAAGAAAAGTTGAAATTTTTAAAATATTATTTTATTTGAAAGAAAGTATAAGTAAAAATAATAGTCATTAATTATAATCGACCAATCAAGTATAATGAAAAATAATTAAAAATAATGACTATCATTTTTTTTTATTTTATTTATCTTAATAAAGTAAAAGGAGGTAGCAAAAGTTATTAAAATGGGCATTATAACCATTACACAATACCATTATTTAGGATCTTAGTAGATAGAAGAATAAATAGCTGGTGATCGATGCTTTTGCATGCGATTCATGAATGCAAAAGAAAGGTATAGCCATGCTATAACCTGTGTCCTCATCATGATCGCTACCCATGCCATCAACTTAGATTGCAAACAAGTCAGATAACATTAGTAGATAGATGTCAGATTTTAGTATATCTATAGAAAATATTAATCTATATGCAAAAATAATCATATCTCTAGCCATTGTTGTTCAAGTCCAAAAGAAATTAATCTGCAACAATCTGCAAACTACATGAATAAATCCTGGATGCACTCCTCAACATCACGAAGCAACATCTTAGTTTTTCTAACCCTAATTCAAGTATTTCTAATGAAAAGGATCTCATAGGCTTTCGAATGAGTAAGAGACCAAGTCTATAAGTATCATTTTATAACATATTTGATCCATCAGAGGTAATATCTAAATCAGTCGTAAAGACTATAAGATAGACGTTATCCACGATGATTAAATAGAGCTCAAATTCATCTAACTATCAAATATATCCTTATCACTTTATCAGAAGTTTATCTTTAGTTAGAATCTAGATTAATTAAAATATGTAAAATAAAATCTGATGTGTGTTAGTGTGGCCACATCTAGATGGATTTAATTTAAAAAATCACAACATTCTTCCACTTGGCCCAACCTCACACTAACTTTTTTGTTTTAATTATTTAAAGCATTTCAAAAATCTTTCATGAAATTTTATCTGGATCTAATGTTGAAAAATCGATATGGCCACATTTAAAAAATTTAATTTTTTCATAGAATATATACTATATACTTGATTATAAAATAATCATGAATACAAATCATGATGGTAAATATAGTATTAATTAACACATGATCTTTCAAGTATCATAACACTAATAACACTTTATATCCAAGTTCTTTAAATGAAACTTTAGCTTTATGAATAGATAAAATTTAATACCGATTCTTTGGTTATCTTTATATCACATGATAAATAGCTTATCAGCATAAAATAAACTAAATTATAAAATTCAATATGATGACTTTATATATAGTATTCAATATATATCAATTATAAAATGAGTTATATTCCATATGATCCATTTGATCCTAAAAATCCTGAGAATAAATTCTTTATTCAATGGACATATAATTATTAGCTCTATATAATATATTTTATAGATACTATATCCTTTATTCTCTCATAAAGAGCTAAGTACTTAATATTAATATATCTGCTAGTACTTGCACTCGTTATACTATAGGAGAATCATACTTGCAAAATATAATCATAAAATATTTTTATCGATCTAATAGAGTCAATAACTTTAAATTTTATGATAAAATTTTATAATCTTATAGCTTGTGAAGAAGTCTCATATAGGCTACATACTCTGCTTTCATATTAGATGTAGTAAACAAATACCTTATTTTACATACATCCATGATATAGCACTTCCTGTAAGTAAAAAAAATATTTTAATAATAGACTTTCTACTATTAGCACTTCTAATAAAGTTCAAATCCTAATGGCCTATTACTTCATGATGATCAGATTGACTGTATGTGAGCATATAAACTTCATACCCTATAGGTAATGCATAACTTTCTTTACAGTTTTTCTGTGCTTCATTCTTGAATCATATTAATAATGTCCAAATATCATTATAGCAAAAGCAAAGACTTTCAAGATCAGATGCATATGTTATAAACTTTATTTCTTTTATCTTTATCTTAATTCTTGGATATTAAGCTTTATTAAATCTATCACCCTTTATAATATAAGCACACCCAAAGAAATACTTTTTCATCCCAAATATTTTAGAGATGTAAGATCTTTAAAATAGTCCAAACAATCCTAAGAATCTATCTCTGTGAATCTGAATACCAATAACTTAAATAGCTTTACCAATATCTTTCATCTCAAAATTTAGGGATAAAAACTATTTGGTTTTCTTAAGTGGACTAAAATCATTTTTGGTGGGTAGAATATTAATCACATAATACCAAATTATGTACTTACTCTCACTGACCTTCTAGTATATATACTAATCAATAGTATTTTCTTTAGCCCCCCCAAAAATAGTTATCTCCTTAAATTCAAGATATCACTATCTGAAAGTTTGTTTAAGTCCATAATAGGACTTCTTTAATCTACAAACCATGTGCTCCTGTCCATAAAAATCCTTGGGTTATACCATGTAGTTCGCTTTTCTCTAGATCACTAATGAGGAAGGCCGTTCTTTCATCCATCTATTGTAGCTCTAAGTAAAAAATGAGCTACTAGGCCATGACATTTTCAAAAGAAGAATAGTCAATGCAATCTGGAATTACAAATAAACTCGAGTCGAGCTAATCTGGCATATAAGTGATGATAGAATTTGATAAGTTTTTCATGACCTCCATCAAGTCAGACTCATGATAGAAGGACTAAATCACACGATAACTGCACCTAAGAGTTCAAATTTTTCTATTCTACTGAGTTGCCACTATATACTGCTAAGTACCACTGATGAATTATAAAAACTCACTAGGATTATTTTCAAATTAATGATCCTTGTTGGATTGAACTAAAATTATTTTGATCTATCAAAATATATTTTGGTGATACTATGATAGAGATCATGATATGTCTCACTATCATAACAAAATAGAACCTGAGGGATCATATACAAAAGAAATTTGATTCGATCAATGATTTGGAACATATTTGAATTATCAATCGAATTGATGATTCAAATTTAGAAACTGCTAATTTATAAATGTTACAGATATGGCAGCTGCTAATTATTAGCACGATGACTTAATTACAAGTATTATAATTTAATTAAGGTTAATTAAATTATGGATCAAGTCTTCATTAATTTAAGTCAAATTTAATTTGATTTGATTTAATATTAATTGGATTCAATAACCCAAATTAGATTTGGATTTCAGTCCTGATTGGATTAGGTTTGACAGCTTTTCAAATTCGATTCGATTCATGCTCAAATTGGATTCTATTCAAATCTAGATTGAACCCAATTAAACGTAACCTTTTGAGCCCAGGTTCTTTGGGCTTCTCTCTCCACTTGGTCGATCAGAAAGCAGGGTGGGCAGTGATTTTTCATGTTGCTTTTCTTGGGTGCACGCGTAGGAGGTTAGGATGAGGCATCACCTCATCTTTTGGTTTGTTTTATCTCTTATTTTGATAAGGATAAAGCTAACTCATTCAAGCCAATCCTAATATGTTAGGAGTTGATTTTTGGCATGGAAACAACCTCTAGTTGTGTGACAAAATAGATATAAAGGAGGGAGAGGTTGGGGCATGCGACACATAAAAGTTCTTCCTAGTTGCCACACCATCTTTCTTCCTCCCTCCATACTACCACCTATCCTCCCTTCCATGCCCCATATCTCCCTCCACTAGATCAGATCTAAGAGGAGAGAGGCCTTTGAGAGAGAAGAGAATCAAGAAAGGATTCTTGATTGCTCTTATTTTTGGTTCAATCCCTTGAAAGCTACTAGCAAACTATTTCGAGAGATCCTTTTGCCATAAGAGAAACCTTATAAGAAAAACCTCGAAAGCCCAAAATCTACGACAATCCAAATCGAAGGCCTAGAGTGACCAAAAAGCAAGGGATAACCCCATAAAAGGATCCATAAAGAGTCCCTCATTTATAAGATGAGTTGAGCTGAAATCTTAACTATTTGAGAAATGAGGGTAAACCTATAAGAGGACCCTTAGAAGCTCCAAATCTATGACGATTCGGATCAAAGGCCTCGAGCAACTAAGAAGCGAGAGGTAACTCCATAAGAGAATCCTCGAAAAGCCCCTCATCCATGAGACTAGCTAAGTTAAAATCCTTGGTTGTTCGAGAAGTGAGGGATAACCCCATAAGAGAATTCTTAGAAGTCTCAAATCTACGACAATCTAGGTCGAAGATATCAGACGATCAAGAAGCGAGTGGTAACTCCATAAAAGGATCCTTAAAAAGCCCCTCGTCCATAAGATAAGTTGAGTTGAAAATCTTTGTTGTTCAAGAAGCGAGGGATAATCCCATAAGATGACCCTTGAAAGTCTTAAATTCGTGATAATCCAGCCGAAGACCTCGGACAATCAAGAAGCGAGATATAACCCTATAAGAGGATCCTTAGAAAGCCCTATGAAAGCATAAGACGAGTTGAGTTGAAACCTTGGCTATTCAAGAAGCGAGGGGTAATCCCATATAAAGACTCTCAGAAGCCCTAAAACATTGTCTCCAATAATGACAATCCAATCTAGAGTAGCACCTCATCCCCAACTATGGTAGAAAGAACCCTTGGGAGCCTAATGCATTGGCAATCTGACCTAACCTAGGATCTGGATGAGTTGAGCTGGGATCCTTGGATGAATAGTCACACAAAGATATTTTGTCACTCTGAGAATGAGCTGAGCTGGAGAATACATTAATTTTAAGAGATCATGGACATCCAAAAAAGATGCCTAAGCATCTTAGCTTACACTATCTGACCTAAAAAAAATTAGACCAATCACCTGAATGCAGTTTGCCTAAAGCAATCTACGATCTACATACGTCGGACATCTAAAGTAGGATCAACATCGGCTACTACTCAAAGCTAGTAAGATGTTCCAAAGAACTAGACTTCGAGACATATCTTTGAGGTTAGTAAGATTAATTTGATGAACAAGAAAGCAAAGACAACTATTAGTGCAGAATCTGATTGACGTCGGATCGAGCTGGAGTTGAGGAAGAGGTCATCGTTAGTGATCTACAAAATAAAGTTTCATCCGAAGTTGGTGGTGGCGGCTTCGGTAGGATCCTCTGATGATCAAGTCAGCTCTTCTGGCCAACATGAATGAAGTACTTAGGAAAGAGTTCGACATAATTTTAGAAAAAAGAAGAGAGCTTAGAGAAAATGTATCTAGAGGATCCCTTTTTATAGACGAAGCCTATAACGGACTGATAGTGACAGCCATACCGTCCGATAGTGGGCCGCTCGAGGCCGTATGGGGTTTGCTATGGAGAGAGAGATATTACCAGACTGATAGTGATAGTCATAACCATATAGTAGTGGGCTGCTCGGGGCCGCATGAGATTTACTATGAAAAGAGAGGTGTCGTCTGTCGTGATATGTTCGTTTGTCGAGATTTAATAGTCATAGTTCGAAGAAAGCATGCATTGGTTGGTGAAAAACTTTGATATATATCAATTTTAGAGAAGTTTGGACTCCTAAAGAAAATACGACTATAGAGGATCATCCAGAAGGAATGCTAGCTAAAATCTAGAAGAAATTCACTAGAGAAATCTGACTAAAAAAGAAGTTCGAAAGAAGTTTGACTCATGGAGGAATCCGACTCAAGAAGAAGTCCGGAAGGAGTTTGACTTTGAGAGAAAATCGATTGAAGAAGAAGTTTGGTGAAGAAATCTGACTAAAGAAGAAGTTTGAAAGGAGTTCAGCTCCTGAAGAAATCCGACTGAAGGAGAAGTTCAGAAGGAGTTCGGCTTCTGAAGGTATCCGACTGAAGAAGAGGTCTGGAAGAAGTTTGGCTTCTAGAGGAATCCGTCTGAAGGAGAAGTCTGGAAGGAGTTCGGTTCCTAGAAAAAATCAACTGAAAGAGAAGTTCGATGGAGGAATCTAATTGAAGAAAAAGTCTGAAAGAAATTTGGCTCCTAGAGAAATCTGATTGAAGGAGAAGTTCGAAAGAAGTTTGGCTCTTGAAGGAATCCAATAGAAGGAGAAGTCTGGGAGGAGTCCGACTGAGAAGTCTCAAAAGAGTTCGACTGATGGAGAAGTTCAGAAGGAGTTTGGCTGATGGAGAAGTTTGGATGGAGTTCAGCCACTATAGGAGTTCAAAAAAGATTCGATCGTTGGAGGAGTTTGGCTATTTGAAGGAGTTCGATTGGGGTTCGACCGCTGGAGAGAGTTCGAGAGAAATTCGATCGCTGAAGAAGTTCGACTGGGGTTCAACCACTGGAGGAAGAATTCTCGATTGAAGCTCTTCTATGATTATCAGTTGCATTAGGCTAAGCATCAGACTAGACTTCAATGAAAGTGAGATTTATCCCCAATAATAGTCCCTCCACTTTTGAATTTAAAATTCAAAAAAAGAGAGTACAAAAAAGATGATTGCCGAAGTCCTTTTTCGGACTCTACATCTATTCAGATTGAAGCTTAGGAGAGATCTTACCTCCTATCGAGATTGAAAAAAATCTTATCTTCTATTGAGGTCGAAGTTCTTGAAAGCTCGGAGAAGATCTTATCTCCAGTCGAGGTTGAAGGAGATCTTATCTCCTATTGATGTTGACGTTGATGTTGAAGCTCGGAGGAGATCTTATCTCCAACCGAGATTGCAGGAGATCTTATCTTCTTTTAAGATTGACGTTGAAGCTCGAAAGAGATCTTATCTCCAGCCTAGATTGAAGAAGATCTTATCTCCTATTGACATTGAAGTTAAAGCTCGGAGGAGACTTAGGAAAAATCTTATCTCCAGCCGAGGTTGAAGAAGATCTTATCTCCTATTGAGATTGAAGCTCGGAGGAGATCTTATCTTCAATCGAATTGGGGCCTCTCTTTTCACCTCATCTAAAATGAACGAGGTCTTCAACTTTGTTCACGTTAGGACGAGGTTTTCTTTCTGTTCCAATGAACTGTAGGGGCACATAAGGGCCGTTATCGGGGTCTCTCTTTTCACCTCATCTAAAATGAATGAGATCTTCGACTTTGTTTACGTTAGAACAAGGTTCTCCTTCTATTCTTAATGGACTGTAGGAGCACATTAGGACTGTTGTCTGGGCTTCTCCTCTCACCTCGTCTAAAATGAATGAGGCATTCAACTTTGCTCATGTTAGGACGATGTTCTCCTCCTATTCCTAATAGGCTGTAGGAGCACATTAGGATCGTTGTCCAAGCTTCTCCTCTCACCTCGTCTAAAATGAATGAGGTCTTTGACTTTGCTCATGTTAGGATGAGGGTCTCCTCCTATTCCTAACGGACTGTAGGGGCACATTAGGGATGTTGTCAGGGCCTCTCTTCTTACCTCATCTAAAATGAATGAGGTCTTCGATTTTGCTCACGTTGGGACGAGGTTCTCCTCCTACTTCTAACGGGCTATAGGGGCACATAAGGGCCATTGTCGGAGCCTCTTTCTCCTCCTATCTTAAATAATCGGAGGTCTTCGACTTGCTCATGTTAGGATGAGGTTCTCTTTCTATTTCTAACATGACAATAGGAGCACAGATGGACTATTGAACGGGCCTCTCCCCTCCTTCTGTCTTAAATAATCAGAGGTCTTCGATGTACTCATGTTAGGATGAGGTTCTTCTTCTATTTCTAATATGAAAATAAGGGCATAGATGGGTCATTAAATGAGCCTCTTCCCTCCTCCTATCTTAAATAACCAAAGATCTTTGACTTGCTCATATTAGGATGAGGTTCTTCTCCTGTTTCTAACATAGCAATTCCTCCTATCTTAAATAATCGAAGGTCTTTGACTTGCTCATGTTAGGATTGGATTCTCCTTCTTCTATTTCTAACATAGCAATAGGAGCACAGATGGATCGTTGAACGGACCTCTCCCCTCCTTCTATCTTAAATAATCGAAGGTCTACGACTTGCTCATGTTAGGATGAGGTTCTCCTCCTGTTCCTAACATGACAATAGAGGCACAGATGGACCGTTGAATGGACCTCTTTCCTCCTCCTATCTTAAATAATCGAAGATCTTCGACTTACTCATGCTAGGATGAGGTTCTCCTCCTATTTCTAACATGACAATAGGAGCACAGATGGATTGTTGAACGGGCCTCTCTTCTCCTCCTATCTTAAATAATCAAAGATCTTCGACTTGCTCATATTAGGATGAGGTTCTCCTCCTATTTCTAATATGGCAATAGGAGCATAGATGGACCATTGAACGAACCTCTCTTCTCCTCTTATCTTAAATAAACGGAGATCTTTGACTTGCTCATGTTAGGATGAGGTTCTTCTTCTATTCCTAATATGGCCACTCTTGATCGCTTCTTTCTTGTCATCATATAGTTTTTGCACCAAGAAACAATAATGTTGAAATGAAGAAGTTTTATTGAAGAAAAATTATCGGTAGTACATTCTCAGATTTTCTGAATCCCAAGGTCGTAGGAGCGTTATTCCTTCAAGTTCCTTCAAGTGATAAGCTGCAGACCAGACGACCTCCTCTATTTCATATGGATCTTTTCAATTTGGGATAAGCTTCTTCCAGCTCTGAGGTCGAGAGATGGCATCTCGTCGAAGCACTAAGTCTCCCAAAGATAGTGTTGATGATACCGAGAGATGGCCGATCTTCTTATTGTTTCTTTCTCATTGATGGTTCTAGCTATGGTAGTACCCTCGATCGATCTTCTCTTGCTTCAGGCCGATGTCTATGGAGCATTGAGGGGGGCCTAGTTATGAAACCTTCTGAAGGGATAACTTCATCATGCCATTCTATCGGGGCTTCTTTGATGACGAGCTCGAGGAGGAGTTTGGGCTCGCTTGCACTCGAAGGAAGTCCGTGAGCGTGGCCGAACTTCATTCGATCCTCTATCAGCTACGGATTTATTAGACTCGTCCGCTTGCCACTCTCCTGTGGCTTTCTCATCTTTTAATTTGAAGGCTTCTTTCGCTCGAGCATATCCCTCAGCCCGAGCTAACAGATTGGCAAAGTTCCTGAGATAGTTCTTCTTCAGGAAGAACAGCAAATCATTATTTTAATTTTGATCATGAACTAAATGTGTCGAGAGATATGATCATTCTAATTTTCATTCTAAGTACGAACAAAATGCAGTCTAAATGTAAAATGACAATCATTCTGAGCAATGGACTTGAATTTGTGATATTAGTGCATCACTTATTCCCAATAGCTCCAGGCTCTTCATCGTTGGACTGCAACTTGTCAACGAGGGTCTTGCTGCCAAATCTCTAACCCAATACATGATTTTTAAGACAATCACAAGAGGTAGCATATGAGCTATGTAGTTCAGCCTATACCATCTTGGTGCAGATCAACGGCAATACTTGTGAGTCTATGTGAAAAGCATTCCTTTAGAGACAGCAATGAACCCATCTAATCTAGCATTATATCCATCCTTTAGTGCCAAATGAGTTGGTTAAGCCTATGTCTAAGTCCAACTTGAGTCAGATGTGACTTCTTTTCATTATTTCTAATAATCAACAACTAGGATCATGGTGGATAGCTTGTCAATTTCGAGCTAGATCCTTATTTTATAGGTCTTAATTAATGATCTTTTTAATATATTTTTTGTCAGATTCGGTCCATCCAATTTGGTCTTACTAGATATGATTGGACTAGGGTACTAATTGGAACCATCTCAAGAGTTCGCCTTAATTTGGGTATATAGAAACCAGGTGGGTCAGGCCATTTCATTCATGGTCAAAAAAGGGGTTCATGTTGAATATTTCATGCAAAAGAATGATTGATCTTCTTTCATAATGTCAAATCATGCTTTTTATAGCTTTCAAAGAGTGATGAACCACTTCCTTCCATCACAGCACAAACCATGAAGCTGATGTCTTGCTTTGAAAACTATGCAAAGCGTGATCCAATGGTTGACCTTGCAGAAAAAGATCAATCATTCTTTCACACTAAAGATACAACCCAAACCCAAAAGAAATACAATTACCCTATGAAGAACTTCATGCGATATTCTCAACCGATTAGTATAAAAAATTCTAGTGTGTATACATAGTTTTTAAGCAATGTTCTAGCATTTAGATTACCAACACAAAATCTAGCATACTTAACAAGCTAGAGAAAAAGCTCCTTATGAGCTGATTGTTGTCATTGATGCTTGCTTGGAGAAGACTTAAAGGCTTATACTTAATGCTCACTCTTTTCTTCTTGAATGCCCTCATAAAATTTAAGAGAATTTGACTTGGAAGTGGTTGAGTTTTCTTAAATGCAGTAAATGCACAAATTTGGCTTCTTTTTGCTTGGAAGTGTTCTCTCTAGTATCCACTTGATTTTACTATTATCTTTTTTTAATTTTCAGTAAATTTAATGTAGTTTGAACCAAATTCTAACCATTTTTGGCCTTTAGAAAAGAAATCTAGTAGTTGAAAAATCTTCTGGATGAATAGAACTTCCCACAGAATTAGCCATTTGAATTGTCAAAAGCTCAAGAGTTGACTTACAAGCTTGCGAGTCGGCTCTTTTTCAGATCTTCAAAATTTAGTATTCTATCTTTCCTGAGGGAGTCAACTTGCTAGATGAAGAGTCGACTCATAGGGTTTCGAATGGAGAAGTTATGCACAAGCATGTGCACGGGCGAGCGGGCCAACCGCATAGGAGCAGCCCAGAGTGGGCAGGCACGTGCAGGACTAGTGGACGTACCTAGGCCCCTCATGTAGTCTATTATGGACCGTCGGCTCATGGGCCCCCTTGTGGACTGGCCAGCTATTTCCCCATAGGGTTTCACACAGTGTAGTAGATCGGACAGGCATTTTCTATTCATTTCTCGCACGTTTCATGGAGCGATCATGCGATTGAATGGCTCAAACGCAAGCCGATCGCGATCGGGCAGTTTAGGTGCGATTCGAGCATGATCAAGAGATCTTTTATGTGATCCGATGGCTCAGGAGAGAGCTAATCATGATCGGATGGTCAGAAATTGATCTCGGATATGTTTGGGACTGAATTTTCTATTAAAATATTATTTTTTAATTTTTAGAGTTTATATAACTCTGATTGACGAACCATTTTTTACGTTTGAAAGCTGGTGACATCCTAAAGGTGTTGAGAGGCTTTTTGAGAGATTTTAGAGAGCTTTTATAAGAATTTTAAAATTTCTTATTGAGAGACTCTTGGACAAGGATTAAGTGATAAGTTTTTCTTCTATTTATTTGATTTTTTACCTCTCATAATGAAGTTTGCATATTTCATGGAGATAAACCTTAGTTTAATCCATGTACTTGATTGTATGCTGTCTCTTATCTTTTATTCTTATTTTTTTCTCTTGTAGTATCCACACATGATTGAGTGCAACGTAAGTGGTATCAAAAAGATTCTAAGATAATGGTGTCCTAACCAGACTCTATAAAAATCAATATCAAAATGAGTTAATATCTCCAATAATTGATTTTAGAGTCAAGCAATACCAGTGCACGTGGTTGCCCAGATTATGACATCATTGATCAAGATCAAAGAAGATGGAGAAGACAAGCTTAATCAAGATGGAGATTAAACGATTCGATGAAAAGAGTATTTTTTTTTTTGACAAGTGAGGGTGAAGGACGTGCTCATCGAATATGGATTGATCGATGCTCTTTTTAATGAAAAAAACTAGACACCATAAACAAAAAAATCTAGGAGCAGCTACAAATACAGATGATGAGTACCATCTGCATGTACTTGATGGATGAGGGGGTGTCCATGTACTTGGTGAGACTTTTTTGACGGTGCTATGGTCAAAGCTCAAGGAGTTGTACATAATGAAGTCTCTCATCAACATCCTCTTTTTTTAGAGGTAATTCTACCAATCGTGGATGATCAAAGGATAGAGAATGCAGGAGCATCTCAGCCATTTTTAGAAGATTCTCATCGATCTTTTTAGTGTAGGTGAGAAGGTTGAGGAGAAAATCAGGATGTTGGTTTTGCCAGCATCATTTTTTTCTTTATATGAGTCCTTGGTGACTACTCTTCTAGTAGAGAAAAGCACTATCAAGATGGATGAAGTTACTACAGTGATTCTCTAGAATAAGATTTTCAGGAGGGAGAACTTAGTTTCAAGCTCAAATGATGGTAGCTTAGCTTCGACGATTTCTGAAGGAGCAGATAGCAGTAGAAAAAGTGATAGAGAATCATGAGAAGGATGATCCAGATCTAAGATGAGAGATCCCAGCAAGATCAGATGCATCGATGCGATGAGTTGGGGCATCATGTCAGAGATTGCCCATAGCTCAAGGATCGAACGAGGGCTACTGCAGCCAAAAGATGATGTTCTGATGATATTTGACGAGATATCTACTTCTTTTCAATAGTAGATTTTAGATTTCACATGCACATATCATGTTTGTTATAGAGAAAAGTAGTTTAGCTTCATAAAAAATAATGAGGATACTGTTCATCTATCGGATGGATCAAGTTGTGCAATCAGAGGCATCGGGATAGTCAGCTGGATGACACATGATGGTACAGTAAAAAATTTACAAAAGATCTGATATATATCCATTTATAGATGGAATCTTATCTCACTGAGTAGATTAGATTCAAACTGCTATAGATGGATAGCTGGTGATAAAATTCTGAAGGTCATGCATGATGATAGGATGATACTGATCAAAGAAAAAGAAGAGGATGAAAGGATATTACTATCTGCAGAAAGCTCAATATGAGGTGGAGCTCCAAGTAGAGGTGGATCGGATACGAGATACGAGACTCGAGAGGATGAGAGGCAATATCGCAAAATGAAGTTTCTATGCGGAAGACTATCCCAAGCAGATCTTAGGTCAAAAGAATTACAGTCATTGATAGAGATAGAATCGAGAAGTCGAGCTCGACTCCCATGTTTGTCTATCCATGAGACAACAAGCACACCCAATGCATGGGGACGAGATGGATCACAGGCTCTCAAAGATAGGTAGAGGTCGAACATCAAGTCGAGATAAAAATTTTTGAAAAAAATACCTCAAGATTCAGTCCATAATAAGTCCAGAATAAGATTCAAGACGACGAACGGAATCCAATGAGACCAAGAACAGTCCACATGAAGTCCATACGGAGAAGTTATGCACGAGCACGTGAGCGGGCGAGCAGATCGACCATGTGGGCACGGCCCAAAGCAGACGGGCATGCCTAAGCTCCTCACGCAGTCCATCATGGACCGCTGGCTTATGGGTGCCCCTATGGATCGGCCATCCATTTCCTATAGGGTTTCACGTGGTGCAGTGGATTGGGTAGACGTTTTTCATCCATTTTTCTGCGTGTTTGGTAGAGTGACCATACGATCGAATGGCTCGAATGCGAGCCGATCGCGATCGAACAATCCAGGCATGATCCGAGCATGATCAAAAGATCATTTGCATGATCTGATGGCTCAGGAGGAAGCCGATCATGATCAAACAGCTAGAATCTAAACTCAATTCTATTTGGAACTGAATTTTCTACTGAAATATTATTTCAGTAGTTTACCGCATGCATAATTAAAAATAAGGACTAACGACAGATGTCTCTTAATGGTATGATTTGATGGGATCTATTAGTCCCGCTAGGTGTGGCAATTGCAGTATGAGTTGGAGATGATGCAGCTCAGTGGTTTACCGCATGCATAATTAGAAAAAAGGACCAACGATAGATGTATGGGTCGAGAAGACAATAGGTAGCCGATGCACATGCCTTCAACTCGGGGGTCGGTAGTCGGAGGCCAATGTCTATGGAGAAGCTTCGAGAATCATGGTCGAAGTGTCATGACCTCATAGCACAACCTAAATGGTTGGTCTAGCTTACTTTTTTTTTTTTTTTGATAAGCAAGACATGATTTGGAGTGAGGTGATCCGACGTAGCTACTTTCTCTGAGCGTGATTATGATGCCCCAAATTCTATCGGAGAATATTCGATTTGAGAGCCAGATTTAGTTTTTTACATCATCCCAGCTCCATCATGAGCTAGTGGATCAGATATTTCTTTCTGATCCCATATCTAGATCATCATGAATAATTCGCTGTAGGATATTTAAGTTTTAATATTTAATTATAAATAAAATATCTATCATGACTCAAACTCGAGTCACTTGATTGGATGATAATGCCCATTCTATTGGGCTAGCATCATGATGATGTCTAGCTTGCCTTAATGCCAAACGCGCAGAGAGAGAGAGAGAGATCCAACCCTGCTCATGCTCAAAGAAATGCCAAAAGAAAACAGTACAGATCAAACCGACTGAAAGACCAGCTTCATCTCATTCGCGGGCGGCCTCTACTGCCGCCACCGCACCCTGCTCGTACCACCAATCCACCAGCCCCCGGACCTCGTCCAACTTCCCCTCCTCGAATCCTTTCAGTTCGGACCTTGCCAGAGACCGGAACTCCTCAGCCGCCTCGCTGCTCCCCTCCGTGCACAACAATCCATGCATCATCCCCACATAAAGCCCGAACCTCCTCAGCCTCTCCACCGCCTCGTCGCCAGCCCCTCCCAGTATCGCCCCGCAAACCGCCCCGCACGCCGACAGCCTCGCATCCGTCTTCTCGCACACCTTCTCGACCGCTGTAGCTCCATCAGCCACCATGTTTAGGCCCTCCGCAGTCCCCGCAGCTCCGATCGCCTCCGCGATTTCGAGGATCACCTTCAGCACGCGGCTGGGTTCGCTGCTTTCGGACCGTGCAACGAGTTCGAAGCCGAAGGAGACGAGGCCGTCCCCTGTCATGAGCAGGACGCCATCAGAGAAGGGGGAGGAGGATTTGTTCTCGGCACGCAGGCCGAGAACAGGGTGGAACCGGGCGCGAGAACGCACAAGGGCATGCATCAGGTGGAGGGCGCACGCGGCATCCATCGCCTCGGTCCTTTGGCCTCCGACGAGCTCGCACGCGGTGAGGCAGAGGACCGGGGCTATCGGCTTGGGCACGGCGGAGTTGATCATATGGTGCATGGGCTTGACGACGACTGGTAGTGGGGTTGTGGGGAGGGACTGGAGGAGGTGGGTGCGGATGTCGGCCTCGATGGAGGCCCAATGGCCCTGGCGGTGAGAGGCGGCGGCGGCGACCATGTTCAAGAAGTTGGCGGGAGAGGAGCGAGGAAGTTGGCCGGGGAGTGCAGTGGAGACGAGGGGGTGTTTGGAGTTGGTGCCGACGAGGTTAGGGAAGGTTGGGGCCATTCGGGCCGTCGTTAGAGGGAGGGGCATGTTGTTCCGTACTACCGTCGGTGTTTGGGGGAAGCGGGAATTATGCAGGTGGGCCGATGATACCGAGGGAAGGAGAAGAACGGGGCAGTTATATAAGACAAATAAATAAATAAACACGAGTAGAACGCCTGATGCTGCCGTGCAGCATTTTCTCCCTTGCTTGCCCTGCGCTGCTCAGTTCGGTGAGTCGTAGGATCCGTTTGGTTCGGAATTGAAGATTAACCTGATATAACAAAAATAAATTTTATATTAAATTATTATATTTAATAGAAAATAATAAAAATAATAAAAAAATTAGTAAATTTTATATTTATTTTTTTAAAAAAAGATAAAATAAATATCGATAAATATTTAATAAATTTTTAAATGATAATAATCTATATTTGATAAAAATATTTTTAATATATTTAATAAAAAAGGTATAGAATAATATATTGATGATAATGAAAATATCGAAAAGGATAAACTTTAGAAATATAGTATATATATATATATATGTAGTTATTGAATTTATTTCGATGTCTTATAAAATATACTTAATAAAAAAATTTATAAAAAGAAAAGATAAAGATGATATCATGCAATGTGTTATGCGATTATAGTTATTATATAAAAACCGACTAAAAATGATAATACTATCTTGATGCTAAAAAATTATTTTATATTAATAAATATATTTATAAAATCAAATATAATTAATTTTTTTTGCCAATGACATTGAATTTTCGTTTTTAATACTTCCCATAAATTTGTTAATATTTGAATGAAGACCGAAAGTAAATTAAAATCAAGACTTGAATACAAGAGAAAAATTAGAATGTGATAAAGAAAGTAGATAAATATAATTAGGCATCTTTAGGTATGCATCCTCATATATTTGTTTGTCATCTATCTGATTATTTTTGCCAGCCTTTCTCAAAGTTTCCTGCTAAAAATGTATTCAGCAGTTTTATTCAGTTGATGCTGATCCGCACTTTATGGTGCCAATAATCAACTCTTAGCAAAGAGATGCTGTGACCATCAAAGGCACCTAAGAACTTCAAATGTTGCAATAGAGTAATATCGTTTGCTAATGAAAACTTTTATGCAGCTATAAGATAGTTGAATTTATGTTGATTTTTTTTTTTTTTTTTTCATTTTAGTACTTCTGTTCAGAAAACAGTTCATATATTTCTAGTTCTATAAAAACAAATTGACAAGAATAGGCTCCATGTTCCTGCCAAAATACTCAACGAAATGTCACACTCCATACTTAAACCAATATATATATGGGGGATTATCTTGACCATATAGAATCACCTTTATATTCTTGGCAATGCTTGAATCGCATGATGTTTCAAATGACATTTCGTAATGCGACCTTCAATTTGGAGCTTGTAGCGAGTTTGTAGCCAGGTAGAAGAAGGATTTGCTGTTGTTGTTGAGTATTTCTATAGAAAGAACAGTTATTGTCTAGGATAGACCTGCAGGTTTCTCATTAATTTATGGACTTGTCAATTGATTTGGAGACCATTCAGGGATTTCTTCTAATTATTGGAAGATCTCTGGATGTTGACAGAATTTTACAATGTGCCTCCGACAATTAGAATCATTGAGTGTGTTGGGGATAAATCCCGCTCCTGCCGAAGCCCGGCCCAACGCTCAGCCCAATGTAACCAGTAGCTGCTGAAGAGCTTCAGCGCCAGGCGCCAGGCCGAGCCCCTAACACGGCCGAACTGCTTAGAGGCCGAACCCCCCTGCACCAAGGTCCGGGCCGAATTGCCTAGAGGACGAACTCCCACCGCCAGCCGAACTTCCTGACGGCCGAGCTCCTTGGACTCCAAGCGGCTGGACTTCTTCAGGAGACGGACTCCTCCCAGACGCCCGTTCGGCCATCCGAGCTCCTCCCGGGTTTTTCCCTTCAGCCGAACTCCTTCGGACCGACCCCAGGCGAGTCCATGCAGCCGAACTCCTTCGGACCGACCCCAGGCGAGTCCATGCAGCCGAACTCCTTCGGACCGACCCCAGGCGAGTCCATGCAGCCGAACTCCTTCGGACCGACCCCAGGCGAGCCCGTGCAGCCGGACTCCTTCGGACCCCACGGTCGAGCTCCTTCGGACCCCATGGCCGAACTCCTTCGGACTTCCCACGGCCGAACTCCTTCGGACTTCCACGGAACTCCTTCGACCGACTAGGCGACCGAACTCCTCAGCGAGCCCTGGCCGAACCAACTAGCAACCGAAGTCCTTCAATTGGCCAGCCGAGCTTCTTCGGGCCTCTCAGCGGCCGAACTCTACAGATGGCCGACCCTTCATCCAGACGAACTCCCCCAGCTTCCCCTTCGGCCGAACTCCGTTGCAAGTCCGAACTCCGTTGGATGAACCGTCGCCTGCAGCAAGACCGGACGGCGCCTTCCTTTCCGTACCGGACTCCATACGGCCGACTACTCGCCGGTATGGCTCCCACGACCTACCGGACGACGCCTTCCTTTCCGTACCGGACTCCATGTGGCCGACTGCTCGCCGGTATGGCTCCCACGACCTACCGGACGACGCCTTCCTCTCCGTACCGGACTCCATGCGGCCCACGGCTCGCCGGTATGGCTCCCACGGTCTACCGGACGACGCCTTTCTCTCCGTACCAAACTCCATGCTGCTCGACGACTCTCTGCCAGACGGCACAGCCGTCACCATCAACTAAGCTCCGCTATAAAAGGACCCCTCCCGACATACTAAGGCTAAGCTCTCTGAACTCTCGACTCTCTAAGCTCTCCTCCACATCTCTAAGCTCCGGAACTCATTCCGAGCACTCCATTACTGTTGGCCGGAAACTAACTTGACCGTCGGAGGGTCCTGCCGGAGCCACCACCCCACCGGTTCCGGACGGGACTTCGTTTTGCAGGTCCCCGGCGGCGCCCAGCGGCCTCGATTGCGGCGACCTCCGGCGGCGATGGATTTCTGCACCAACAGATTGGCGCTGGAAGAAGGGCCTTGAACCTTCGAGGTTCCCTTGTTCTTAAAGGAGTGCTCGGCGACGATTTCCCTCCCCTGCTCCGGATCTCTCTCCTCCCTCTTCAGTATCCCTTTTCTGAAAAGAAAAATGCCTCCTAGAAGAACTTCGACCCGGAGGTTGGCAGCCTCCGCGGCCCGATCCCGTGCGGGTCCGTCCGCTCCCACTCCGGCCCCGGCGACGCGGGCCCGCTCCGTACTCACGGTAGATGCGGAGCGATTCGACCTGCTCGCCCAGCAGGTCCGCGATCTTACAGAGGCGGTGCAGGCAGTGCAAGCCACGCATTCGCGAGGTCCAGCGCCCACTCGACCGGCGTGGGGTTCCCCGGAGCCCGGGAGTCCAGTCCAGGAGCGACCGATGTGGGCTACCCGACCTCCGGCCCTCGGGAGAGAAGGGCAGCCGGCAAAGAGCCCCTGCTCGGACCGCGGCTCAACCCAGGGAGAAGCTTCGCACCCCTTCCGCGAGAAGACCTTGGGGATTAAGGATCGCGAAGATTTCCTGGACCAAAGGCTCATGGAGATGGGACGGCGCATAGAAGAACTTCGTCATACTCCTTCCTCCCGTGGTAACGATATTTGCACTGATCCTCCCTTCTCACAGAAAATTATGCAGGAACAGGTACCACCGAACTTCAAGCTACCGCATTTTGAAAGCTACGATGGGACCACTGACCCGGTCGACCATTTGGAGGCCTTCAGGACGACGATGTTACTCCATGGCGCGCCTGATGCCATTTTGTGTCGGGCTTTCCCCTCTACCCTCAAAGGAGCGGCCAGGAATTGGTACTCGGCGCTTAAGCCGGGCACCATCCTATCATTTGACCAAATGAGTCAACAATTCGCGGCCCACTTCGTCAGCAGCAAACGGCCGCGCAGAGGCTCGGATTCCTTGTTGGCCATCAGGCAAAAAGAGGGGGAACCCATCCGGGCTTACGTCACCCGGTTCAACGCTGCCGCGCTGGAAGTCCGGAACCTGGACCAATCAGTTGCTATGGCCGCCCTCAAGGGCGGCCTTCAGAAGAACGACCTGCTGTTTTCCCTGGAGAAGAAATATCCCAGGGACTTCGCTGACATGCTGGCTCGGGCCGAAAGCTATGCCCGGGCAGAAGAGGCTTTCGAGGCCAAGGATGGTGAAGCTCGCGACAAGCGACGAGTAGGCAGAGCGGGAAGGCCTGCCGAGGAAAGAAAGCGCACCGAAGCCTGGCCGCGTTCCCGAACTCCCCCTGGTCGCGGGCGTGCCCGGAACTCCACCTCAGGCTCGGGGGCGGGAAGCCACCGACGGAAGGGCGCGCCGAAGTTCTCCTCGGCACCGAAGTCCCACCCGACGCCGAAGTTCCCCCCGGCGCCGAGGTTCTCCCTCGCGACGAGGTCCCTCCCCGCGTCGAGGTTCTCCCCTCCGACGGCGTTTTCACAGCTACGCCCCCCTCAACGCCCCGAAGGCTCAAGTGCTGCTGGAGATCAAGGGACGACTTCCGGAGCCGGAGAGGATGCGTTCCCATCCCAGAAAACGCAACCCCAACAAGTTCTGCCTTTACCATGTGACCACGGTCACGATACCGAGGAGTGCATCCAGCTTCAGGACGAAATCGAGGAGCTGGTCCGGCGGGGCAGGCTTGGCCGATTCCTGTGAAGACGATCTAAAGAGCAGGAAGATCGGCCGAGAATGTTGCCGCCGATTGGGGAAGATCGGCAGGAGGACCGGCCGTCTCTTGGCGTCATTAACACCATCTCGGGAGGACCGCAGCAGGGAAAGACCGACGAACCCGAGGGATCGGCAAAGAGGCAGAGGACCTCGGAGCCCGTGACCTTCACCGAGGCAGACGCCCAGGGGATCAGATTTCCGCATAACGACGCGGTTGTAATCTCTTTAAACGTCGCTGATTATGATGTACGCCGCGTTTTGGTGGATAATGGAAGTTCGGCGGACATATTGTTTTACGATGCCTTCTTAAAAATGTCCCTACCGGACACCTGCTTAGGACCTGTAAATTCCCCCCTGGTGGGATTTGCCGGACACGCCGTTCCAGTCGAAGGCATGGTGACTTTGGCGGTGACGGTGGGCCAATTCCCAAAATCGGCCGAGGCGCGGATCGACTTTTTTGTCGTGAGGACCCCATCCGCCTATAATGCAATCCTTGGGCGACCAGGCCTTAACGCGCTACGGGCGGTAGTGTCAACCTACTACTTAAAGATGAAATTCCCGACGAGCCATGGAGTCGGCGAAGTCAGAGGAGACCAAGCCCTGGCAAAGTACTGCTACTCAATCGCCCTGCGCGAGGGAGACCGGCCCGACCCTTGCCTTGTTGATGGACTGGACGTCCGCGACGACCTCACTGAAGAACGGGGCGAACCTGCGGAAGACCTCGTCCCTGTGTCCTTATGCGATGGAGACCCGGGGCATGAGGTGCGGGTCGGCTCCAACTTAGCGGCCAAAGTCAAGGGACAGCTCGTCGCTTTCCTCAGAAGGAATGCAGACGTCTTCGCCTGGGCCCCAGCGGATGTACCAGGGATCGACGCCGATGTCATAGAACATCGGCTGGCCATCGACCCAAGGCACCGACCCGTCAGAGAAAAATTACGCCGCCAAGCCCCAGAAAGACAGAAGGCGGTAGCCGAAGAAGTGGATAAGCTCCTTGAAGCTGGACTCATTCGGGAGGTCAACTATCCGACCTGGGTCTCGAACGTGGTCCTCGTCAAAAAAGCAAACAACAAATGGAGGATGTGCGTCGACTTCAAGAAGCTGAACAAAGCCTGCCCAAAGGACAGCTACCCCCTGCCGAGGATCGATCAGCTGGTGGACGCAACCTCGGGCCACGAGCTCCTCACTTTTATGGACGCATTTTCTGGTTATAACCAGATACGCATGGCGCCCGAGGATGAAGAAAAGACCACCTTTATTACTGACCGAGGTCTCTATTGTTACAGGGTCATGCCTTTCGGACTCAAGAATGCAGGAGCCACCTATCAGCGCTTGGTCAACAAGGTCTTCAAGGGGCAGATCGGCCGCAACATGGAGGTGTACGTGGACGATATGCTGGTCAAAAGCCGAGCCTCGACAGACCACCTCGCCGACCTTGAAGAAACTTTCGGTGCGCTTAGGAGGCACAAGATGAAGTTGAACCCGACCAAATGCGCCTTCGGCGTGACCTCCGGAAAATTCCTAGGATTCATGGTGTCGAGACGCGGAATCGAGGCAAATCCCGAGAAAATCCGAGCCATCCAGGAGATGACTGCCCCGAAAACAATTAAGGAAGTTCAGCGCCTGGCTGGGAAGGTGGCGTCCCTGAACCGCTTTGTCTCGAGGTCGGCCGAGCGGTGCCTGCCTTTCTTCCAGGTCCTCAGGCGACCGAAAGATTTTTGCTGGACAGCGGAGTGCAAACAGGCATTCGAGGAGCTTAAAAACTACCTCGGCGCGCCCCCACTGCTGGCAAAGCCCGAACCTGGAGAAGGGCTGCTCCTATACCTAGCTGTCTCTCCAATGGCCCTGGCGGCTGTCCTGGTCAGGGAAGATGCGAAGGCGCAACAACCAGTCTACTACGTGAGCCGAGCCTTGAGGGACGCGGAGACCAGGTACTCCAAGTTAGAAAAACTAATTTACTGTCTTCTGATCGCAGCCAGGAGGCTCCGACCTTACTTTCAGGAGCATACCATAACGGTCCTCACGGACCAACCAATAAGAGCCGTCCTCCACCGAGCAGATGCTTCAGGAAGAGTCGCCAAATGGGCGATCGAGCTCACGGAGTTCGACATCAATTACCGGCCCAGACCATCGATCAAGGCTCAGATACTGGCGGACTTCGTGCTGGAATGCACCGCACCAGTTGAAGCCGAACTTGAATCAAGCGAGACTATCATCGGAGGGAGACCAGGCCCCAACGAAGCCGAGCTGTGGCGGTCGAGCTTCCCTGAAGAAAGGGCCGACCTTCTTGAAGGCGCCTGGGTTCTGCATGTGGATGGCTCGTCCAACTCTAGCGGGGCCGGCGCAGGACTGGTCCTGGTTAGCCCCGAGGGGATCGTCACCGAGTACGCATTGCGCTTCGAGTTTCCCACAACCAACAATGGGGCCGAGTATGAAGCGCTGATAGCCGGGCTGCAGATAGCCAGGGAATTGAAGGTGGGTCGGCTTCAAGTCTATAGCGACTCCCAGTTGGTGGTCGGTCAGGTCGGCGGCAGCTACGAGGCGCGGGAGGAAAGCATGGTGATGTACCTCGAGAAGGTGAAGAACTTAATACCAGCCTTCAACAGCTTCGACATTCGGCACATCCCAAGGACCGGGAATACAAGGGCCGACCTCCTCTCCAAGTTGGCCACCTCTGCCCCGGCCGAACTACCAAAAGAGGTGTTTCTGGAAACTCTGAAGTGCCCGACCACCGAGGAACCTCGGGCCGTCCTGCAGACGGACTTCGAGCCCAGCTGGATCGACCCGCTGATCGCCTACCTCGAAGAAGGGGTCCTTCCCCACGACCGGAGAGAAGCTCGGAAGCTCAGGAGTCAAGCCTCCCGCTACGTCTTGTACGAGGGCAGGTTATATAAAAGATCATACTCCCTCCCGTTGCTGAGGTGCCTCCGACCCTCTGAGGCCTGCATCGCGCTACAGGATGTCCACGAAGGACTCTGCGGAAGTCACGCGGGAGCCAGATCCCTATCGCAAAGACTACTTCGGCAAGGGTACTACTGGCCAACCCTACTTCGTGATGCCACGGAATACGTGAAGAGATGTGACCGCTGCCAGAAGAACGCCAGCGTGCAAAGGCAGCCGGCATCCGAACTCACCCCGCTCACTGCACCCTGGCCCTTCGCTCAGTGGGGGATGGACATCCTCGGCCCCTTCCCAACGGCGTCCGGACAACGGAAGTTCCTCCTGGTCGCGATTGACTACTTTACCAAGTGGGTCGAGGCGGAACCACTAGCGAAGATCACCGAGGCCAAGGTGCAGGACTTCGTCTGGAAGACGCTGATCTGCCGGTTCGGCCTGCCCCGAGCCCTCATAACCGATAATGGGCGACAGTTCGCTGGAGCCCGGTTTGCCGAGTTCTGCGAAGGACTGAAACGTCTCCCACCACTTCACATCGGTGGCTCATCCGCAAGCTAATGGGGAAGCCGAAGTGACCAATCGGACCCTGCTGCAAGGCCTCAAAACGAGGCTCGACAGGGCAAAGGGGGCCTGGGCAGACGAACTCTACCACGTCCTCTGGGCATACCGAACAACGCAGAGGGTACCCACCGGCGAGACGCCCTTCGCCCTGGCCTTCGGCACCGAGGCAGTCATCCCGATCGAGCTCAAACTTCCATCTGCTCGAATCGTGGGCTTCAACGAGCAACTCAACCCCCAGGACCTCAGAGCCAACCTCGACCTCCTAGAAGAAAAGAGGGAAGTGGCCCGCATCCGGATGGCCACCTACCAACGGAAGGTGGCTCGGTATTACAATTCCAGAGTCAAAAACAAGGCGTTCAGAGTTGGGGATTTGGTGCTCCGACGAGCAGCCGTCTCTCGGCCCCAGAGTCAAGGGAAGCTCGTCCCAAATTGGGAAGGCCCGTACGAAGTGGTAGAGGTCGTCCGACCTGGAACCTATCGCCTAAAGGAGCTCGGAGGACTAACGCTTCCCCGACCTTGGAACTCGGAAAACCTGAGAATGTACCACCAATAGTTTCCCTCAATAAAATCATTTCTGGATGCGAAATCTATGCGATGACAGGAAAGAAGCAGTCAGCCGCGTTAGGAACAGGAGGAGAACCTCGTCCTAGCGTGAGCAAAGTCGAAGGCCCCGTCCACAAAGGACGGGATGGGGGGAGAAGCGAGGACGACGGTCCTCATGTGCCCCCACAGCCGGCTAGGAACAGGAGGAGAACCTCGTCCTAGCGTGAGCAAAGTCGAAGGCCCCGTCCACAAAGGACGGGATGGGGGGAGAAGCGAGGACGACGGTCCTCATGTGCCCCCACAGCCGGCTAGGAACAGGAGGAGAACCTCGTCCTAGCGTGAGCAAAGTCGAAGGCCCCGTCCACAAAGGACGGGAATGGGGGGAGAAGCGAGGACGACGGTCCTCATGTGCCCCCACAGCCGGCTAGGAACAGGAGGAGAACCTCGTCCTAGCGTGAGCAAAGTCGAAGGCCCCGTCCACAAAGGACGGGATGGGGGGAGAAGCGAGGACGACGGTCCTCATGTGCCCCCACAGCCGGCTAGGAACAGGAGGAGAACCTCGTCCTAGCGTGAGCAAAGTCGAAGACCCCGTCCACGAAGGACGGGATGGGGGGAGAAGCTCGGACGACGGTCCGGATGTGCCCCCACAGCCCGTTAGGAACAAGAGGAGAACCTCGTCCTAACGTGAGCAAGGTTCAAGGCCTAGCCACAGAGTCTACGGCAAACTTCACTACAGAAGACGGGATCTCCCCCAAGTGATCATAACCTTGACTGCAAAAGAGGAGGTCTCCCCCGAATCGACTTCAACTGACGAAAATAATGTCGCCCCCGAGGAGCTCAAATCCGACTTCGACCGAAGGAGGCGAATCTTACTTCGGCTTCAACGTCGGCTTCATCGACTTTAGCCGGAGACGAGTTCCATTCCAACTCCAAACATCGACTGAAGATGAGGTCTCCCCCAAGCCTCAGCCTCAACTTCAGCGTCAATCTTGGCTGGAGATGAGACCTCCCCGAGCTTCAGATGCGGAGCCTGGAAGAAGACTTCGGCAGTCGCCTGTTCTGGTACTCCCTTCCTTCAATTTTTGAACTCGGGAGTGGGGGGGCTACTGTTGGGGATAAATCCCGCTCCTGCCGAAGCCCGGCCCAACGCTCAGCCCAATGTAACCAGTAGCTGCTGAAGAGCTTCAGCGCCAGGCGCCAGGCCGAGCCCCTAACACGGCCGAACTGCTTAGAGGCCGAACCCCCCTGCACCAAGGTCCGGGCCGAATTGCCTAGAGGACGAACTCCCACCGCCAGCCGAACTTCCTGACGGCCGAGCTCCTTGGACTCCAAGCGGCTGGACTTCTTCAGGAGACGGACTCCTCCCAGACGCCCGTTCGGCCATCCGAGCTCCTCCCGGGTTTTCCCTTCAGCCGAACTCCTTCGGACCGACCCCAGGCGAGTCCACCGACCCCGGGCGAGTGCAGCCGAACTCCTTCGGACCGACCCCAGGCGAGTCCATGCAGCCGAACTCCTTCGGACCGAACCCAGGCGAGTCCATGCAGCCGAACTCCTTCGGACCGACCCCAGGCGAGCCCGTGCAGCCGGACTCCTTCGGACCCCACGGCCGAGCTCCTTCGGACCCCACGGCCGAACTCCTTCGGACTTCCCACGGCCGAACTCCTTCGGACCGACCCTAGGCGACCGAACTCCTCAGCGAGCCCTGGCCGAACCAACTAGCAACCGAAGTCCTTCAATTGGCCAGCCGAGCTTCTTCGGGCCTCTCAGCGGCCGAACTCTACAGATGGCCGACCCTTCAGCCAGACGAACTCCCCCAGCTTCCCCTTCGGCCGAACTCCGTTGCAAGTCCGAACTCCGTTGGATGAACCGTCGCCTGCGGCAAGACCGGACGGCGCCTTCCTTTCCGTACCGGACTCCATACGGCCGACTACTCGCCGGTATGGCTCCCACGACCTACCGGACGACGCCTTCCTTTCCGTACCGGACTCCATGTGGCCGACTGCTCGCCGGTATGGCTCCCACGACCTACCGGACGACGCCTTCCTCTCCGTACCGGACTCCATGCGGCCCACGGCTCGCCGGTATGGCTCCCACGGTCTACCGGACGACGCCTTCCTCTCCGTACCAAACTCCATGCTGCCCGACGACTCTCTGCCAGACGGCACAGCCGTCACCATCAACTAAGCTCCGCTATAAAAGGACCCCTCCCGACATACTAAGGCTAAGCTCTCTGAACTCTCGACTCTCTAAGCTCTCCTCCACATCTCTAAGCTCCGGAACTCATTCCGAGCACTCCATTACTGTTGGCCGGAAACTAACTTGACCGTCGGAGGGTCCTGCCGGAGCCACCACCCCACCGGTTCCGGACGGGACTTCGTTTTGCAGGTCCCCGGCGGCGCCCAGCGGCCTCGATTGCGGCGACCTCCGGCGGCGACGGATTTCTGCACCAACAGAGTGCAAAAAGACCAGAAGACGTGGATGGGAAGATGGTAAGGGTTTCATGTGGAGATAGTTTGTATGGTTTTTACGCTTCGATCATTTGAAGCTTTTAATGCATTCGAACATTGATGTTAGCTTACATTGAGTGTGGAAGATCACAAGTGAAGATTTTTTTTTTTCCCCACTTGATGCAGGTTGGATTGTTAACTCCTTTTACCCATAAACATTTCTCTCGAGTTATATTGGCAGTTATAGCTTTTCTTGAAGTTAATTCTGGTTTGCTTCGGGTAAATTGTTGTTACTATAACCTTTCTCAAAGGATGGGTGCTATGTATTTTACATTGCATATGGAGTTCTCTAGTTTCATCACCAAATTTGATGCATGGGGCCCTCTTGAACATACGAAATTGTGCTGAATCATTGATCGCATGGAACATAGCAGTACATGGAGCTATGATAGGTTTGCATATGAGGAACATGTCGCAAAAGTGCTTCATCCCTAGGCATAGGCAAAAAGGAATATAACCTTATTTGAGAACAATTAATGCTGAATTTTGTCAAAGAATTTCAATTGCTAGGGGGGGGGAGATGGGATTAGAAATGTTTGGAGGATAATTTGATTTTAAAGTACAAGTGGAACACCATTACCAGAACAAAAAAAAAAAAAACAGCACAAGTGAAACAAGTCAGCATGCAGGTGAGGCTAGCTATATGGTTGATCTAATATTGTATCAAATGAGCAGGTGCCAAAAGGATTAAAAAGAAGCTTTTTATATCTTTTTAACGTATTTTTTTGATTCTTGCGGGCGAAATAGGATTTATGAAAATATGATGGAAAAGCATGGCTGATTAATTAATCACATGATCCCCATCAAACAAGAATTTTGATGCTAGTGAAAATAACCGGTCTTGAAATTGATATTTTGAAACAGAAGAAAAGATCACCTAGGAACGCTTCTATATAGTTTTTTTATCTAATCCAATGATGAGCAAAAGCAAAAAAAAGGGCGTTGGCTTTAAGCTATTTTGATATGAGAACCAAATTAGGCCAAAGATCATCCTTTTTTTTTTTTCTTTTTTTTGGTACAATCGAGTGTGGAAGGAACCTATAAAATCAAAGTAC
Organism: Cocos nucifera; assembly: GCA_006176705.1. Lineage (NCBI taxonomy): Eukaryota > Viridiplantae > Streptophyta > Magnoliopsida > Arecales > Arecaceae > Cocos > Cocos nucifera. Next base: position 2,092,590 of record QRFJ01000116.1, read on the forward strand.
AAAATGTCTCGTAGGAGTGACGGGCATGTGTCACCCTATCTTCGAGTCTAGTCTCCATAGTGCTCTCCATATAAGATGCAATCCTTTGGATAAATATGTCGGATCGACACCATAATAGAATGATGAAGAGCAGATCAGAATATTGTGGTCCTTGAAGGCAGAGTCATCTAGCATTTTGGTCCAAGTCTATATTGCAAGATTAGAAAGGAGGCCTTTAGACATTTTTAGCTTTTTAGGATTGATATATGATAATGATGCCTTTACACGTCTTCTGTTAAAACATAACCGGCAATACCATTCAAAATCAAGGCCGATTATCATTCTTCTATTTTTCCTTGTCGATCCTCTTCTTAGATTTGATATTGTAGCAAACTCAAGACTACTTTTAAATGTGCCTCTAAAAACTCTAGATTAGCACGACAAAACATGTCTTTAAGAACTCTAGATTGGCACAGCAACTAAGGCTCAAGCAGCTAGAAATGTTTCATTTCCATTCCAGGGAACACCAGAGATCTAATGTCTGAATACTTCATTTCAATTCAAGGGAACACCAGCTAGAAATGCTTCTTTTTTATGCAGTTAGTGGATCTTTAGATATGCATCTTTATATATTTGTTTGTCATCCTGGCGTATCTATCTGATTATTTTATCAATTTTTCTCAAAATTTCTTGCTGAAAATATATTCATCATTTTTATTTGATTATGTCATTATATAAAAATTAACTAGAGATGATAATACAATTTTAATACTAAAAAATTATTTTATATTGATGAATATATTTATAAATTTTATCAAATTTTTATATAAAATTATCTTTGACTAAATATATTAATTTTTTTCAATATCATTTTTTATGGTAATTTTTCTACTAATCAAAATAATAAAAAATATTTTTTTTAATCAAATAGATTTTTATATTTTTTTAAAAAAATAATAACTGACAAGATTTATCTTTATCAATTCTTGCTGATACGATAATTTGCTAATGACATTCAATTTTCGGTTTTAATGCTTCTCATAAATTTATTAATATTTGAATGAAAATCGAAGATAAATTAAAATCAATACTTAAATGTAAGAGAAAAATTAAAATGCGATAAAAAAAAAAACTAGATAAATATTAGGCAACCACGTTTGCCCCCGTAGGGATGCAATCACCAACAATAAATCCCATACATTTCGTGATACTACCCTAGTTTTTCATTTCTTTTTATTTTCTTCGATAAAAACGGTAGACAGGCGGTTAACAGGGCAGGACGAGCTTGTAGTGTTTTAGCCGTCCAAGTCCAAAATGGTTTGGACGGCATGTCCAACAATAATAGATATGAAAGGACATATGATCACGACATGGAAAGGGAGTGCCACCTAACTTAAGATGCGAAACACGCTGGTACATCTAAATAGTTCCAATGCATGACAAACGTGGTGTGGTTAAAACATGCTGACCAATCGGAATGGCCTATCCATTGATGCGAGACTCCGATTCGAAATGGGTGTGGTCGAGATTGGTCCTCTCCCAGCCTGAAAGTTCGATACGATCCAAGAACATCAGAGGAACCTATAAGAATAGTTCGTTCTCAACGAAAATTTTCTAACGAAAGATCCTTCAACACTTAGATCGGCTAAAGCTTAAAAATAATGTAAAAAAGACAAAAAAAGAGCAAGAGTGACCACTATTATATGAAGTCTGCCTTACTTGAGAATCCCTTTATCATTCTTTTGCACGGAGGTGGAGTTGTAGATTTGGAGCTCAGTAGGTCATTAGACCCTAATTTGCTAGATTACTGGGCCTTAACCTGATAGGCCATTAAAATAGAAAATCCGTCCATTAACCTACGAATCCAAGTTGTTGATTATGGATGTTAGTAGCGGATTGTGTTCACATTCTAAAAATTATTGAAAGATTCTAAGAATCGCCCATATGGCTAAATAGACTGCTGGTCTAAGGTCGGTTCAAAGCCAAGGCTCTGCCTTGGATGAATTATTGCCCATGCAGGTTATTGGACTTTGTCCCTTGTCATAGATCGGATCTAGACCATAGGATCGATAAATGTTTGATCTGAAGATCAGATAGAAACCAATGATTTAAAGTCACTTCGCTCAGTTTCTTAAATCTTTCTTTGGCATCCGAGGTTGTCGAGTCAGATGGCGGATTATCGGGGTCGATAGATGCTTGGTGGGAAACCAAGGAGGGATTGTTGAGTCAGATGGCGGATTACCTCCTTACCCCCAACTCCAGAGCTCAAAGAGGTTTGACTGCTTCGAGCGAAAGGAGTAGCCGATCACGAGGCTGGTCTCCGATTATTGATCTAACTCTCTCTCTCTCTCTCCCAAGAATTTAATCAGTAGCATTCAATGGAGAAAATCTCTAGACATCATTAATATGCTACTTCGCAAATCTCACCATACTTATGAGGGATGGGTGGCTCGAAGCACTGCGCCATAATAATTTGAAAAGAGAGATCCAGAAATCATTTTTAAGCTCATCAGGGCCTATCACGTGTCATGCATTGGTAGGCTCCGCATCAGGTCTCATGGATTGGCCTACATGGCTCAATCTAGGGGTGGGGAGATGAAGAATTGCATGATTTGGTGGCCCAGATATACACCATATGTCAAAATCTGATAGTACAAAGCTTGAATTTTGACCATTGTTGAGTAGTATAAATAGGTTTTTCTTTGTCACTTTTCTTCTATTTTGCTCTCTGCCACATCTCTATTTCATGCGCCAACTTCTCCCTTGTCATTGTAGCCAACAGAGGGAGGGTTTTCAATCATTATCATCTCCTTCGGCATCAGTGACCATCAAACTACAGTCTCAAGTTAGTTCTTTCCTCTCATTCTATTTTCCTTGCATTTCTGCTGGCTTTTGGTTAGGTTCTTCTCCTTTTTCTTGGTTCGGTCTTCCTCTTCTTCTTCTTCTCGTTTCCTAGTTTTAATAGTAGCTTTTTTCTTTCCAGACGGTAGGGAGGTTAGGAGCGCAAACCACCATGGCAGTCGAGATTCCCGATTGCCGCCTTTCCAAATTGGGTCTGAGGAATGCCCTCGGTCTGTCGTCGAGGCTAGTTCTTCGGTTGGGCACTGAGTTGAAGAAAAACTAGCTTTCTCACCACAGGATCGATCTGATTTGATCTGATTTATAGCAAAAATTTTTTAATTTTTTTTTTTATAAAACTTGATTAGATCTGAGAGTTCTCATATCCTATCCTAATGATCTAATATTAAAAATAAAATTACAATAAATCCAAAACATCAAATGTTACCTTTAGGATAAATCATTTTTATCCTATTGATGATCTTTGAACACTCGAGGTTCTGAATCTAGCCACGTAAGTGTCTGGCCTCTATCGGAGTCCACTCAAGTGAGTTCTAGATGTTTTCTCCTTTCGAATCTGATCTTCAAAGATCAGATTTGGAGATGATCTGTAGAGCCTTCAAAATGATTTCTGAAGGTAACGTTCTCATCTTATAAACACCGTCGCATCGTTGATCTTTGCGCCAAACACTTTGGATCTTCCTCGCTATTTGTGCCACGTGATGTCACCTGATCAAATCAAGTTAGAGATCCTAAAAACTCCACCTAAGTGGCACCATAATAGGATAAGCATAAATAGTTTGGCGCCTAAGACTTTGATCCCATCAAGAAATCCTGGAGTCCCATCCTTATGGGACTCCTCCCACTTTCTCCCCATGTGCGCATGCTAGCATGGGGCATGTGCACATATTTTGTGTGTAAAAACCAAGGGGGCAAACAACCCTAGAAAGTCTTCAAAGGACGCACACCCCTACCCTTTCTTTCCTGCATTTGGGTCAACCTTTTGACCCAATGTCCGAAAAGGTATGAAAATTGGCAGATCTTGTCCTGATTCCATTCGATGGATTAGGACAAGACTAGATCAGATTAGAACAATACTTTTCTGATCTGGACAAGCTCAGACAGACTAAGATAGAGTTTTTGAATGAGCTAAATTCAATTTGACTCAGTCAAGATGAACTAGAAAGACTATGGAAGGAGAATATTAGGCTCAATCGTGTGCTAGCATAATTTTCTTAAACCAAATTGGATCTAATCCAAATCAATCGAACTGGGTTAGCTTAATTGATGACATCCAGACCCAAACCCTTATGTGTGTGATCCAGTTAGATTAAGTTTCGTATGGTAATGAGACATATCACGATCTCTATCATCGACATCATTGAAACACCTTTCGATGGATCAAAACTTTTCTGATTCATTCAATTAGAATGATCGATCATCAATATCATTCTAATTGCTCCCAAAATCTATCAATGATACCTAGCAGTATATGATGGCAACCCATCAGAATCGAATGTGAACCTCTCAATGCAGCTATCTGTATGATTGGGTTCTTCTATATTGAGCTCCGATAGGATTAGGGTTAAGGCAAACTCATCAAATCTAACATCCTATCATATGATTGAATCATTCAATCCGAGTTCGATATGAAATTCTAATAGAAACTTTTTTTATCATCTTCACACCATCATGGTCATAGACTTATGGACTCGATCTTATGATCATCATAGGACTATTACTCATCTACCGAGATAGATAGATCTCCATCTTGGTACAATCTAATTCCTACAATAAATATGCTATAGCCAACATACACCTCAGAATTTCAAATAGCTAGGAGATTGAGTTATAGTGTAGTTAAACTATAACATACTCAAGGCAAACTATCAATGCACCTCAGATCAAAGAACCAGACACACTACTGCAGCATCGAGCTAGTCATCGATGAGAAGGTAGACTTTCTTATAACTACTCGAGATGGTCACGCTCGGTGCTCTTATTCTCTAATGAGTACCTGTACTTTCATTTCTGTATCTCCACATTATAGATTCAAAACTCAACTATCCTCAGAAAGCGATCGTACACCAATCCTTCTGAATTGAATCATCCATCCTCGTGATGATTCCTACAGGTCAGGAGCTGTTTATGAGTTAATTATAAAAATACATGTCTTAAATTTTCAACTTTTAAAAATATGTATTAGCATTCCATTAACTCAAAGGATGTATCACAAACATTATGTACACAATGTGATAGAATAAAATAATTTTTTATTAATTTTAAATCAAAATTATAAAAAATATTTCTAGAATGTGTATTATAAGTGTTAGCCAATCTGACTTTTAGGACACTTATCTAACAAATTTTTACTTGATCTAAAGCTAATTGATTATAAATCTAAGTTTTATCTTCTTAAGATAGGCTTCGATCTTTTGTTGGCTCAATGGCTTCATTAGCAGGTCAGCCGTATTGTCTATGGTGTCAGACTCTCTTAACCTCGACGTATTTCTTCTCGAGATAATCGCTAATCAGGTGATATCGCCGCTCGATATGCTTCGACTTCTAGTGAGATCTTGGCTTCTTAGCTAAAGTTATGGTGCTATTATTGTCACAGTACAGAGGAACGGCATTCGATGGCATCATTCCAAACTCTGCAGTGAACTTCTTATATCAGAATGCTTTTTTCATAGCTTTCGATGCAGAGATGTACTCAGCTTTCATGGTGGATTCTGCAATCACGATCTACTTGAAACTCTTTCAACTCACAGCACCACCATTGCAAACAAACAGACTTTCAGATATCAATTTTTGATCATCTATATCAAACATAAAGTCTGAGTCTGTATACCCCTAAATCTAGAGTTCTTTATTTTTAAAAATCAGAAACATATCTTTAATCCTTCTCAAGTACTTAAGGATACACTTCATAGAAGTTCAGTGCTCTTTGCCTAAATTTGACTGATATCTACTCATGACACTCATAGTATGGGCAATATCAGATCATGTACATAGCATGGCATGCATGAGGCTCCTTATTTCTAAAGCATAAGGGATCTTGCTCATGTGTTCAATCTCCTCAGGCATACTAGGGCATATCTTTTTGAAGACATTAATGCCATATCTGAAGAGAATCAATTCTCTCTTAGAGTTTTTCATGCTAAACCTCTTCAGCACCTTCTTTATATACATCTTCTATGAAAAACTCAGCATCCTATTCGGTCTATCCCTATAGACCTTAATTCTCAATATGAAAGATGCCTCTCTTAGATCTTTCATAGAGAACTTCTTCGACAGCCACATTTTGATCATGGTCAACCTGAGAATATTATTTCCAATCAGGATGATGTTATCCATGTACAGTACGAGGAAGACAACAGCGCTTCCACTGATCTATTTGAAAATATAAGGCTTCTCATTTTTGACGAAACTAAATAATTTAATTACATCATTAAAATGAGCATTCCAGCTTCGAGATACTTGTTTGAGTCCATAAATTGATCTTTGCAGCTTGCAGACTTTGTGATCACTATCATCGAATGTGAAATCAAGGGACTGTTCCATATAGATATCTTTTTTAAGATATCCATTTAGAAATATCATTTTCACATCCACCTATCATATTTCATAATTGAAATATGCTGTGATTGTAAGCAATGTGCAGATGAATTTAAGTATGGCTATTGACGAAAAAATATCATGATAGTCAATGCCTTCGTGCTGATTATATCCTTTCTCTACGAGTCTAGCTTTGAATATCTTTACATTCCCATCGGCACCTATCTTTCTTTTGAAGATCTATTTACATTCAATAGATACTATACCTTCAGGTAGATCTACCAAGGTTCAGACTTCATTCGAGCGTATTGAGTCAATCTCTGATCTCATTGCCTCTAGCCATTTTTCGAAGTCGATATCTAATATTGCCTCATCATAGGTCTTGGGATTATCACCATAAATTCTATTTTTCATGAGAAATATTTTTTTCTACATTCTCTTGAATAGTACCTAAGTATCTCTCAAGAGGATGAAAAATTCTAGTTGATTTACGAGGTGGAAGAGGTAGTGTATGGACTGGCTTTAATTGATTGGGTTCCATAAGTTTCTTAGCTCGTTGCTTTTTGGAGATCCTCTTCTCGAGCCTAATCCATCTTTCGATACCACCATCTTGAATAAACTATTTTTCAAGAAAGATAACATGTCGATTCATAATCATATTCTAATTTATCGAAAGATAGAAGTAATATCCTAACGATTTTTTAGGATATCTAATGAATTGAGCTCTAAAAGATCTAGATTCTAATTTGTCCACTTGTTATCTCTTGACATGGGCCGAACAATCCTAAACTCTGAGGTGACTCAGACTTGGTTTCTTACCATGTCATATCTCATATGATGTGGTATGAATGATTTTAGAAAAAATTCTATTTAATAAGTTTATTGCTGTCATTAGACTATCTCTAAAAAAAATAGAAAGGTCCGTGAAGCTTATCATGGATCAAACCATATTCAATATGGTCTATTTTTTTATTCTGAAATTCTATTGAGTTGAGACATTCTAGATGGAGTCCACGTGAGATTATGTCATTTTCTTTAAGATAGTTTAGAAATTTTCAACTAAGGTATTCATCTCCTCGATCAGATCGAAGAATCTTAATAGACTTTTCAATTTGCTTTTCTATTTCGAGTATAAATTTCTTGAACTTTTCAAAGACTTCAGACTTGTGTGATATCAAATACACATACCCATACTGAAATAGGTCATCAATAAAGATGATAAAGTAAAAATAATTGCCTTTAGCTGGTACATCAAATGGGCTATATATATCTATATGTGTTGGTATAGAAACTGATCGTCGCCGGAATCAGTCGGAGTGGAGGTGGATGAGGTCGCCATCGGAGACCTGCAAAATAAAATCCCATCCAGAGCCGATGGGGGGTGGCTCCGATAGGATCCTCCGACGATCAAGTCAGCTCTGGCCAACAGGAATGGAGTGCTCGAAAATGAGTTCCGTAGAGCTTAGAGAAGGGGAGGAGAGCTTAGAGCTTAAAAATTTGAGTTAGCATATCTAGAGGGTCCTTTTTATAGGTGGAGCTTGATGGTGACAGCTGTAGCTATGTGATGGTGGGCCACTCGAGGTTCGAAGGAGTCGGTCCCGGAGGAGGCGCCATCTGCAGTACTGCGTGCAACGGATTGATGGTGATAGCCATCACCATCTGATAGTAGATCACTGTCGTCTGCAGCGGACTGATGGTGATGGCTGCAGCTGTCTTGATACTGAGCCGCTCGAAGTTGAATGAAGAGTTGAAGAGCTTTGACATGTACCTATTTTAGAGGAGTTTGGACTCTCGAAGGAAACATGGCTGGAGAGGGTCGTCCGGGAGGAACAATAGCTGAAGGAGTCCGGAAGGAGTTTGGCTTCCATAGGGGTTCGTCTGAATGAGGGATCCAAAAATTCGGCCGAAGGAGGCATCTGGGATGAGTCCAACTCTTGGAGAAGTTTGGTCGAGGGGATGTTTGGAGGAAGTTCAGCTCTCGCAGGAGTCAGACTGAAGTTCGACTGCTGAGGAGTTCGGTTGGATGAAGGAGTTCGGCTCAGGCCCGACCGTGGAGAGTCCGACTAGAGCTGCTGAGGGGCTCGACTAAAGCTGGGCCACTGGGAGTCCAAGGAGCTCGACCGCTAAGCAATTTGACCGATTGAAGGGGTTCAGTTTGGCCGCTGAGAGTCTAAAGGAGCTCGACCGCTAAGCAGTTTGATCGACTGAAGGGGTTCGACTAAGACCCATTCGCAGAAGCTCTTCCGCGGCTACTGGTTGCATTAGGCTGAGCATCGAACTGGACTTCGGCAGGAGCGGAGTTTATCCCCAACAATAGTTTCCACCACTCCCAAGTTTGAAACTCGAAGGAAGAGAGTGCAAAAAAGGTGACCGCTGAAGTCTTCTTCTGGGCTCCGTGCTGGTTCAGGTCGAAGCTCGAGGAAGATCTCATCTCTAGCTAAAGTTGATGTTGAAGTTGAAGCCCGAAGGAGATCTCATCTCCAGCTAAAGTTGAAGTAGATCTCGTCTCATGCGGTCAAGGTCGGGGGTTGGGCTCCTCCGAGGGGCGATATTGTCTTCAGCAGCTGAGGCTGACTTGAGAAAGATCTCCTCTCCTGCAGCCGCGGTTAATATGGATGCTCAGAAGAGATCTGATCTCTGACCGAGGTTGATGCGATCGCTCGAGAGAGATCTTCTCTGGCCGAGGTTATCTCCGATCTTCTCTCTGACCGAGATTGGTTCGGGCGCTCGGAAGAGATCTTATCTCTAGCATGGGTCGTCGTGGGCCAAGGTTGTTACGGTCGCTCGGAAGAGATCTTATCTCTGATCGAGATTGACACAGTCGCTCGGAGGAGATCTTATCTCCTACAGTCGAGGTTGATATGGGCGCTCGAGGGAGATCTTATCTCCTACAGCTGAGTTTGCCTCGGGGGAGATCTTATCTCCTACAACCGAGGTTGATGCGGGCGCTCGGAGGAGATCTTATCTTCTGTAGCCGAGTTTGCCTTGGAAAAGATCTTATCTCCTGCGGTCGAGGTTGATGCGGACGCTCGGGAGAGATCTTATCTCCTGCAGTCAAGTTTGACACGGTCGTTCGAAAGAGATCTTATCTCTAATCGAGGTTGTCTCGATCGCTCGGGAGAGATCTTATCTCTAATCGAGATTGACGCGGTCGCTCGAAAATCTCGATCGCTCAGGAGAGATCTTATCTCTGGCTGAGGTTGACGCAGTCGCTCGGGAGAGATCTTATCTCTAATCGAGGTTGATGTGGTCGCTCGGAAGAGATCTTATCTCTAGTCGAGGTTGTCGCTTGGGAGAGATCTTATCTTGGCCGAGGTTGTCTTGGTCGCTCGAAAGAAATCTTATCTCTGGCCGAGGTTGACGCGGTCGTTCGGAGAGATCTTATCTCTGACCGAGGTTATCTCGATCACTCGGAAGAGATCTTATCTCTAGCCGAGGTTGATGCGATCGTTCGGAAAGAGATCTTATCTCTAGTTGATGTTGTCGCTTGGGAGAGATCTTTATCTCTGATCGAGGTTGTCTCGATTGCTCGGAAGAGATCTTATCTCTAGTCGAGGTTGATGTGGTCGCTCGGAAGAGATCTTATCTCTAGTCGAGGTTGTCTCGATCGCTCAGAAGAGATCTTATCTCTGACCGAGGTTGAATGCGATCGCTGGAGAGAAATCTTATCTCTAGCCAAGGTTGTCGCTCGAAAGAGATTCTTATCTCTGACCGAGGTTGATGCGGTCGCTCGGGAGAGATCTTATCGCTAGTCAAGGTTGATGCGGTCACTTGGGAGAGATCTTATCTCTAGCCGAGGTTGTCGCTCGGGAGAGATCTTATCTCTAGCCGAGGTTGACGCGGTCGCTCAGGAGAAATCTTATCTCTGACCGAGGTTGTCTCGATCGCTTGAGAGAGATCTTATCTCTAACCGAGGTTGTCATGGTCACTCGAAAGAGATCTTATCTCTGACCAAGGTTGTATCGGTTGCTCGAAAGAGATCTTATCTCTAACCGAGGTTGTCTCGATCGCTCAGGAGAGATCTTATCTCTAACCGAGGTTGACACGGTCGCTCGGAAGAGATCTTATCTTTGGCCGAGGTTGAAGATCTTTGACCTGCCCGTGTAAGACGAGGTTCTCCTCCTGTTCCTAACACGGCGACTATTAACTGCTTCTTTCCCTATCATCACATAGTTTTCGTGCCTAGAAATAATATTATTGAAAGAAAAAAATTTTATTGAAAGAAAGTTACTGGCAATGCATTCTTGAATTCTTTGTGTTTCAGGATCGTGGTAGCATTGTTCTTCTATATTTCTTCAGGCGGACGATCTTTGGAGCATGCTTCTCTTGGCTTTGATGCTGGAAGGTGACGAATCACCGATGTACCAAGCTCCTCCCTGGGATAACGTTGATGATGCCGTAAGGCGGTTGACCTTATCATTTCTAGTTACGGCAGCATCCTTGGCTGATCTTCTCCTGCTTCAGGCTGGCGTCGAAGAAATTTACCCAGCCGTCCCTTTCTGACGAGCTTCTTAATTTCGTCTCGGAGCTGGATGCATTCCTCAGTGTCGTGACCATGGTCGCAATGGTAGAGGCGGTACTTGCTTTGATCGCGCTTGTTTAGGGGAGACCGCAATCCTTTTGGTCTTGGCAGTTGGTTCTTAACTTCGGTGAGAATTTGAGTTCAAAAAGCGTTGAGGGGGGCACAGTCATGGAATCTTTTGGGAGGAGGACTTCTTCGCGCCCCTCTGTCAGGGCTTCCTTGGTGGCGAGTTCGAGGAGTTCGGACCCACCTGCTCCCAGAGGGAGTCTGTAAGCGCGGTCGAACTTCATTCCATCCCCTTGTAAAATCTTTGTAGGGGGTTTTCTTGATGACATACTCGAGGGGGAGTTCGGCCTCACTTGTGCCGAACTTCACTCTGCCCTCTTGTGAAGTTTTCGTCGGGAGAACTTCATGCCCCCTCGTCGGGGCTTCCTTGATGATGAGTTTCGAGGGGAGTTCGGCCTCGCTTGCGTTGGGAGGTTGTGAACGCGGTCGAACTTCGTTCCACCTCCTTATGAGATCTTCTATGGGAGAATTTTTGCTCTTCATTTTTTCTTCCTAAGGGTGATTGGTATGCCCAAATGCTCTTTCTTAAGATCGATTCCTCGCATCCTCATGGTGGGTTTGCTGGCAAAGTCTCCATAGGAGGTTGTCGCACGGTCTGCATCATCTCGACGGAGCCACGAACCCGACCAGCGGATTGAACTGCTCCACATCTATGGTGGCTTCGAGTGGAACCTAGGCTACCAGGACTGAAATGAGAGCAGATGGACTTGGCGCGCAGGCCGCCAATTGCCGAGTCGAAGCTCTCCTAGGAGGCATTTTCTCTTCGAAAAAGAACTCTAGTGAGAAAGAAGAGAGATCTCTGAAGAGGGAAGAGAGAAATCATCGCTGAGCATTCCTTCAAGAATAAGGGAACCTCGGTGGTTCGGTCCTCCTTCTAGCGCCAATCTGTTGGTACAAAAACTGGTCATCACCGAAATTAGCCAGAGTGGAGGTGGATGAGGTCGCCGTCGGAGACCTGCAAAATAAAATTTCGTCCGAAGTCGATGGAGGGTGGCTCCAGTAGGATCCTCCGACGATCAAGTCAACTCTGACCAATAGGAATGAAGTGCTTGAGAATGAGTTTCGCAAAGCTTAGAGAAGGGGAGGAGAGCTTAGAGCTAAAAAATTTGAGTTAGCATATCTGGAGGGTTTTTTTTATAGGCAGAACTTGATGGTGATAGCTGTAATCGCATGGTGGCGGGCCGCTCGTGGTTCGATGGAGTCAGTCCCGAAGGAGGCGCCGTCTGTAGCACCGCATGCAATGGGTTGATGGTGACGCCATCGCCGTCTGATAGCAAGTCACTATCGCCTGCAATGGACTGATGGTGATGGCTACATCTATCTTGATACTGAGCCGCTCGGAGCCGAATGAAGGATTGAAGAGCTTTGACGTATACCCATTTCGAAGGAGTTCGGACTTCCGAAGAAAACATGGCTGGAGAGGATCACCTGGGAGGAACAATAGCTGAAGGAGCCCAGAAGGAGTTCGGCTTCCATAGGGGTTCATCTGAATGAGGGATCCAAGAATCCGATCGAAGAAGGCATCTGGGATGAGTCCAGCTCTTGGAGAAGTCCGATCGAGGGTATGTTTGGAGGGAGTTCAGCTCTCGTGGAAGTCAGACTGAAGTTTGGCTGCTGAGGAGTTCGACTGGATGAAGGAGTTCGGCTCAGGCCCAGCCGCGGAGAGTCCGACTAAAGCTTGGCCGCTGAGGGGCTCGGCTAAAGCCCGACCGCTGGGAGTCCAAGGAGCTCGGCCGCTAAGTAGTTTGGTCGACTGAAAGGGTTCGATTTGACCGTTGAGAGTCCGAAGGAGCTCGACCGCTAAGCAGTTCGGTCGGCTGAAGGGGTTCGGCTAAGATCCATTTGCAGAAGCTCTTCCGCGGCTATTGGTTGCATTAGGCTGAGCATCGAACTGGACTTCGGTAGGAGCGGAATTTATCTCCAACAATATGTATTAGGGCAAGTAGGTCCGTGACCCTTTTTTCATATCCTACAAAAGGAAGCTTGGTTATTTTATCTTGAAGGCATGATTCACAAATCGGATATGACTCAGAAGTCAATGGACTCATAAGTTTGGATTTCTTCAATTTGTTAATCTTATCTTTCGTTATATGACCTAGCTTAGGTGCCATAGATATCTATTGTTTAGACTATCCCTAGGTTGCTTTATTCTTATGGCATTCATGTTTTGCTTGATATTTAACATAGATACATCAACATACAACTGATAGAGACCGTTGATCAAGAAATCAATTACAATTTTATTTCTTTCAAAAAGAATAGTACAATCGTCCTTAAAAAAGCTAATTACATGACATTCCTATGCTAAATAAGAAATAGAAATCAAATTTCTGCTTGCCGCAGGCACAAAATAATAATTTCTAAGAACTAAATTTAAGCCAGATGATAGTCGAAGAGGATAGATTTTCATGGCCACAGCAGCAACTCTTGCTCCATTTTCGACGTACAGAATCATCTCACCATCCCTCAGCCTCCTATTCTCCTCAAGATCCTACATAGAAGTGCACAAGTGAGCACTAGAACCAGAGTCAAGCATCCAATTGAATGCAGAAAAAATTGTTAAGTTAGATTCAATTACGAGCATACCTCCAGAAGGATCTGTCTCCTTCTTGTTCTTCAGGCTGGTCAGGTATAAAGGATAGTTTCACTTTCAATGGCCATCAGTATTGCAATAGAAATGCTTTTTCTTATCAGCAGCCTTCTTCTTTGGCTTTGTCTTCTTTTTCTTCCTACCTTCCATCTTCTGCTTCTTCATAGATTTCTTCTTTCCAAAAGATTTTTTCTTGAAAAAAATTCACTCCACAATAAGTACTGAGCCCTTTAAATCTTTCAGAGAAATCTCAACAGTAACCAGCATGTTCATTAACTCAGTCAAGGTACATTACAGTTTATACATATGAAAGTTAATAATGAACTATCCATATGCATCGATCAAGGACTGCAAGATCACATCAATTTCTAGGTTCCTATCCAACTTGACATCGAGCTTCTCAAGCTCTTCTAGGTCCTTGATCATCATCAGATAATGATCTTGGACCGACTGTCCATCATACATTTGAGCCTTAAAAAGTCTTCTTTTAACTTGATATTTGACTATGCGACTCTCTTCACCAAACAACTCTTGTAAATGAGCCAATATTTGGCAAGCAGTCTTGATGTCCTCATGTTGGCACTGAAGCTCATCAGACATCGAGCCTAATATGTAGTACCTAGCTTTATTATCTTCATCCGTCCATTTCTTTAGAAATACTCTCTATTCAGTAGATGGATGTGTTAATAAGATGGAAGGATCCTGGTCCAATATATGAGTCAGTTTTTTGGAACCCAAAATAATTTTAAAGTTTTGGAGTCAATCATTATAATTAGATCCGATCAGTCTATAGATGTCTAAGATTTGGGCTAGTGGATTGGATGTAGATATTTTTTTATAGAGAGTCAAAATTTTTAGTTAGATATTGTAATTAGACTTGATCAATTTATTTAAAAATTTTATTTTTAAATAAATTTTAGCTTTCATTATTTTTTGGATTCCTACACTCTCTTAGCAAAGATGCAAAAATCTCCACGATCAAAAAATTTTAGTAAATGGTGCAGTCCCACCAATTGGCTCACCACCTCACCTAATAATTATTGATGATGTGTCAGCCTGATGGATGGATAATTCTTATCCAATAATTCTCTAATCATGGTGCATCCAAATTTGATCTCTAATTCATGAAGTTCACCATGCTTGGAATATTGCTCCACTCCTTAGTTAAGTCACATCCATCATTTGTATGAATTGGATCCCTCACCGTATCTAAAATATTGAGCCCAATCCATCCTCCAACCCATAGCATTCAATGCCTAATAGACATGGTTGTGTCTTTTTGGTACAACTGAACCACTCTAACCAGCAGAAAATAATTAATCTTGAGAAGGGCCCGCACATCTATAATGGTGGAAGATCTATGACTTAATATTTTCTTAAAAAGATTTGATTTAGGTCGCTTAGATTTGACTTAACTTAGTCATAATAATTATGACTAATCTAGTGGCATGGATTAGCTCGAATCGTTAGCTACCTCAAATCAGAAATGAATCGATCCTATCAGCCAGGTAAGTGAGATTAGTGGAAGAAATATGCCATTAACTTACCGCGAATGCATTCAGATCGAGTAGCTTCTAATTAATGACCACTGATCATATCTACCAAACTTATCTTAGATACCGATTTGTTAAACCAGAGCTAATCGGGTTAGCCTACAATCCAAGATCGAATCGCAGAGCCAAATTAGATCTTGACTTGGTCGACCACATGTAACTATGAGTCAATCTTGATCTAGACTTAATCCTATTAGACTGGTCAATTCTAAGCACTCTTGATCCTAGCTAACCAACTCATGATTCGATTTGATCAACCATTAGACCTAATTGAGCTACTCATACCCCAACCCAATTTTATGAAGGTATCTTAAATCTGAAAATTCATAACTTTTAGATCTAATTGATTTTATAAATTTAATTCTTAATTAAGTTTGGATTCATAAATAAAATATGTATAAAAAATTTTAGAATTTTAGGATCTAGGGTTTTGCAAAAAAGTAAGTTTTTAATTTCTGATTAAGGACAAACATGCAACACCCTTACACACCATAAGAGCATCCCATCGAATGAAAAGAGAGGACCTTTAAATCCTTTTTACTCTTATGACTAGACGACCAAGAGGAATGTCTTAATAAAAAATAATCTACACTACAGAACTTGTTAGATCTAAATCATATATCGCATATACAATTGATGATCTAACCTATACATGCTTTGCATACATCTCATGTATTAAAAATAAATATTTACATGCATGATTCAGATCTGATTATATCTAATATAATATTTAAAAATAAATTTTAAATTAATCATATTAAAAAAAAATATTCTAGATATATCATAGATTAAATCTACAAATTTAGTCTAGACATGTATCTCATACATCACATATATGAATTAAAATTTTAATTTTTTAATTTTAGATCTGATCATATCTAATGTGACATCTAAAATTATTAATATTATATCATAAAAAAAAATTAAAAATCTAATCTAAGGTAGATCTGAAGAACTGTTAACGCAGCTCTGATACCAGTTGAAGAAAAATTAGCTTTTCCACCATAGGATCGATCTGATCTATAGTAAAATTTTCAAAAAAAAAAATTTATGAAACATGATCAAATCTGAGAGTTCTCAGATCTAATTCTAATAATCTGATATTAAAAATAAAATTAAAATAAATCTAAAACATCAAATGTTACCTTTAGGATAAACTATTTTTATCCTATCGATGATCTTTGAACACATGGGGTTTTGGATCTAGCCATGCAAGCGCTTGGCTTCTACCGGAGTCCACTCGGACTGATTCTAGATATCTTCTTTTTTTGAATATGATCTCCAAAGATCAGATCTGAATCTGATCTGTAGAGCCTTCAAAATGATTTTTGAAGGTGACATGCTCATCTCATAAACACCATCAAATCATTGATCTTTGCGCCAAACACTTTGGATCTTCCTCGCTGTTTGTGCCTAGCTTTTGGGCATGGAGAAGAGGGAGAGGAGGAGGATGAGAAGACATGGAATAGAGGATGGGAAGGCAGCCTTGCAACATGGTAATTTGGGCACACACAAACCCTAGATGCAGGAAGGGTTTAAATAGACTTTCTTGCACCATGCAGTGCCACACAACATCAACCAATCATATTGGTTGATTTAATCAGATCTAAATCAGATTGGCTATGCGATGTCACTTGATCTAATCAGGTTAGAGACCCCAAAAACTCCATCTAACTGATGCCATAATAGAATAAGCATAAATAGTTTGGCGTCTAAGACTTTGATTCATCAAGAAATCCTGAAATTCCATCCTTATGGGACTCCTCCCTCTTTTTCCCCATGTGCGCATGCCAACATGGGGCGTGCGCACATATTTTGTCCATGAAAACCAAGGGGGCGCATGCCCCTAGAAATTCTTCAGAAAGCACATGCCCCTACCCTTTCTTTCCTACATCCAGATCAATCTTTTGACCCGATGCCCGAAAAGGTACAAAAATTGGTAGATCTTATCCTGATTCCATCCGATGGATTAGGATAAGG
Organism: Cocos nucifera; assembly: GCA_006176705.1. Taxonomy (NCBI): domain Eukaryota; kingdom Viridiplantae; phylum Streptophyta; class Magnoliopsida; order Arecales; family Arecaceae; genus Cocos; species Cocos nucifera. The sequence continues at coordinate 2,109,676 of QRFJ01000116.1, forward strand.
CTAGATTAGATTAGAACAATACTTTTCTAATCTAGATAAGCTTCAATCAGACTAAGATAGAGTTTTTGGATGAGCTAGATCCAATTTGACTTGGTCAAGACGAACTAGAAAGACTACAAAAAAAGAATATTATGCTCAATCGTGTGCTAACACGATTTTCTTGAATCTAATTGGATCTAATCCAAATAAATCAAACTAAGTTATCTCAATTGATGACATCCAGATCTAAATCCTTATTTATGTGATCCAGTTAGGTTCAGTTTCATATGGTAATGAGACATATCACGATCTCTATCATCGACATCATCGAAATATCTTTCGATGGATCAAATTTTTTTTGATTCTTCCAATTAGAATGATCGATCATCAATATCATTCTAATAACTTCCAAAATCTATCAGTGATATCTAGCAATATATGGTGGCAATCCATCAAAACCGAAGGCGAACCTTTCAGTGCAACTATCTATGTGATTGGATTCTTCTATCTTGAGCTCCGACAGGATTAGGATTAAGGTAAACTCGTCAAACCCAACATCCTATCATATGATTGAATCATTTGATCCAAGTCCGATGTAAAATTCTAATAGAAACTCTTTCTATCATCTTCACACTACCATGGCCATGGGCTTATGGACTCGATCTTATGATCATCATAAGACTACTTTTCATCTACCAAGATAGATAGATCTCCTATTAGTGCAATCCAATTCCTACAATAAACATGCTATAATCAATATACACCTCAAAATTCTGAATGACTAGAAGATCGAGTTATGATATAGTTAAACTATAACATACTCAAGATGAACTACCAATGTACCTCAGATCAAAGAATCAGACACATCACTGCAGCACCAAGCTAGTCATCGATGAGAAGGTAGACTTTCTTATGACTGCTCGAGGTGGTCATGCTCAGTATTCTTGTTCTCTAACGAGTATCTGTACTCTCGCTCCGGTGTCTCCACACCATAGACTTAAGACTCATATATCATAAGAAAGCGATCGTATACCAATCTTCTAGATCGATCACCATCCTCATGATGATCCTACGGTCAAGAGCTATTTATGAGTTAATTATGAAAATATATGTCTTAAATTTTTAACTCTTGAAAATATGTATTAGCATTCCATTAACTCAAAGGATGTATCACTGACACTATGTACACAATATAATAGAATAAAATAACTCTTTATTGGATTTAAGTCAAAATTATAAAAAATATTCCTAGAATGTGTATTACAAGTGTCAGCTAATTTGGCTTTTAGGAAACTCATCTAACACACTGATCCTCTAAAACTTGATGCACAGTCAGCCCTGTAAGTGAGTTTGGAGATTTATGGGGCCCGAGTAACAAAGAGTGATTTCTTACTAAGGATGATCTTGAAAGATTTTATTCTTGATTCTCCATCTTCTCGATCTTTTGGCATGAAGTTCCTAGTCAAGATGGTTGCATGACCAATGCCCCGGAGGGCCGAGTCACATTGTATGAGGAGTCCCTCCAGATTGGTCATCAATTTTCTCTTCATCCCTTCATCGGCAACATCCTTGACTTCTATATGATTCTTCCAATCTAGATCATTCCGAACTCCACTCGGGTGGTCGTTATTTTTATCATTCTTTATAACTAGCTCGACATCACCCTGAGGTGTTCTCTCTTCAGAGTATTATTCACTCAGAGGAAACACCCCCATAAGGGTGGTACCCGATCAGGGTGTAAGCTCATTACTAGACTCCTCTCTTTGGCTATGGCTGAAAAAGTCATTTTCATTTTATATCTTCAGATCAATATAGGGGTTCAGTTCGATCTAGGTGATCCTAGCTTATCTCCTAACAAGGACAAGTCTATCCTTCTCATGAATGAAAAAGATTACTGAAGTCTACTCGATGTTGAGGTACTTGAGCTAAAGGAGTTGCTGACCGAGCAAAATCTCTACGATGTTAGCATTAGATCGGCGTTACCTTAGGATATAGTTGGCGCGTTTTCTAATTTGGAAAACTTTTCTATTACCGTTAGAACTTGAAGTAACCACTTTCTCCATAGTTTTGTGGTGATAAGGTTCATCCATTTGTCCATCAAGTAGGCTCTGAAGAGGAAGATGAGATTCTTCGGGCATGGAGTCTTTGTCAAAGAAGTTGAGGCATACCCAACCGAAGATTCCTATCCATGCCCCAACCCAGCGCCATCCATGGGAATGTTGAGTGCCAACCCAGTGGAGATTGAGGATGAACCAGTGGTAACCGTGCCGCTGCAATCTACCCCATCGATGCCCCTAGAGATAGCCCAGAGCCTATCGCCACTAACCAGTCAAACATCGTCCCCTTCTTCGATAATTGGACAAGTTCTGTCTCCACCTCATCCAACCTCACTGCCGCTACCTCCCGTTGCACTGAGTAGGTAAGCAAGGTTTGAAGTGGGCCCATCCTTACCTGAAAATGAAGAGGGTTCATTACCATAACGAGGAGAGTGTGGAGGGATGACTTCACGCTTCAAAATCACCAACTCGCCCAGGAGTTGGTGAAAATAACTCTATTGCCGACTGACTGGTCAGAAAGAAAGGCCCGTCCCTTGGACAAGGTTGTTGGTGCTTCCTATGCCGGTCTCTTCAGGATGAGTTTTCTATTATTTCTTCTCTATCCCAATGTTTAATGTTTCCTATCTTTTTCCCTCTCACCATTCCAGCATCCACTACTTCCACCATCTACTAATTAGTTCATCATAATTGAACTGAGCTAATTACAAAGAGGGCTAAGGGCTCATCTACTCTGTTGGAGGAACAAACAAAAGCAGCAATCACACCCAAAATAGAGCAAAGTAGAAGAAGAGAAGGAAGAAAAAGAAGAAGAAGAAAGAAGAAAGAAAGAGAGAGGAAGAGAGGGGCTATGGTGGGGAAGCACAAGGAAGAGGGGAGATCATGGGAGAGAAAGAGAGCACAAGAGAGAGAGCACCCATAAGAAAGAGAGAGCTGAGGATGGAGGAGAGCACGAGGGAGATAGAAAGAGAGAGAGAGAGAGAGATTGAGAGAGAGGAGAGCATGAAGAGGGAACAAAGGGAGGGAGGTTCAGCTCGCGGAATGGTTGAAATAGAGGAATTTTTTTTTATTGCATGTGGATGCCCTATGAATGGCCACGAGTCTGCAGCATGCAGCCCCTCACATGGCATCGCTACTTGGGCCCAAGTCCGAGTCTTACAAGTCTCACCTTTTTGGTTAATTGCTTGGTGTGGGCCCATATAGATGTCAGACATATGAGGTGGTGTACCTTACTAAAGATGATAGAAAGAGGGCTCATTTGAATATTTAGAAAGTTGATTCATGAGAATATGATGCCTAAAAAGTGATTTTGATATGTTTGGTGGATGTGGAAAAGTGGTATATTTCAGAATACCTTGTATTTGGTTGAATATTTATTTTTTTAAGATTATTATATAAAATACCTATTACATCCTTAATATGGAAAAGATCATATCCTATTCTATTCATGGCTTTAAGAATAATTTTTAAACAAAGGATCTCAATTTTCTTCTCATGGAAAAGCAAAAAACCATATGTCACATGGATTTTTTTCATGAAATATTAGAAGTTTATTCCCATAAGAATGCTACTTTCCAACCAATCTCCTTTGAAAACTCTAACCAACAAAAGGAATTCTTTCATTTTTTCCATTGACCACACTTTTACCTCTCCTATTCCCACCAACCAAATGAGTTGAGAATTTATTCCTTTGAAAACTTACCTCTTTGGGGTAAGTTTTCTATCATTTATCACCAATAGGGGTCCGTCCCATAAGTGCACTATGAAATCATGGGTCCAACTCATGATTCCAGTGGTTTCACTGAAATCTCATGTTCAACCTACCATTTCATTGAAAACACTAAAACCATGGGTTGAACCCATGATTTCAATGTTTTTAAATATCCCCACCCTGCTCTCCTATCCACATCGAGAAATCTCTCCCCCTCTTGACAATCTCATCCCCTCCACATCAAGAAATCTCTCCCCCTCTTAGCAACCTCATCTCCACTTTAAAATACCTAATGGCTTCAAAAAAAAGATGGAGGTATTTCGAAAGAAAAAAGAATCCGAGTAGAAAAAGAAAAATGATCATCTAGGTATGAAAATAATTTATTTTTAAATAATGAACGTAGTAAAAATTTTATATCATATTTTTCTCAAAGAAATATTGTAGAGGGAAGGGTTGTCGATTTAAATTATTTTAGTAATTTTTGAAATAGATTTTTATTTGAAAGGATGGATTGGCTTTTTATAATTACACTGAACAAGCCAACTTATTCTACTCTAGTTAAATATTTTTATAGTAATTTTAGTTTTAATAGTTCAGCTCATTTTATTTCATCATTTATGAAAGAAAAAATTATCGAGTTTGATTGTAGTATTCTTGATTAAATTTTAGATATTCCATTAGACGATGATAAATATTTCAGTAATACTTATTGGAATCATAGAGGTTTAAATTATTAGAGCTATATTAGAAATATTTTTGAGAATAATAGTTTAGCTTGAACTGGTAAACCTAGTGCACATCTATTACTACTTAAAAATAGATTAATTCATTACTTTTTTACATTTAATTTTCTACCTAAAGGGGATGATAGAGATAATGTACCATACATAGGTATTTATCTTCTTAAAATAATTTTTTTGAATGATAGGGTTAATTTTTTATATATAATAATAAATTATATGAATGAATTCTTTCAAAGTCTTAAAATCTATTTATCCTCTAGAGCTGTTATGACCGTTATCTTTGAGATCTTTGACATCCCTATCATTGATGATGATGAAGTTATTAAGTTCAAACCCACCGACACCTACAATCAGATATCTTTGAAGCGTATGGGGTACATGTTTATTAGTAGGGTATAGAGGCATATATCTGATATATTTGAAGAAGAAAGTGATAGTAAAAGAGAAGATCAGTCTGCTGACAGAGAGCAACCTAAACATTCTATGTAGTCTGATCAGCAGTCTTCTAATTTGCATGCATAATTTGCTTGAATAGATGCATTAGAGATTACTGTCGAAGAGAGATTTGCATATATGGATACATGATTGGATGAAAAATTTCCATGACTCAATTAGTTTGTACATTATTTTTATCGTTAATTTCCTCCACCTCCATAGGACCCTACAGTGGATGATTAGAATCTAGATTCTGGTTATAGTACTTGAGGCTCCATGCCATAATGGATCATTTTTTTTATTTTTTATTTTTAGAGTAATATAATTTAGTTTGTTGCAAGCATGTTTTTCTTTTTTCGTCAAATGAAATCAAGTATTTTGACTAATTTTATGTTGAACTTGAGATTTTATATAAACTATTATGGTTCAATTAGCATCGGTTAATGGCTTCTTTAGTTTAAGTGAGTATTTCAATGTCAATTATTTGATGATTTTAACAATGTAACTAGCGCTCTTGTAGTGCATATAATTTGGCATTCAAATCTCCATGACTTGCAGCCTCAAACTTAGTTTACAATGTTTAACATAATTTGTAAAATATTTAGTACCTTATTTGAACCCAAAAAAAATTAAAAGCTAGTTGATCTACCGAATCCGCCCAAATTCGACCATGAGGCTTGTTTTAAGGTGGTCGACCACCTTAGACCAAGCTGATCGATTGATCAGGCTGGGTGATCGGGCCCCTATCACTGTGATCGACCAAAGCACCTCAGATCGAGCTAGTCGATCAATCAGGCCGATTGACCAGGCTCCTGCCACTCGATCGACCAAGGAACTGAGGCGGTTAACCGATTCATATCGATTAGGCAGTCGGCCATGCTTGAACAATTTGATGTGCCATGGTGGTCGACCGAGCCCCTAAGATGGTTGACCACCTTAGGCCGAGCTAGCTAGTCGATCAGCCTAGTTGACCATGCCTGATCGAAGCAGCATTCCAATATGGTAGACCGGCCTCCTGAGATGATCGACCGCCCTAAATCAAGTTGGCCACTCACTCCCCCTGGATCAGCCTATCAACCATGGTTTGGCATCTGAAAGTTCTAGTGTCAACAATTTCGCATCTGATTTTGAATCCAACTTCCAAATTCTAGTGCACTCAAAACTGTTTACAATCCTGTAGAATGGTATACCGATATTTTGGCTCTTGGACTTCTAGATGTTCAGACCCTTAATGTTTTGGCACCTGAACACTTAAACAACAATTTTTTTCATGCCAAAGCCTCTTTGCCCCATAGGCTTTCATGGCATTCGATTATCAAACCCTAAGTTGCATCCGATAATTTTTAAGGACCAAAACTCAAAATTTTAAATTCTAAATTTAAAAAAATAAAAAACTTGAGCTATAATGGTTCAATATTTTGTAAGATTAATTAGTATATTACTTATGTTAAAGAAATCATGATATTGGAAAACCAACATTGACCAACATATCATGTACATACTTTTGATTCAACACCAAATATCACATGAAAAGTAACAAAATAGGGAGCAAAAAAATCAGCAACATACTTTCAATTCAACATCTGCGCATTGCATTATAAGTGAATATCTAAAAATTGTTCTTAGGTCAACTCCTGAACATTGCATGATAGGTATCAAAACAATGACCAACATAACTTGAATTCATAGAAAAATATATAATTTTATTTGTAAATCAAAAATTTGGTCCATATGGTGCATATATATAACATGAAAAAAGATCAAGTCTCACATGGCATTCGTTGCTTCTTTCTAACATGTTACCTCCGACGAACCATAGGTTGGGCTTGACAGGGACCCTCATGCTCCTCGATATCAGGCTCCATCTGCATGATAGTTTGATGTGCAGCTCATTCACCTGTATGGCCTCCTACATGATGTGGAACTTCTTGATGGGTAATATCCTCCACCGCATACCCAAAATATATTACCGTCTCCTTAATGGACTAAAACAACATCATATCATTGTACATGTACGTAGCCAAGGACATATACAAACTGAAAGGCTGGAAGTCCGACAATTAGAACTCAAAGGCGGTATCCCATCGGCTATCCCATCTATGCACATCAAGGGGTACTCTCTACAATGATGCGTATGAATAAGATGAAAGGGTGGCCTATGAGGTGCCGTAGCCATTATCGTAGACTTCTATAGAGATAAGACCATACTCATCGATGGCATGGCAAACTAACATGCATATCTCCTGGATGACAAGCCCAAATGTAGACATAGATTCCAGACGAGTAAGAGCATGGATCTGCACCAGACTATCACTCTAATAAGGACAAGCAGTGAGTAGTACAAAGAATAATAATAAATATGAAAAAAAGAGAGTAAATTCAGACTCTTATCAAATAGTCGAACATCCCACCACTACGGCAAAAAAATCAATGAGTGATGCGACAATACAACTCTATGTAGGAGTCATGATAGTTCATGATACCATCAACTGCTGAACCATCCACAACGTGATCTCACCAACTATCCCAAAGTGCAACAAAGCTGATGAGTGGTGCTCCAGTTATACCCAACTTGTCTTATAAGATCAACATGATGCAATCTAGAATTCATATCACAATCAAGTAGAATAGTCAATCGGATCCCAAACTAATGCATCACTCTATCCACAAAGTGTAACTCTATAATATAAAAACATAAAAATGGCACCTAGCATTGCCATATATTCCGTTAGCTATAGCAATAATCTGATAGACATGCAAGGACTTGAGAAATATATGGCTGCCATATCACTTTTTTATAAATACGATTAAATATAAGTATCACGAGATAACTTGTTCCAAACATAATTATAATATGTGCAAACCATTTATAATTATACCTACTCAGCTATGAGGCAATCAAGTTGGTATCAATATATCATCAACATATAGGTAGAAACCTTCTTCACCAAGAAAACATCTCTCCACTGGCATAATGAAGTTGGACAAGTAAGTTACATATGATGCAAAATAAATTGGATATAAAAATTATTATTCAAAAGTCATATAACGCACGTACCTTATGACTGGCAGTTCATGTGGTGATGCACCTCCATTAGGCAAATCCATAATAGGATTTGGAGGAGGTCAATATAAATTACTAGGAGCAGTAAAAAAAATCTATCCCATACCCACACCTAAAGTAAAATCAAGGATCTCATGATCTCATGTGCATCTATCCTACTTGCCCTACAAAGCTCTTTATATAACCAAGCTAGACTCGTACCATCCCAACTGTAATATCCCACAATCTTAAAATCGATAAGTAATAGCAAAAATATGATATACATTAGATTATTTGATTTATCCACAAATAGACACCCTCCCATCAACTACAGAATATATCCCCTAACATAACACTGTATTGCTATAACATCTGCATCAAGGGATAGCATGTCGAACTACTTTACTAACCATACCATGTTCAATCGAAAACCCTTGAATTTATCAAGAGGTGAGACAACATCTAACAAGTCAAAACATACCTCCCGCCAATCTTGGCATGTACTATGTACCTATCACTAGAAGACCATCGATGGATAAACTTAGCTAGATCTTGACACATCCTCCAACATGATAATGCACCCATCATGCAACAGATGATATGTATGAGTCTTCGGATGCCACCACTCGACGAACATGTATCAAGTGCTAATCCAATGATATGAAACCAATGCGACAAAAACCATAAAATCCAGCCTACTGTAAATAAGGCATTATGCATATATCGAACGGTATCGACTGAGACCCGGCCAGCTCTCTTCGTCGACATGTAAGAAACCTAGGCTCTCAATATGAAAAAAATGATGTCAATATTAAAGCAATCCAAATATTATGTTCATATGATGTTAATAATATAAATACATACCTAACCATCTCAGATAATTGATGACTAATGAATCTCCTATGCATATAATACGAACCTATCCAAATGATTTGGCTCCATAGATAGAATATACTGCTAACATTAAAAATAACAGAAATGAGTATGCTAGTACTGATAATGTACTATATAGAAAAAAAAATTTGGCAATATGCTAGTACTAGAGCAAAGAACAACATATCATAATTAAAAATTATAAACAACATATCATAATTAAAAATTATAAACAACATATCATAATTAAAAATATTTTTGCTACATCTCAATAAATTACAATATTAAATGCAAATTTTCATTAGTTTTCATCATTAGTTCATGCTCTATTTCCTAGACATGTCCCTCTACCATATCCTTGATCACCACAAATCCAACACCTAAGTCTGCTGATTTCATCTAATCTATTTTATTCCCAAGTCTTGAGAATCATGGTCTTCCCTTCTATCACAACCGTTCTTGCTGTGGTACTATCAATATGTCATTTATTGGTCGCAACCAATAATCTACATGAGGGTTTGGATGAAATTGATTACTGTAACTATGATAATATTCCTCCAGATTGTACCAATAAAATTCTTCAAACTAGTCTCAAATGATATTATATTAACTATGCAAAAATAGATTTGAGATAAAATATTTTTTTTATTTTGTCAAAGATGAAGCAATATAATGTAAGGCAGGACTGAACTGTTTGATACCAAGTGTGAAAGTTTTCTTAAAAAGAATCTTTTTGATATCAATTGCCAAAATGGTCAACTTTATACCAATTATTCTGAAAATCAAATAATAACTTTCTTGAATTTTTTTTTGATACTGCTTGAAGATTTAAGAAGAACAATCTTTAAATCCATTTCTTAAAAATAATCGACCATAGTAAAACATGAAAAAAAAAAAAAATTAACTTAATATCAATGAAGTCAAGGTAGCCGACCAAATCTAAAACTCAACCAACTGAGAACATATTCCAGCACATATCAGATACACCTCTAATTAAATTCTTCAATATATTTTATGCCGCCTTGGATATGCCACCGTGGATAAGCTCTACAATCGAAAGTATTGCATAAAAGCTGACATCACCAAATATTCGACTCTTGCTCGTAGCAACATTTTAAGGCCTTTAGGAATAGGTTGGACTCTTATTTTTATAGGATCCATCGTACTCCCCTGCACCACGGTTGCGCCTTAGTGATATTGAACAGACACCAAACACAGTACTTTTTCCCCGCTATGGAGCATGGGGATGGACAAAAGAACGGCAAGTTGGTTGTGAATGGTAGGAGTGGCCCACCCAAATGCTGGGGGGATTTAATGGCTAGCTACGGTGATGTTTTTTTCTTTAACAAATCGTGCCAAGGACATGGTGGTCCAAAAACTCGCATGCAGTAGCCACGTACTCGGTTTCAATTTTTTCTGCTTTTGTTTGATCCGCTGATGCCTTAAATCTAATAGCAGGCAGAGACAACTCTAAAATTGGCATCCAAGTTACGAAGGGAGACGAGCACCATCCGTCTCTCTAACTCTTTCCATGACTTTGCTCAGTATTTATGAGGCATCACCAACTCTAGTGCTATCAAAATGTCAGAATAGAATTGCTGATGACCGACCTATTTGTTGTTTTCTTAAAAATGGGGCTGCGAAATTATTTTGAGTGGGATAATGAAAAGTGGGTGGCCCAGCTAAAGTTTTGAAGAGCCAGACTGCTTTACTAATTCTTTGGACGCTTCTAGGATGAAAGCTGCTGTGGGTTAAAAAAATGGCTTAGCCAACAATAACTCTTAAAAATAATCCTGAAAAAATCAAAGTTAGCGCATATGTAATGTTAACATTCTGATAAAAGAAGGAACTTTGAGGTTTTCTTGATCCACTAAAGACATCATGTTGCTGATCTGGGGTGAATTCACCTATAATCTTGAGAGATTTAAAAGAACAAAATGAAGAATGGACAGCTACTAGTTGACATAAAATTTCTCAGCAACAGGGCATGTACATGGAAAATTACTGGGCTTTTTGAAGAGTATTCATGATCAAACTTTACATGGTCAAACAGTTTTTCAGGCTGCAGCAAGAATCAACGGTTATCCTGTAATTTAGCCAAAAGTCAAAAGTGGAGGCAAGATATAGAGACAGATAATACAATCATTTTTTTGGTGTAAAGATGGTCATCCTATCAGCATTTTATTGAGAGAATGAAAATAATATACATAGTATATCCACAAAGAAAGAGAAAATAACCTTCCACGATTCTTTATGATGATTAATTAGGTAGTCAAGCTTTTGTGGAGAAGGTATTTGCAGACAGAAAGAACTGGGTGGTCAAGCTTATATGGAGAAGGTATTTGCACAGAGAGTCCTAGAGAGAGAGAGAGAGAGAGAGAGAGAGAGAGAGAGGGTCAAGAGGGAGAGGGAGCAACTTAAACCACAAAAGTAGGAAGAAAGTGGGACACTTGAAAAATATTAAGGACTCGTTTGGTCCGTAGGAATTTAAGAGGAGAAAGCGTGAATTCTGAAAAGAAACATCTCTCTTATTTTGTTGGTTTTTTCAAAAGAGAGATTGGAAAAAGATTTTTCTATAAAAATATAATTTTCATATTTTATGGAAAGAAAAACTATAAACTAGGTGAATTTTTGAAATTCTCATGGAATGAAAATTGAAAACCCTTTTTTTTTCAAACATGTCCTTTTAATATTAATATTAATATTATATAAATATTTATATTAATATAAAATATAATATATTAATATTAATATTATATTTATATTAATATAAAAATATTATATTTAAGAGATATTTATATAAAATTTAAAGGTCCTATATCTATGAAGCTTTATATAATTTTTCTAAAAAAAATAAATACTCAACCAAATATAAGCTATTCTATAATAAGCTACTTTTTTATGATCAATCAAATACTTAGGAATCAACTTTCCAATAATAACATTTCAAAGCAGAAAAATTCTTCTCACGAAGCAAACGAACCCTAAGAAAAAAGTACCAAGTGGTCAAGTGGATAGAACACAAGATTTAAAGGGCCAAAAAAAAGACAACATAAAAAAAGAAAAAAAAGAAAAAAAAGAATAGAGCAACTACAGGTAAAGCCACCACAGGAGGAACATTCCAAGCTACAAAGGTCTAAGAAGAGATTCTATGTAATTTCTTGTTTGACCATGATATTATTACCCAAAATTTAGAAATTTTAAACTATTTATTGAATCATGACCCAAATGCTTCCATCAGCTGCATAATTCCTGTCTAAGCCTCAACTAGCAAAGAAGTGCACTTTTACCAGCAATTCAAAAATATTATAATGAAATGGTTACGAAACAGAGGAAAATACTGCTAAATTGTTCTGCTTTTCACTAAGATGCTTCGTTCTCCCTTAAAAAGGTAATCAGGATAGCCAGAAACTGTTCTCCTTCCTGAATTCAACATCAAAAGACAAGTGTTGTGTTGCCATATCTTCTACCAAAATAGCCAAATCTAACACTACATGTTAAAATATAAGAACTATGAAAATACTAATTGTAGTAGTAGCCTGTCCTACCATGAGTTTACAAAATGCTGTTCATGGTGGCATATTGAGTAGCTGCATGTTTTGGAGAGATTTTGCCATCACTTGTCCAAAAAGAACGAAATGATTATTAACTTTGGAACACTGGTTACCATCAGAAGCATCTCCATTAGGAGTCCAAGGATGAGAAAGTGAACCAGAGGAGCTTGGATGATATCTCGACTTCCAGCAGACAAATCAGAACCAAGTTTCTTTGCTTATGAACCAACATGAGTATTTTCCATGTTTCATTGAATCTTCAAACATTTGAGCTTAAGAGTTATCTGATTTTGAACAAAACATCCATAATCCCTATTCAACCTTTTCGCAAAATCAATATGGTATCAAATAGAACTCCTATGCTAGACCCCATTATGTCACAACTTCACCAAGCTAGTCCACTTCGAGGATAGTTTTGAGTAGATTATGCCTCCAGAAATTCTCTAGAAAACTTTGAGATACTATCAACTTTTGCCATTTCAATGTGCCAATACAGGCCTCTCTTTCGCTTTCTTTACCATGACTATCAACACTTTGCTGTTGTTGAAGTCCATGCTGCACTAGATAGTCTGAAAGCTGTCAATTAGAAATCTTGCCTTACTTGTTTCAAAAGGAAACATAGAAGGACATGCTTTAGACATTTGGTAACACCAAGAAGGGAGACTGCCACAGCATAATGCAAAAGCATTCTCATTTTGCAAAGCAACTTTGAGTTTTAACTTATTATGAATTAATTAAACTCCTTCGAATGAACCTTGGCACCAGTCCTCAGAGTTCATCCAGGCTAGAAGTCTTCCACTCAGCAAATCGTCACACTATCTGCATTTTTAAGGGAGGAGGTAGCTGATCCAGGGAAGAAGCCTTCCTTTCAGCAAATAGTTCACAACTTGCTGTCATCATTCAGCAGGGCAGATCTGTTAAACATCTGATCATTCATCACTGTCTTCCTTAAGCATAAGATGGTGTTTGATAGCCTGCTGTTTTTCACCTGCTGTGAGTGTCAAATTTATTACAGTGACCATTTATGCTGGTACAAAAAAGCTAAGCCATGATGATCTTGACCACCTCTATACCTCTACAAACAACAGAAGAAAAGACAGACATGGTAGCGGCAGCAAATGAGTTTATGACCTTCACACAACAATCAGTTGCAATAAGGTTAACAGATCTTTTAGAAAACATTCTGAGAGGCACATTACAAGAACAAGATAGCCCTGTTCTAGCTGACCAACTGGCATCTTCATTCCTCTCCTTGTTACACTGAGAAGGTTTCCATTCCCTCATGTTACCTAAAGACCAGCATATATTCCTTTACACCATATGTTCTTAGAGGAATGTCTAACATCATGAGATTACCACTGGAAGCATTGTCTTCTTGCCTCATGAACTATGCCACTTATTTTAGGTTTAAACAACTTCTTGAGCATGATTTTAAGAATAACTAGACTGTCGGTATTATTATAGGATTTCATAGATATCCCAAATTGTGATATTTAGAGTTGATTTTTGGAGATCATGATTCATCATACATGATGCTTGAATGATATAATTAATCTATGAATTTCAGCCATATTATCCGGACCCTTTTCATTTAGCCTGAAATATCTGGACCCCATGCTTAGAAATGCAATTGGTATAACCCTTGGAAATGGGTCCATAAGAAGATTTTGTGTTTTATCTGCCATAGATATAGGAAGAGTTTCGTGTAGACATGCATACAAATACCAAATTCCATTTACAGAGATACTAGAGAGCTTAACTACCATCCATCAAATAACATATCAAACGCGGGATCTCCTTAGACCCTCACACCTCCAGGAATAACAAGTCCCAAAATTCCCCTAGGAGGAGCATGAGTCTCTTGCCACCAAATTACTAGCAAATACCAGCAAACATTCGATTTCAATTATTGATATTCAAAACTTGGCACAACACTATCTTGGGCCAAGCAATGAGGGAATCTAAATGCATCTCATCAAACACCTCAAAAAAAAGTTTAGGATAAATTACAAAAATCCCCCTGAGATTAGGTATAAATTACACTTATATCCAGTAATTTGAAAAATCTATCATTATATCATTGAGGTTTATTTTTAACCGACACTTTAACCCATGCACAGGGGGTTTTTATAGGTTAAAAATAAACCTCAAGGATATAACGATAGGTTTTTTAAATTACTGGATGTAAGTGCAATTTACACCTATTCTTAGGATGGTTTTTGTAATTTACTCAAAAGTTTATGCTCCATTCATGCAAAGAAAAAAGTGCAAAACTCTTGGAGTATTTCCTAGGGGACTGAAACATGATAATGCAACTTCAAACCTAGTGAGCAATGCCTAGCCATGACATCCTAAGGGATTGTTAGGTTGCCTATGTTCGAGCCTCAAATGCTGCATCAAATGCAGGCAAGTGAGTTGCACCCTAACATCCTTTCACTGCAACCAGAGATGCAGTCAGAATGGTCACTTCTCCAGATGCGGGCTCTAAAGGGCTGTCATCACCTTCCTCCAATAATCATATGATAATAATATAACTATGATTATAATAACATATTATCATGATGTTATCATAATTCGAATTATCATAGCTCTTATATAATAAAATAATGATAAGTATCATAATATCATCGAGTGATAATGAATAATTATATAATATATAATTATTCATTATTATATAATTACAAATAACAAATAAGAACTGGACTTGGCTACACTCAAGTGTAATTATAGTATGAAGATAGTATAAACATAATAATTATTGCTTCAATAAGATGACAATAATTACTATAATATATTATATTATCAATATTAATTAATTATTAAAATAGTATGATATTCAAGATATTATAATATAATATATAATATTATAGTGTTATGTATAACTACATTATATTAAATATGTTATGTTATAGTATCTTGCATTATATATTATATTATTATATTATCTTGTTTTATATTATATATGATGTTGTAATAATTTATTGAAATATATTATATTATAGAATAAGATGACATTATAATATGTTATAATATATTAAATTATAATAATATATAACATAATAATGTATTAATATTATAATAATTACAAAACATGATGATATGCTATCATAATATTAGTGAAGGTAATTTTATCATGTTAGTTGCAAGCTAATCACATCTTCCCCACGTCAAACAACCAAACACAGGATTGCAATTGCAGTTTTCAGATGCAAGCAAGACAAAAAAAAAAAACACTTGCAACACAAATATAGCACTTTTAGTTGCAGCTGCATCTAGAAATACAGGCGACCAAACAACTCCTGAGCCATGCAGTCCATACATAGATAATAGTTGCATGGACCCTACGCACATGAACCACCTTTATACGACAATGCCTAAAAGTCTACCCTAGATTTCTTCAGCACCTCTAGAAATTAATAAGGTGATTCCAATTATGGTCAAAATTATGATTATCCTAAGTTCTAATCCTAAAGATATTTAATGTACCACTGTTCTGTGTAAAAACTTTGTTACAGTCAAAACGACCTCTCCCAGAATATCCCAATAATTAGATTTTATAATTGACTTACATATATCCAAAACTCCCATCTAATATCAAACAACTAAATTTATGTTCTATGTATCTTAGGACTCCTATCTTGATTATTTCTAAGCATTGAGTTAGTTTTGTGACAGAGAATGATGCTACTGGTTTGTGATGTTAATTCGTATGAGATTCAATTGATGCAATAAATTGTCATTTCACTTTGGGAATTGCAAACTCAAAAAAATAATTCTAAATAAGAGGAAGTTGGGCTAGATAATTCTAAATAATTCTCATATTACTGAAGAGGCCTGCAGTACTGATGCTAGATGAAGCTACCAGTGCCCTGGATGGAGAATCTGAAAGAATAATCATGAGTGCTATAGGATCAGAGAAATGGGGCAGGCAAAGTTTGCCATTGTGCAGAACCACTCAAATTACAGTTGCTCATAGGCTTTCGACAGTGATTAGTTCATACATAATTGTATTAATGGACAAGGGTAAGGTGGTTGAGATGGGAAACCATACAACCTTAATTGCAACAACTAATGGCACTTATTCAAAACTGTTCCCTCCAAAAACCCAGATGGAAGGTTAATTGAGTTGTAAAATAATAAGTTTGAAGTTCATCGAGTGTTTTTTTTTTTTTTGTAATATATGATAGGGATATCACATGAATTCTGAAGATGCCTAGATGAGCACTATGGTAAAGAAAGAGATATATATAATATTTTGAGCATAATGACAGTGAAATAATATAACAAAATCATAGGTCAAGAGAATAATAATTGTCAGATCCTCATATTCAAATAATAATTACCTTAGATGAGTTCACGCATTCATCTTCTTAACAATCATCATCCTAGAATTTAAAATAATAATTACCTTAGATGAGTTCACACATTCATCTTCTTAAGAATCATCGTCCTAGAGTTTAATTAATATGCTATCAATAGTCTTGAGCTGCTCCATCTCTTCTCCATGGGCAACCCCAGGATCAACATAGCACAACTAAAACAATAAAATATATGTTAGATGGTTTACAGGATAAATTAGTTGTGACGTGGGAAAAATATTATATCCATATGACCTGATACTGGGGCTTTTTCAGCGTGTGAACCCCTCTTTTTATCAGCTGCTGCCAACCATTTCTATCTCTAAGAGATCGTTCTAAAGCTGCAGTTCTCTGTAAGCATCAACCAAAATGGAAATTTTGTGAAACAATAATACAAGAAACTCCTAAATAATAAAAATAAAAACTACCAATGAAAAAACTAGTAAGTTGGTGGAAAGGATTTTGAATTCTTTCACCTACCTTGGTAGGAATATTCATCATGGACAAGCAAGATATAGGAAGGAAAGTATCCGAAAGACATGTCTTCTAATATAAGCTGAGTTTAAGCACACGAAACGATATAAAAATTCTTAAACTGAGCTTTTGCATTTCTGGAAGTACATATATCTGCACAGCCAACCACCCTTGTACCATGCAGACAAGCCCAGAAATAAATTTAGTCAGGATAGTAATATATTCATTCAATGTTCTACTTAAAATTACCTAAAACAATTGTCCAGAAGGACCAGAACTTACCTTCCAGCATCAACAATAGATGTTAAATCATGGCTTTGTGTCATGTTATATTCATTAACCTAAGGGCTTTCATCATTGTTAATCTTATTTAATTTCAATTTAAATTGGTCTTTAAGCTGCTCTTCCTTGCATAAGTTTGCAACATGCTTTCACCTAGTTAGGAAAAAAATGGTTCACCATATTATCAGATTTATAACACCCAAGTGATCAACTACTGACAGATATTCTCTTTTTTAAAGAGTTAGGTACAATCTTGAATCTATGAATATGTGTGAATATCTTGACTATTGTCAATCATTTGAACTCCCAAATAACAAATATAAAACAACGCAGATGACTTTGTTCTTCTGCATAGGTAACTTTTGATGATTTCCCAAACTTCTGTTTGCAGTAGAAGCAACCATACCTGTCAACTGAATCTCATACAAAGTTACTCGCTGGTACAAAAATAGCCAGACAAACTTAATGTGGTTGCCTTTTAAATCAAGTGCTTTGTTTGCTTTTAGACCTTTCAACAGGTCACATACCACTCTTGTTTACAACTTCCATAACCAAAATGTCCAAATTTATGGTGTTGACAAAATCTTCTTTAAAAGTTATGAACCATCAAATGCCATGACCAATATCCAATGTGGGTGCTCAGAATGTTGAAACAGGCCAATATAAAACAAAATGAGAAATTTTGGAAGCCTATTTTATGAATTACCCTTTTTTTGAGAAAAAAAGGTGAGAGCAACACCAACCATTTCATTGAATTACATCATTATTTTGCTGTAATGGTTCTTATTGGCAATTGTAACAGCAAAACGATTTACTTTGTGATATTTCATAGATATCAGTATTTCCTATTTAAGTATATTTCAAATAGAGCATGGTAAGAAAATATAAACCAACTTCCTGATCAAGTGCTGATATCAGAAGATGTTATTCTGAGCATCACGTACTAAAAGAAGTAACAAATGCAAAGGGCTTTACAAGCACTAGATTGGCTCTGATCATTAAAAGAATGCTTTAAGACACATTTAATTGCCAAGGGGCACAATCAACCTCCAGAAATCACTTTAAGAAAAGATGGCATAGTAGCAATAAACAACTCTTCAAGCTTAACAATCAAGGATTTTTTTTTATCACTATAACTACTATGATCAATCCATATCTGCATTTACAATTTATACAAGGATAACAACATTTTTATTTAGCTCAGAGTCTAAAATCCAAGAAAGAATCTCAGTTGTGAAAGGAATGAAAGAGCTGGTGCACCAATCCTCATCATTACTTCATTCTATATTGATTCAGTTTCTTGTAGATACCCTTTTGTATCTATAGAATTATTGAAAGTATAATCACTACATAATTTACCAATTAAGTAGCTGACATATGTTGTCCAAGTTGTCTTGGTGAAATTGGTTCTCTCTTATTTATGCAATGTATTGAAGTTTAGTGGCTCGGAAGGCAGATTGCTATAGTTGAGAATATTTACTCTGTTTCAAAGTTTATGTCTATCTACTATTTCAATTAATATATGACTTTCTTTAAACTAAAATGGTGGAAAGCAAAACCGATCAAAGCAGAAGGAAATGTTAGTGCAAGGGAGTACCACCTAACAGTGAGGGAGTTAATTTAATTGACTCAGACAGAGTATGCAAAAATGAAGGCAGGAAGGGTCTTAATATTATAGTCATTGATATAGCTTTGATGAGCAAATGGTGGTGGAAGATGGAATGAGTAGCAATCATTACAGGAAAAGAAGGCTGCATCCAAAAGACTCTGAAGGACTTTGAAGTGAGATAAACAAATACAATGTGGATGCCACCAGATCCAGTCTAGTTTTAGCTCTAAAGACTTAATAATTGATTTGGTTACTAAAGATGGATGTTGAAGAATACTGTTAAAATTTTATAAAAAAAAGAAATGGATAAATACAAGAAATTTGAACATCTTCTAACCCTAGAATTCATGAAAAATGGTTTCAGTTTCACCGCTCCTCCTTCATTCTTGAGTCTATTATGATATGCATTTGCAAATGCAAGGACATAACAACAGTTATTCCAGTGCATCTTCAGATTGAAAATGCTAAATAATACATTCATAGTTTCGAAATCATGGTTTGCTGTACCATCCTGTATAGGACATACCATACCATACCGGTATGCCGTACCACCACATACTGACGCTACCATACTGTACCATACCACATACTGACACTATAATAGGATTTTATCGATATGGAGTCTGGTACCAAGATGGCAAATCTTATTTGAAATATTTATTCCGCATAATACATTCATGACCAATTTGATTTTTGGATTTCCAATTTTCCGGATTTCCAATTAGTCGCAAAGAAAGCCAAAGCAACTTTAAATGGTAACCTGGATGTCATCAATCACTTTGTCTGATCATCTAAGATAGACATCTCCAATACATCAATATGAGTACCATAAAATGCAACAGAACACAATAACAAAGTATAGCATAACTTACATGGGCAGGGTCTAAAACCAAGAGAATGAATTGGTTTTGTGATTCATGCACTCTCCTTTGCATTTGAATCCCGACAATAGTTCGCGAGTGGCCATCATGCTGGAAGTACAAAGGCCTGCTAATGCAAACCCACAATTAAGTATTACTTCATCAAAGCAACTTTAACCACGCGAGAGAATATAACAGATATTAAAAGCATAAAATTGTTTATAGGAAACTGTTCCAATTAGTATATGTTGGAACAGATATCGTAAGAGTGAACTCACGTTTTATTACTGATAAGGACATGTTCAGAATTATCCAATCTGCCACCAATATCACTTCTAAAATAGTTCCAGACCCAATCAACAAGAACCTGATGACCATTGATCTTCCTTTTATATTTATTAGAACCATCACCATTTATCATAGCATCTTTGGGATGTCTAGCTAAATAACGTTCTTGCCAAGAATTTTTGTATGATGAAGGACCTACTTGAAAATCATCACACTTCGTGTGGAGCAAAAACTTATCCATTGGCCCATAAACTTGTTTCTCTATCTTTTTTCCTTTAGATTCTCCATTATTTAGTTGCTTCGACAAGGCTGTAGCATCAAAATCTACAATTCTCGCTCGAAGCCCAAAAGAACGGAAGAGCGTGGCGCACTCAGTAGTTCCGATCCATTTCTTAGAGCCATAAATTTTATGGTCAAATGACTTTGAGCCAAGAGTATCGAAACCTCTTTCCCAAGCAATCTCAAGCCACCTCTGCAGTGAGGGAATATCAGGAACAAATCCTGAACCAGCAAACAGAACATCTCTAGCTTCTTGTCTCTGTGTTAATAAATGAGAGCTAAGCATTTGAATATTACGCCATCCACAGCCCCACCCAGCATCTTCTGACTCGATAGTCTGATAGTGATCAATGTGGCCTGATACCATGCTCATTGAATTTTCACTTTCTAATTCCAAGCATCTCCTCAACAAAGCCATTAGACCACCTTCAACCTCATGGAAGGTGCTTCTAATTTGTAAACCCACCAAACTAGATATTTCTTCATCAAGAATTTTTCTATATGCAGATGGACTATGGTCAACGCTTGTTTCCGAGGTTCTTCCAGAACAAAAAACAAATGGTTCCCCATAATTCGCTGGTTTATCCTGCAAACTAGCAATTTTGAACTCAACTAGTACATTTACATAAATGTGGGAAAAGCAATCTCAAACACGTTCAGCTAAAGTTTCATTCAGACACATCTAAAAACTTAATTGAATTTGAGCTGAAAAAGGAAGCATGTTCAAGAAATATAATTCATGACTTATAGCCACACTTTTTTTATTTATAGCCATGCTTTACTTACCAAGTCAGCAGAGAATGTTGAGCTAGATTAAATAGTTTTATATCCTCTCTAGGGTTTTGAACCTAAAGTTCATAAAAGGAACAATTTTCTTATGATAATAAAAATGGGATAAAGTTAAAATTCAACATTCATCTAAGTTGATTCTCAAAATTTCTTCATAAGTAACATTTGTTACTGATCAGTACATTATCTACCTGGATTCTGGCTTAGCATTTAAACTGGAATGCAAAACACTGGCATTTTGAAGTGTATCAGTAAAAGAAATTCAGACTTCTAGTTAGAAAAAGAAATCGAAACCTAAACTTTCATCATGTTAGTTATGCTTAGTCCCATGGTGACAATCTCTCTTGAGCTTGAATGGGATAAGCAAGGCCAATCTCATCCATCTGTTGTCAGCTAACCAGTTCCCACTTGAAAATTATTGTTCTAGTAGATACCATATGGTCCATATCCTTCATCAAAATATGAGATTCCCCAATGCAAATCAAAGTTCTAGTTTCTTCACTGGCATCCCAATGCCTTACCGCATCCATCATAATCTCTTTAAATTTCAAACCTTATGTTTAAACACTGAAAATCTTACTCTAGTGTGCTTATATTTAACTTTGATGTTCATGCTATGCCTTAGATCCACCTCAACATCTTCATTTCCATTGAGCTTGTCTCATATGTTATAAATTATGCATTAACACGGGACATCTTGACAATTTACCCATGCAATGATACATGCACATATACATACATAGATGCATACATGTGTATAAACATATAAAGAAAGAGATTAACTTGGCTACATTCGATTGGATCTCCATCAGATCTTGTCAAGTCTAGATCGGATGGTAGGGATCCCACATGGATGATCAAAGCTATTGCAAGTAATCTACTACATCTAAACTGTTTACACACAAAAAAATTATGTGATTTGGAGATGCCTAGCCTATATATCAAGTGCTCAAAAAATTAGATAGTTTAAATAACACAAGATAATAAATATTTTTCTCCAAATCAAATGATTTTAAATATATAAGCAATGTAGAGATAGCGGATCATATCCAATAGATCAGATCAAGGATCGCCGACTCGAAACCAGACCCCATACTGGCTGGCTGGCCGGTGGTATGAATCGGTACGTCCCCATACCCAGGATCGTACCGAGCCCAAACCAATATGGAAACGGGGAAAAGCCAGGGAGAAAAAGAGAGGGGGAGGGAGGGAGGAGGGAAGGAAAGGAAGGCCGGTGGAGATGCCTATTATGGCCATCAAAGGCCGCGAAAGCCGTCAAGACCTTCCGGGCTCTCCACGGTCCTCCACAAGAGAAAATGAGAAAAGAGAGAGATAATATAGAGAGAAAGGAAGGGGGAGGGGAGATGAGGGAGGGGAAGGCGGTGAGGAGGCAGCTGGGTGGTTGCCATGGCTGTCGGACGGCTCAAAACCCTCATACGGCTGCCGTGGATTTGAAATAAGGGCTTCACCCTTGTTTCGTTGGATTTTTTAAAAAATCCAATATACAGTGAAATCGGCAATGAGTTTGTGAGATGGGGAGATTTTTTAGGCCGTCCAGTGGCCTTCCCACCATCTTCCCTTCCCTTCTCTCCCCTCTCTCTATCTCTCTTTCTTCTCACATCTCACGGAGAACTGTGGAGACCCGAAGGCTCGGTGGCCTCGGCGAGCCACCGCTAGCCTTCCCCTCTCCTTCCCTCCCCTCCTCTCTCTCTCTGCCTAACTTTTCTTCTCCTTGGCTCCATTTTTGTCGGCATTTCAAATTGGACATCTAAATTGCATTTGTTAGCCGCCGGTATGGTTCGGCATGCCCCAAACCATCCGGTTCGGGTCTGTTCAACGAACTCTAGTTCAGATCATCAATTTTATTGCAACATCCCACTAAGAGACTTGGCTACATTCGAGTGGATCCCTACTTAGATCCAGTTAGGTCTAGATCGGACGATGAGGTTGACACATTAATGATCTGAATTATTAAATATGATCTACCACCTCTAAACCGCTTACACACCAAAAGTCATATAATTTGAAGACCTCTGGTTTATGCATCAAGTAATCGATATAACATTTATCGTTCCATCTTATTTGAACTATCCAATTTTTTTACCACTTAATGCATAGGCTATGGATCTCCAAGTCATGTGATTTTTTGTATATAAACAATTTAAAGATAGTAAATCACATCCAACGACTCGGATCATTGATGTGGAAATCTCACCATCCGATCTAAACCAAACAGGATCAGAGAGGAGATCTACTCGAGCATAGCCAAGTCACAAGCCCATGCACACCCACACCCATACACATGCACCAAACACACACAATGAAAGGGCTCCCCAAAAATGCACGCACATGCCGATGCATGCACACACAAAGAAAGGCTTCTTGAAAAATTGTAAATGCAACAACCTTTAAAACAACATCCACAAAAGCCTACCTTCTTTCTAGGACTTGGTGGAGCTAGCGCAAGTTGTTGTGCCAATGCCATGTCTCTTTCAAGTTCGTCCTCTACAAAGTGATTGTTGGCATGCCTGTATTTGTTCCATGATGAAACAAGCATCAACTATAACATCACAGAAACTTTCATTATATGGTCAAGTATACATATTCTAGAAATGCATCAATAAATACTAAACAACATAATTTGCAAAAAGCTAAATCTTGGAAAGTAGTGTACCATTCCAGTTCAGTGAAGGGAACAGTCATATGACAAAAGGGACAAGAAGAAAGCATTCTTGTCGTTGAATTTCTATATCATACCAATCAACGAAGTTTCACCTGATAACCCAAAAAAAACTAATATTTAATTCAAACTTCGAAAAAGTTAGAAATAGAAATCAATGCTTTTTGGCGAACATAAATTAACAAACTCAGTCGATGACATGTGGTGGTTTTGGATTTTTAGATATTGCAATAATATCATTGGCTCAGAGCAATAAAGAAATCTTTAATTTTGCATAATATATGCCCTTAAGAACATTTCCTCCATGCTTGAAAATATAAGCATAATATTACAAATCTACTACATCCAACAAAGGAAACAAAATTTTGCATATGCATACCACCATTATAAGACCATGCACAATTATTTAAGAAAAGAAAATATTTTTTTATCCTTTTTTCCCTAAGAAAAGAGTTTAGTTGAGCCCAACCCAATTTCATTGAGAAAATGAAAGAACAAAGATTTAAGATCCTCTAGAGGAGGTGGGGAAGGGAAGGACAATGCATAGAACAAAAGGGGTGGAGGGGTATCACATGAAGATTATACATCAATTTTTCATTTTTGAGCAGCTTGAATATTAGAGAAATACTTTTGCACTTGTAGAGGGACTTCCTTTGATCTAGCTTGCAGCAAGGAACCTGATGTGCATATGATAAGAAGAATGGAGGCTTGCTAAAGTAGTAGTGTTGCATTCTAAAACAGGTCTAGTTTATTTTAACTATTAGATGAGTTGTAGTACTTCATGAAGTCACTTTAGTCTGTATGGTAAGAAATTGTTAAATCTCTTTCATAATCTTATTCGAGGAGAAATTATGGAGAAAGCAAATGATAAGGCAAATAGGATGGCTGAAATTGCGAAAAGGGGAAAAAGAGTGGGGAAGAAAAGAAAAGGCACCACAAGGTTAGAAAGTGAGCAGTCTCATAAAAACTAGAAGAATGTTAAAAAACATCAAGGTATGTAATGATACATGGTCATATTGTATCTCCAATTGATGGGTTTCCAATGACAGGGAGAACACATAACAAGCTTACGCAGGAAGGCCTACAGAAAAATTAAAAAATGGCAAAGATGTTATAGGTTTGCATATAAGTATTGAAGACTTCCAAATATTGCCCATTCGTACAAATATCATTCGACCTAGGATTACCTAGGAGAGAGCTTGAGGACAAATTCATAACAAGGGAGAGATATTAACATGAACCAATTAGCATGATGTTCTTTAAAAGATATTTCCAACACCAGCATGAGGTTTCATGGTAAATACGGAAGGAGTGCAGGGATGCAAAGAGCGAGGAAAAAGAAAAATTGAAATAGATACACGTCAATGGGATGCATTGGAAGCACAGTATGATCCATCCTTGCCACCAGCTCATTTTTTTCCCCTTAAAAAAGCATTCTATGCATTGATCTGTTCATCATGCATCTAAAATGAGCAACATTACTTCTCCATTAAAATTTCCTGATCGGTGCTTTCTTTCCCGATAGAAGGTTCTTCCTTATTATCTTCTATCTCTATGAAAGGCTGCGCCCACTGAGCATAATTTTTTTTGCTGTGTACCATGCAGCTGATTTCCTTCTCAAATCAAATAGCAACAGTGTAATTCTATCATACTCTAATGAAATGAATCGATGGGGGATTCAAAACAAAAGGAAAAAGTAAAAGAACGAAAGAAAGAGGGAAAAAAAGCATAATTCTATCAAACAAATTCCATCCAACACCAAGATGGACACATTAATTTTGCTCCAACGGGAAAATCTTCAAGCCCTAAATCCGATATATCAATTGCTACTTACAACAACATAGAACTAAAAAAATTATCTCACGCTTCAACTCAACCCCAAAACCACAAGAATCAACAAACAACTTCATTCCCGAACATTTTTGTTTTAAAAAAATGGAAATCAACCTACTTTTCTTCAATATCAAGACTGCCAACTTCCGAAATAAAGGCTAGAAAAGTGCTTATAAACTAAAAACAATCTTTGGAAGTAATCTATTCATAACATGGATGCCACCAGGATGCATACCTCTGATTGCAGGAAGAAAAAAGACGCGAATGTTGGCGAGGAGGGGCATCGTCTGGGAAAAGAGAGTACGGCTTTTGATCGCAACTTATTCCTGGACTTGGAGACCCGTCCGTGCCGAAGCGCCGAAGTTTGGGCTTTGGGTTTGCTCACTCTCGGCAACAAAGTTGATCCAATGGACCTTATATCAACTAAAGTTGTTGGGCTGCTAAAAGGGCTGGCCCGAAAATCTGCATGCATAACATTCATTTTGCCTATTTGTTGAAAATTTTGGATTTGCTTCAAAGTTTTTTGTGGAATTTCTCCTGATTTTTAACTGCTCAAAGGATGGTCGGCTTATCGTTTGTCTTCTATATAACCACGTCCCAGTTCAATGCTGACTGTGAGGCTTGAATCAGAAAATATGGTTCTTTGTGTTAGTGGTTTGAAGTTTCATATAATTCTAATTGTACAAAAAAAAAAAAAATGTAAATTATATCATTAAATAGAGCATGATTGAGATTTTAAATTCCTGAGACTATTCTTTTTTTTTTTTTGCAGGGAACAAAATACATTGCGATCCTATATCCCATCTCCATATTTAAGATAGAAAATGTCCCAAAATATACCGATTGGAACGGTGGTGGTAGGACAGCCTTGCCACAACACATGGGATCATGTCGCATCTGAAGGTCTTGCAGGATGTACATATCTTATTCGCTGGATGTACACCATGCAATGCGAAGGAAGCGGGTGGATCTTTGGAAGCCAATTAATATTGACTTCATTTATTCATAGAGAGAGCTTGCCTGAAACTTTAGCCCAAAATGCATTCAACCATAGAATACCTATGTAAGACCTTAGCTAAAATTGCAACACACATATTGAGAAAATTCATCATCCATATTTTTGTTTATAAGAGAAAAGTTTGGTCCCACGAATGAGAGAGTAAATAGTATTGATCCAGACGTATGTAGATCTATTGTTAGATAAGGTCATCTGTTAAACTTCACTATTGTTTTTCCCTAACCACCAACATCTTCTAACTCTTTGGTTCCCAATATAAAACCGTAATTTCAGTGAAGCCCTAGCAAGTTCATGAGTCCTTGGGGCACAATTAGAATGTTTTCTTGTCTAATAAAAGTTTATAAAATCTACCAAATGAGGAGAATGAAATTTAATTTTGAGTAAAAATTTTCAAATCCATATCTTTTGTCCTATCAATTTATATTTTTCTCTGTTTATTTCTCCTTCTAAAACTAAGACTTCCTAAAAGTCTAAACTCTGTTTTTTTGTGGGACTAAAATCACAAAACATTAAAATTTAGAATCATCGAAAAAAATAGCATCATGATCCTGAAATTTTGAGTGTGTGATGCTGAATACACATAGGCGTAGGCGCGCAGGTTCAGTTTAACCTCTTGTATACAAAATGTGCCAAAATAAAAATATGCAGACATAGCCTTGATCACAAATCCACTTCTAATAAATCTGATTTGACTGGAGGAGAGTAGCTTATCCAGTACAGTATAAACCTTCAATAAGGAATTTTTTAGATGATTTTGTACATAGCTTTTTTGAGAAAAAATTTCTAAGTGAATTCAATAGATCTATACTCTAAAAGATTAGAAACCTATTTTTAGTTTGCAAACGAGAGTGAGAACTGTATGGGAACTATCCTTTCACATTTTTTCTCCAGAGGAGACGTGTGATCAAGTATTTCAAATGTCGTCTTAAATATTATGCCATATTTTTACTAAGATTAGTTGGTCATTGTAAGATGATATGTCTCCTCAACTTGGATCTCTCTACAAAATCATTCAATCTTATTTTGTTTTCTGGCCATTTTTTTATTTCTCTCTTTCTTTTCAGAACTAGGATTGATGGAAGCTCTATTGAATACCAGAGCGAGGGCGAGATTGGACTCAAGTCTCTTATATCAACACGAGAAGCTTTACCAACTTTGCCATTTGGCAGCCTCTAGTTTAATCGATCATTTCAGGACTCCTAGTGCTGTATGGTTTCATAAAGAAATATTATTCAATAAAAATCTTGATCAAGAAAGCTTCAAGAAAATTTAATACCAATTGCTGTAATGGAAGATAAGTAACTGGAAGAACTCAAAAAATAGCTCCAGTAGCAGAAATTATTTTTCCCAGGTCATTTGAAGACTCGCTACTCCCAAGGCCATTGTGAATAAATCCTAGTTTTTCACCCCGCTCGTTTAAAATTTGCATCCTTTCCTGGTTTCACTTTCCTGCATGTTCAGAAGAGTATCATTTCAATAGCTTCTCTTGTTTGCATGACAAAACCAAGAGGGTTTTACCGAGCAATTGATGGAATGGAAATTAGCTTTAATGTGGTTCTTGGGAAAAAATTCTTCTTTATTCCATATCCTAAGGGTAGGTTTGACATTTTAACCTTTGAACAACTTGGAGGAGGATTAATTACCTAATGCATGGACTACTGGGCCCCCTTGACAATAAGAAGGTATTCTTGAAAGCGCCTCTCCACTAACAATGTTCGAAGATTTTGAGGCGGCGAATTGACAGGCATATACATTGCATCAAGGAGGAGAGAATATTTATACTTTTGAGTATTAAAGCTCTGCTACCTGGAAAATGGAACTCCCTTTAGCCTCGTAAACGATAAGTAGCAGTGCGCTAACTGCATTTATAAGCTGCATAAGGTTCCAATGCTTATGTCCCGAATCTCACTGTTGTGATGTGAGAGGGAAGGCATATTGATTGTAAGCTCAATAAAATTCTAACTTATATTGGATAAAACTTTCTCTTCTTCACGAGACATTTTTAAAAAGCAAAATCATAAAAACTCATATTATTAGAATATGAGGCGCCCATTGATGGACTGACTCATATTATGGTCTGATCCAAATTAAATATTTGAGTTTTAAATAAGTTTAAATTCAAAAGGATCATTTGAATTTAAAGGATCATTTGATATTAGATAATGATTATCTAATTATCTTTATGGTTGAGTTATTTGATATTTTTTTAAAGAGGTGGAAAGTTATTCGTGATTTTAATTTCATGAGAGAGTTTTTCATAATATTCACCTCTCTTTCCTCTTCTTCCTGAGAGAGAAGAATACAAAGTTCAGAGAGTAATTTGATTGGATTTGGATGTACTTACTGTGAAAAATACATAAGATTCGACCTGTGATATTGTGTAATACCATTTGAATCTTCTGGTTCGTAGTGGAAAAGGGAGAAGCTGATCAATCGGGAGCGAGAAGAAACTTGGAAGTCAGATTCTGCTGCAATTTACAATTCTTTAAGTTTGTGTTGAGGTAACATCTTCTTCACAACTTCCGACATTGGTATCAGAGCCTAAAAATGCTTTCGTATTAGTTTAATCCTACTTCTGAGATCTCTAGATTTTGCATAAGGCTCCCAAAATCTCTCAGAACTTTGTAAATAAGGCTCAGTCCTCCTGAAACTCGCGTATATCCGAAAAAGGCCATTTTTCGAGTCCGATCCACCATAGACCGCAAGAGGATCGATCCCCGATCCACAGCCATGCGTGGACCACGTGGTTGCCGTGTGGAATGCATGTGGGCACGAGCGGCATCTGGGTACACGCGGCGCCTAGGCTCAGGCTGAGCACGCATACGGAGTGCCTGGGCTTGGGCCGTCCGGGCGCGCGTGGTGCCTGGGCTCAGGCCGAGCGAGCGCACGCAACACCTAGGCTTGGGCCTTCCGGGCGCGCGCGGCACCTGGGCTCAAGCTGAGTGGGCGCCTGGGCTTAGGCCGATCAGGCGCACGCAGCGCCTGGGTTTTTTGGACCGAGCGGACGCGCGCAGCACCTGGCCTTGGGACGTGCCAACGCACGGTGTTCTGGTCTCGGGACGCGAGCAGAGGGCATGCACGGTGCTCTGGGTGCAGGATGCGCCTGACCGCATGGAACTGGCAGCACCTGCACGGGCATCCGCCTGGGCCCAAGCCGTGCCTCAGCGCATGCTCGCCTGGGCTCGGACTAGGTGCATGGATCCAGATCGAATTTTTAATCTTTAATTAAAAAAAAGGAGAAATAATTTTTTTTCCATCTGAGACCATGAAAATGATTTTTTTAAAATTATTATTTTATTTGTTCTCTATTATGCTTATTTTGCATGAAATCTTAGGATAAACATGAATATGTATTATGACATGTTTTCATTCTAGGTCTAATATGGGATACATGCATTTTTGTATGTTAATTTTATACGATAGCATAATATTGCATATTATATTTTTTTTTTTATGATGCATGTTTATCCAAGTGGGAGTCCTTAAATCGGTAGACGAAGGACTCGTTTAAGGACTACATCGACTTCTTTCTTATCCAAGTGGGAGTTCTTAAATTGGTAGATAAAAGGCTCATTTGAGAACTGTGGTATAATTGATGTTTTGCGCATAATTAAATTAGAGGAATAGTAGTGTAGTTAAGTTTCGTGTGATGAGAGTAGACAAACATTGACTTTTGAGCATGAACTTAATTATATACCATTATTAATCTAATTGCAATCTGTAGCAAACATGATATTGTGTATATGTTGATCTGTGCTATTCCTATGTATTGAGATATGGCTTCAAAGAACATCATTACAGAGCTCAATAAGAATGAGAAGCTGGACGGTGATAATTATAACATTTGGTTCAGTACATCCTTGAGGAGCAGGATGTTTTAGAAATACTGAACCATGTGATGGTTGAGTTGAAGCATGGGAAATGCAACAGCACAAGAGAGATCATAAGACTTTTTTAGTCTGAAAAAAGAAAAACAGCATTGCTCGCATCACGTTGCTGAGTAGTATGGTTGGTGATCTCATGTGTGAGTATGAGACTTATAAGATGGCTTAGGCCATGTGGATCACACTGAAGGATAAGTTTAGGAGCACTTCTGGTACCAAACTTAGAAGGTTGACCATCAAGTTTGATACATACAGGTTGCGTCCTAATATTCCAATGAGGCAGCATTTGAGAGAGATGTCAAACATGATTCGAGAGCTGAAATCAGCTGGTCACAACCTCTCAGACGAACAATAGGTGCAAGCTATTATTAGATCCCTGCCAGTTGCGAGTATATGAAGGTCAATATGACTCACAATGAGTCTGTTAAGACCTTTGCTGATATAGAGCATCATCTTGTTCTTGAGAATGAGCGTCGGGAGGCTGTTAAGACATCCGATCAAGCTTTTATGGCTGAGACTACTGGGACTTTGAATACCAAGCAGAAGGACAAAGATAAGAAGCCCTGGAAGAAGAACAACTAGCAAAAGAAGGGATCTAAAAAGCCTTTTGAGAAGGCTAAATCTGATTTTAAGAAGAGAGGAAAGCATGGTAGAAAGAAAGACATGACCAAAGTGGAGTGTTATAGCTGCCACAAGATGGGTCATTTTGCTCGGGATTGCCTAGAGCAGAACAAAGTAACACCATGCAATGAGCATCCTCATTTTCTTTATGTTTCTAGCATTGCATTAATAGCTAATGCTAATTCTTTATGGACTATGAATTCAACCACATAGCTAGAGATAGAGGAGCATTTGTTGAGTACCGTCGATTGCTTTTCAGGAGCAGATGGCTTTATGTAGGAAATAATGCTAGCATTGAAGTGAAAGGAATCGGAACATGCAAGCTAGAGTTGCGTGGTGGATGAATCCTACTCCTACATGATATTTTATATGTTCCAGAAATTCGACGAAACTTGATTTCAATGGTCTCTCTTCTTAGATTAGATTTCAGTGTCAATTTCACAATAATTCAGTTGATATTATTTTAGGAACTAAATTTTTTGGTTCTAGTTTTCTTTTGAATAATTTTATTGTGTTGGACACAATTTCTAATAATGATTATATTTCAGATGATCATTATTTTGCTTTATTTTCTATCTCGAATAATGTTTGTGATGTGAATGTTTGGCATACTAGACTTGAACATGTGGGTCCAAAAAGAATGAATAGGTTGGCAAAAGCAGGACTATTGGGATTCTTAATAAAAATTGAGATGTCTACTTACCAACATTGCCTAGCAGGTAAAGCAACTAGAAAACCATTTGGAAAAGGAACCAGAGCTGATTTTCCATTGCAATTAGTTTATTCTGATATATATGGCCCGATGAGTGTAAGGACAAGGCATGAAGCCTTATATTTCATCATTTTTATTGATAATTATACTCGTTACGGTCATGTTTATTTGATCTCCCATAAGTCAGAAGCTTTAGAATGCTTCAGATAATTTATGAGTTTGGTTGAGAATCAATTAGATCAAAAAATTAAGGCTTTGAGAACTGACCATAAACATGAGTATTTATCGGATCAATTCAAGGATCTATATGATGAAAAAAAATTGTAAGATAGTTGATGATTCCTCACACTCCACAACAAAATGAAGTTGCAGAGCAAAGGAATAGAACTTTGCTCGAGATGGTTAAGTCAATGATGGCACAGGCTAACTTGCCCATTTTTCATTAGAGAGACACTTTAATAACTACAGCCTATATACTTAATCGGGTGCCCTCTAAATCTATTGCATCCACACCCTATGAATTATGGACAGATAGAAAGCCGGATTTGAGTGTACTGCGGCCCTGAGGGTCGGTAGCTTATGTGCATGATCCTTCTCATAGGTATGAAAAATTGGGCCCTAAGGACAAGAAATGCATATTTATCAGATATTCTGACACTCAAAGGGCTATATTTTCATTGGTGAAAACAAAGATAGAAGTATAACAGAACTTGAGTCATGAGATGCCATATTTTTAGAATATAAATTTTTTAGTAGGGGTGATATTGATAAAACTGTGTCATTTTATGAGATTACGGATCAACGGGTAAATGATGAGAACCAAGAAAGTGAGGAATAAATAGTTGTACCTTCACCTGCTAATTTGAGTGGGAGGATATAGAAGAGTCCTCAAGAGACACAATTACGTAGGAGTAGTCGAGGGAATGTTCCTCGATGTCGTTTCGAGGTCGAAGGGGAAGCATTTATAGTTACTTCAGGAGATGCTAAGGAGCCAAGTTCAGTTCAAGAGGCTTTGTTATGCCCTGCTAAGGATAAATAGATGAAGGCAATGGAAGACGAGATGGAGTCTATGAGGAGTAACCATGTCTGGGACTTGGTTGATCTTCCGCCAGGCCGAAAGATGATTGGGAACAAATGGGTTCTTAAAATTAAGAGAAAGGCGAATGGTTCTATTAAAAGATATAAGACTCGCTTAGTAGCTAAGGGGTACACACAATAGGAAGAAATTGATTATAAGGATACCTTTTCGTCTGTTGTAAGATTCACTTTCATTAGACTTATTCTTACTATAGTTGTCAAGTTGGTCTTGGAGTTACATCAGATGGATGTAAAGACCACATTTCTCAATAGAGAACTACATGAAGAAATTTATATGGAATAGTCATTAGGTTTCACTAAGAAAAATCAGGAGCGCAAAGTTTACAGACTCCGGAGGTCCATTTATGGACTTAAACCATCATCTAGACAGTGGTATTTGAGATTTTATCGAGCTATTTCGTCTTATGACTTTCAGATGATCGATGAGGATCACTGTGTATATATGAAGCGGTCTGAGACAGATTTTATCATATTATCCCTTTATGTGGATGATATACTATTAGCCGAAAATAGTCTTATCTTTCGTGAATACTATTAAGAGTTGGTTATCCTTGAATTTCGAGATAAAGGATATGGGTGAGATAGAATTTATTCTTGGAGTTAAAATCCAAAGGGATCGCTCCAAGAACCTAATCATTTTGTCATAAGAATCATACATTGAGAAGATTCTTAAGCGGTTTAACATGAAAGACTGTAAGCCTATAGATATCCCTATTGCTAAAGGTGAAGCTTTGAGCTTTGTAATGTATCCTAAGACTCAATCTGAAAGAGATTCCATGAGGAAAGTCCTTTATTCCAGTGCTGTTGGAAGCTTGATGTATGCAATGATGTGCACACGATCCGATATTTGTTATGTAGTGGGACTTATAAGCCATTACCAGTCCAATCCAGGACAGAAACATTGGCAAGTGGTCAAAAGAATCTTGAGATACTTGAAGGGCACTGCTACTTCTAGATTGTGTTACCATGGAAGTAACTTGTAGTTGGTAGGTTACTCAGATGCTGACTGGGGTGGAGATCCAGATGAAAGTAAATCTACTTCTGGTTATGTATTCTTACTGAATAATGGTACCATTTCTTGGAGCAGCAAGAAACAAACATGCATGGCATTGTCAATCATGGAAACAGAATTTATTGCATATTCTGCCGCAGTGCAAGAGGCATTATGGCTGAGATAATTTATGGGCTATTTAGGGATCATTGGTGGAAAGATGGAGCCAGTAAAACTCTATTGTGATAGCTAAGCAGTCATAGCCTACACCAAATATCCTAAGTATCATAGCAGGACGAAACACATAGGCACGAAGTATAACTTCGTGAGAGATGTGATAGTATAGAAGAAAATAACTCTATGGTACATCACCACATATGAAATGGTGGCAAATCCCATGACGAAGCCAATCCCTAGAGATGTATTTGTTGAGCATGTGAAATCTCTAGGATTGCGTAGATTGTAGAGTTTTATGTTTCTTTATGTCTAAACATGATGTATATAAATAATTTTTTTTGAATAAATAAATATGATATTTTTTCAGTGATTTTTTTGTAAACATGTACACAATATCATAGTATGTCGTACATGTTGGTAATTAAGGTTGGCTCTCTCACATGAGCAACCATCTAGGGCGCTTATGAGGAGCGAGCCAAGATGAGATATTCTGTGTTTCTTAGCATTAATAATGGCAGCTAAGAGGCATCCTGTGGTATGTAAGAATATAAAGCAGTTTATAATGTCCCCCTGGTAAGAGACCAGGATGAGATCCGGAAGAGATATAATATATGGATCGAATTATGGATTACCACCATTCATAATACCTATAGCTAGATATGAGATCTCCTCCATGCGCTATAAGAGCAAGCAGAGTGGTAGAACTCGGGTTAAGTAGCAGAGGCGCTTGGATCAAGATCTGTATGGTGTAAAGCAAAGAAAATCGGCATACGCTCTTATAGAATAAAAGATACACCATAACATGTGTTTCATACCGCATGCGCTTAAAGACCATGATTGGAAAGCAAATGAATGAATCCCTGCTTCATTGCTATATGAGTCCCAGAAAGGTATAAAATTCTTTCATTGATACCCTTATTACTTTGACAGTATCATGAAGTGAAGAGTTAGTGTATGCTACTTTGGCATGTATCCAAAGGTTATGATAATGCGATCTAAAAGAATAATATCAGAAAAGTAACTAATTCTAATCTAAATGATGTATGAATAAAAGAAAAATCAAAGCTGATACACACACACTATGCTTCTGTCTGAGACATGTCCGTTATAAAACTATTTCTAGAAGCATCATAAGCGTGGACACAAGACATATAGGAGACCATTGTGGTATAGCTCTAGATGGAAAAGACTCATGAGGGATTAGAGATGCCATATATGAGTGTATGTCGATAGATCTAAGGTATCTGAGGCACTTTTATGATAGATTTGAGAAATAAAAGAGTTGTAGTCTCTTATGCTGGTCCTGAGATGGATTTCTAGTATAAGAGCTCCGGACGGTCACGGCAACACACTCAGTATGAAAATTCAAAAGTAATCTCTGTATGGATCATCCCATCATGTGCGAGTGGGAGATGTTAGAATATGGGGCGCCCATTAATGGGTTGACTCATATTATAGTCCGACTTAAACTAAATGGTTGAGTTTTGAATAAGTTTAAATTCAAAAGGATCATTTGAATTTAAAGGGTCATTTGATATTAGATAATGATTATCTAATTATTTTTATGATTGAGTTGCTTGATACTTTTTTAAGTAGGTGGGAAGTTATTCCTGATTTTAATTTTATGAGAGAGTTTTTCATAATATTCACCTCTCTTTCTCCTTCTTTCTAAGAGAGAAAAAAATACAGAGTTCAGAAAGTGATTTGATTGGATTTGGGTGTGCTTGCTGTGAAAAACACACAAGATTCGGCCTGTGATCTCGTGTAATACCATTTGGATCTTCTGATTTGTGGTGGAAAAGGGAGAAGCTGATCAATCAGGAGCAAGAAGGATCTTGGAAGTCAGATTCCGCTGTAATCTATAATTCTTTAAGTTTATGTTAAGGTGACATCTTCTTCACAACTTCCGATACATGTTATAGCAGTTAAAGATCGAAGTGGATAATATCTCAAGTACGCAAAAGCAGGGACCGATCTGCCCGAGCCATGAGCTCATGACTGCAATACCACCAAAAGAAAAAACTTAAATGAAAACAAAGTAGATAACACAAGCATAAATATCTACAAACTATAAATTCTTAATCATCATCTATGAAACCTAGCTAGCTTCTTGAGTGAGTCAAGTCATGATAGACAAAGTTGGAACCATTGAATTCATCTTCGTGCACTTCATTCAGACATGACCAAGTGGTCTTTTATCTTTATGCATAAAGGTAGCAGACCAACCTAGCATGTCTTTTCTGAGAAGATGCATCTACCCCATATCAATCGTTTCACAAAAAGCACCGAGCCCAATCCAGTAGTAAATAATGGGAAATGAGAGGTTGATAAAAGGTGGCACCAGATAAACTTCACTCTTGTCACTTTGCTTCCACTGCGTATATACTGCAGTGTCAAACCAATCACTAAGGGAGTCAAGGGACACCATCCTTGTGGCAGAGGTAGCATATAGTAGCGTCACTTAGCCTTGGCCGTATCTATGGCACCTAATTCTTCCTGCTAGCGTGGCCATGTTGGCTACTGCCATTAAGTTATTGCCTCTCATCATCCTTGGAGGGTCATCACTCCTCCTGATATCCCTTCCCACACTGCAATGATAGCTTCCGATGGTGGAATGGAAGCGTCCACATCTGAAACCCTCTAAGACACTCTAGAGGGCCTCAAAGGAACCACAAATATGACAATATAGTTATTGTCTTTACCTATCCATGGGACCTAGCAAGCAGCCAATATCCCACGCAAATCCATGTGCATATAAAAACAAAAACTATATAAAATAATGATGTATGGCATCCTGGTTTTTGTCTCCCCACTTTCCCTTGGTATACAGTCTACTTAAAATGACCACGTAGGTAATATATGATCAAATTTACCAAAGGAAAATTAGAGGGTCCTATTTTAGTACTTCAGAGTTTTTTAGATATATATTCCATGCAAATCCCTGCAGGTGCTTGAAGCTGTGAAATTATTCTAATCTAGAGCAGTTTGATGAACCGAAAACATGTTTCTTTTAATCTTTTCATTGTTTTCTCCAATATTCTAATTTTAAACTAATCTTAAGCTACCCTTAACTAAATTTTAGGCTAAGGAAAACAATAGAAAAAGTGAGATTTTTATTGATTTTAGAGAAACTGACACATCAATTATCTCCTTGATATAAACTCAATGTTGGTTTGCTTAAAAAGTGGGTTCTGATTGAAACAGTGAGATAGTGACCCAAAATCAGCTACGAGTTTGAGATGACTAAAGTTAATTACCTTCTTGTCATCTAAACCCACCAACCATTGGCCTGGTCTTGTGAATCTGTAAGCAATTCATTTGTGAGCAACTGAGCATACTTTTGTCAGAGATATAAAGATGGGACACCTTGCTTTAAATAATAATAACGATAATGATATTTTAATAAAATGGAGCAATCCAAGCAGCAGTGATGCCCCCATCAAATAAAATCTCGATTGCCTGTTTATATTAAATTTACTGTAATGAAGAGGTTGGTTGGTTCCCAACTCTACACGGCAGCAATTCTAATTGAATTAATTAGTTTTGGACCCATCCCTTCCGACCAGGACTCATTTTTTGGTTTCTAGATCCATCTTGGGTTCCCGCAGCAGCTCTGGCAAAACTTGGCCGTGCAAGGTAACAGGTAAAAGAGAGAGATTGATCATATAAACCAAAAGGGAGAAAGGGAGTGCTCTTCACATCATGTAATTCTTCGCAAAGATAACCATATTTTTACCTCAAACTTCAAATTTCATACGAATTTAGTTATGCATAAAAAACTTCAGAATATTTCTCTACTAATAAGTGATGTAATGATTCTTTTCGAATAAAACAATGAGAAAAGGTGGTGATATTTTCTTATATGAAGAAAAAAAAAGTTTAGAGATCAATGAGTTGGGAAGGTAAGTTTGTTCATAGGAGGAGAATAAGAATCCAATCATATATATTTATCCCACTTACAAACATGTAAATGTTGGACAGGAATTAAAATATTCATGTAATTGTTGAATGGATAAATCTATTATACAGGGAAACTTGACCGGTAGCTCTTTGCCTTCCAATTCCTAATCATTATATTAGCATCCAGAATCTACTAGCAAGCCCTAAAGTTTGGAAAATCCTCTAAATTTAGTGTTGGATCCGGAACCAGCCAGAGTTTGTTTCTTGATTGAAGGAAGGATGGTCGACGACAAAGAATTGGTGGTCCAAAGAACCTGATGAGCTGATGATCTAGAGTTCTCCACATCCAATTGAAACCGAGGACTAGAGCTCTTGCTTGATTCTGGTCTCCCTAATCGAATTAGAGATAAGTGGGTTAAGCTAGGCCGGCAGAGGCAACATAATAGCGTGCATTTATACAGTGCATGTTACATTTAGGCTCAGTAGACTGGCTTGCGTAGGAATTCTAAAACTCGAGTTTTATATAATATATAGAACATATGTTTTCTTGTCAACATTGGAACGAAAAGAAAAGGAATTGAAAATGGCACGGATGGAGGTTATAAAAAGGATACAGAAAAACTTAAGAAATATTATATATAAGTTGATATAAAATGGTAAGAGAATTTATAAAGCCAATTAAATAAAATTAAGATAAGGCTTGATGGGTACAGACATATATAGTGCATCAAGTATGCTTTCAACCCATATTTTTTGAAGTGATTAAGCACGAGTTTGGAGGAGCCTAGGACTAAACTAAATGAGTCTTTTAGTCAAGACTGAGCCTGGTGTTGGTGGATTTTGTAACGAAGTTAGGTCAAGCTAGGTGCAACCAAGCTAGATGTAAACTAGCTCCCAGTGAAAAATAAAAGGTTTTGATTAAGACAAAGTACACGTTTAGCCTCAAGGAGCCCATTATTTCTGCAACCAATAAATCAGTGACAGTGGTATGCACCCACAGATGACTTAACAAAAATGACAAGATATTAAAAAAAAAAGGTATAAGTAGATAGTAGATTTTCTTTTTTCCTTGACAAGTGGAGCTAGCATATTTATGTTGTAATACAAGTCCATCACCTTTTTACACTAATATAAAGTATATCCCCCGGTGAAAAAGATCTGTAGGTTTGATTATATCTGGTAATTTACAAACAATTATCAAACCATCAGATGGTTACACTCTATATTTACTTAACCTTTAACCAACATTAGATGTGTGCAGTTGAAGGCGCAGGAATTGGGCTGTAAATTTTAAGTAGTAAGAGAGAAAAAAATATGGACAAGATTGTCTTTCCATTGTAATCAACCAATATACTGAATTGAGTAAGGCCTATTATTACATAACCAATTCAAAATTGCTAGCTATGGTATTGCAAGAATTTCAACCTACGGAGATGTCTCATCATCTAATTCCAACCCATCCATCCATGTAAGTTTTATTCTTCATCCTATAATAAATAATTATAAATAAAAAAACTTTATTTTCTAGAAGAACATATTGTACTCATAAATGCATATATGTATACATGTATACATACTGTTGGTGCAGAATTTAGTTGACGCCGGATCGAGTTGAAGTCAAGAAAGACGAGGTCGCCGCCGATGACCTACAAAATAAAGTCCCATCTGAAGTTGGTAGTGGTGACTCCGGTAGGACCCTCCGATGATTAAATTAGCTCTTCTGCCCAATAGAAATGGAGTGCTTAGAGAGAAGTTCGATAGAGTTTTGGGAAGAAAAAAAAGCTTAGAGAAAACGTATTTGGAAAATCCCTTTTTATAGACGGAGCTTGTTATAACTGTCCTGATAAATGACCATCGTAACCATTCTGATAAATGCCCATCGTAATCGTCCTGATAAATGTCAATCATGATTGTCCTGATAAATATCGATCATGATTGTCTTGATAAATGATGATCATAATTATCACGATAATTATAATCATTCAGTAGTGGGATCGCCTGTACGAATCCGTCTGAAGGAACAGTCTGTAAGGAGTTCGACTTCCATAGAAGCTCGACTAGAGGAGGAGTCCGGAAGGAGTTTGGCTTCCATAGGAGCCCAACTATTGGAAGAGTCCGGAAGAAGTTTGGCTCTCATAGAAGTCCGACTGCTGGAGGAGTCCGAAATAAGTTCGGCTCTCGTAGAAGTCCGACTGCTGGAGGAGTTCGAAAGGAGTTCGGCTCCCATAGGAGCTCGATTGCTGGAGGAGTTCGAAAGGAGTTTGGCTTCCATAGAAGTCCGACTACTGAATTTGGCTTTCGTAGAAGTCCGACTGCTCGGCTCCCGTAGGAGTCCAACTGCTGGAGGAGTTCGGAAGGAGTTCGACTGCTGGAGGAGTCCAGAAGGAGTTCGGCTTCCGTAGGAGCCCGACTGTTGGAGGAATCTGTAAGGAGTTTGAAAGGTCGGTCGCTGTGGAAGTTCAACTGGGGCTCGACCATTGTGAAGTTCGATTGGGTTCGAAGTCCAGCTGGAGGAGTTCGACCACTGGACGAGATCGGATGGGGTTCAACCGCTGGAATGAGAATTTTCGATCGAAGCTCTTCCGTGATTATCAACTGCATTAAATTAAGTACCACTTTGGTGGGAGCGAAATTTATCCCCAACAATAGTCCTTCTACTCCCAAGTTCGAAGTTCAAATGAAGGGAGTACCAGAAAAGCGACTGCCGAAATTTTTTTTCGGACCCTACACTCATTGAGGTTGAAGCACGGAGGAGATCTCGTCTCCGACTGAGGTTGAAGAAAATCTTATCTCCTGTTGACATTGAAGTTGAGGCTTTGGTGCAATAGGACCGTTGTTGGGGCCTCTCCTCTCACCTCGTCCAAAATGAATGAGGTATTTGACTTTACTCACGTTAGGATGAGGTTATCCTCCTATTCCTAACGAACTGTAGAGGCACATAAGGATCGTTATTAGGGCTTCTTCCCCCATCTCATCTTAAGTGAACGTCTTCGACTTTGCTCGCGTTAGGACGAGGTTCTCCTCCTGTTCCTAACGGACTGTGGGAGCACATAAGGATCGTTGTCAGGGTCTCTTCCTCCATCTCGTATTAAGTGAACGTCTTCAACTTTGCTCGCGTTAGGATGAGGTTCTCCTCCTGTTCCTAACGGACTGTGGGGTACATAAGGGCCGTTGTCAGGGCCTCTTCCCCATCTCGTCTTAAGTGAATGAGGTCTTCGATTTTGCTCGCATTAGAATGAGGTTCTCCTCCTGTTCCTAACGGACTGTGAGGGCACATAAGGGCTATT
This sequence comes from Cocos nucifera, assembly GCA_006176705.1. Classification (NCBI taxonomy): domain Eukaryota; kingdom Viridiplantae; phylum Streptophyta; class Magnoliopsida; order Arecales; family Arecaceae; genus Cocos; species Cocos nucifera. The sequence continues at coordinate 2,151,208 of QRFJ01000116.1, forward strand.
GTCAGGGCCTCTCCTCCATCTCGTCTTAAGTGAACGAGGTCTTCGACTTTGCTCGCATTAGGACGAGGTTCTCCTCATATTTCTGATGGGCTGTGGAGGCACATAAGGGCCGTTGTCAAGGCCTTTCACCCCATCTCATCTTAAGTGAACAAAGTCTTCGATTTTACTCCGTGTTAGGATGAGGTTCTCCTCCTATTCCTAACGAACTATGGGGGCACATAAGGGCCGTTATCAGGGCCTCTCCCTCCATCTCATCTTAAAATGAACGAGATCTTCGATTTTGCTCTTATTAGGATGAGGTTCTCCTCCTATTCCTAACACGGCCACTTCTAATTGCTTTTTTTCTGTCATCACATAATTTTTGCACCAAGAAATAATAATGTTGAAATGAACGAGTTTTATTATGAAAAAATTACTGATAGTACATCCTCAAATTTTTTGAGTTTCAAGGTCGTAAAAGCATTATTCCTCCGAGCTTCTTCAAACGATAAGTTCCAGGCTGGATGACCTCCACCACCTCATATGGACCTTTCCAATTTAGGGCAAGCTTCTCCTAGTTCTAAGGCTGAGAGATGGTGACTCACCAAAGCACTAAGTCCCCCACTCTGAATATTTTACTTCTGACTCTGGAGTTATAGTATCGGGCTACCTTTCGTCTGTAGACCGCCATCCGAATCTGGGTTTTCTTTCTTTTTTCTTCCAGCAGGTCGAGGTTGACTCTAAGGTCCTGTGGGTTGTGCTGCTCGTTGTAGGCCATGATCCGTACTGACGAGAGCTTAAGTTCGACCGAGATGACCACCTCTATTCCAAAGGCCAAGACGAATGATGTTTTTCCAGTTGGTAGTCTTTGAGTAGTTTGGTATGCCCACAGGATATGGTAGAGCTCGTCCACCTAGGCTCCTTTTGCTCTATCGAGCTTTGTCTTGATGCCTTGCAGTAGAGTTCGGTTGGTCACTTCAGCTTTCCCATTTGCCTATTGTAGAAGCTGTAGAATTATTTGAAGATGAAGTTTCCAACAAGTCACGAGATCGGAGAGGTCAGGAGAGATCAAGCTTTGGTAAGGCACTGCTACTCAATCGTCCTGCATAAAAAAGAACAGTCCGATCCTTATTCTATCGACGGGCTGGATGTCCGCGATGACCTTACCGAAGAGTGGGGCGAACCTATGGAGGACCTCATCTCTGTACCCTTGAATAATGGAAATGCGGAGCACGCGGTGCAGATCGGCTCCAACTTAGGAGATGAGGTTCGGGAGCAACTCGTTACCTTCCTCAGAAAGAACGCCGACGTCTTCGCCTAAGCTCCAGCAGATATGTCAGGAATTGACGTCGAGATCATGAAACATCGGCTGGTCGTTGATCCGAAGCATCGATCGATAAAAGAGAAGATGCGCAGCCATACCCCGAAGAGGCAGAAAGTAATTGCTGAAGAAGTAGGCAAGCTCCTCAAAGTTGGATTCATCAGAAAAGTTAACTATCCGACCTGGGTCTCAAACATGGTCCTCATCAAAAAGGCTAACAACAAGTGGAGGATGTGTATAGACTTCAAAAAGCTGAACAAGGCCTGCCCAAAGAACAGCCACCCTCTACCCAGGATCGATCAATTGGTGGATGCGACCTCGGATCATGAGCTTCTCACCTTCATGGATGCCTTCTCTGGTTATAACTAAATACGGATGGCACCGAAGGATGAGGAGAAAACTACTTTCGTTACTAACCGTGGTCTTTATTATTACAGGATTGTGCCCTTTAGATTCAAAAATATAGGGGCAACGTATCAACGCCTGATCAACAAGATCTTCAAATAGCAGATTGATCGCAATATGGAGGTGTACGTAGATAATATGCTCATCAAAAGCCGAGCTTCTACGGACCACCTCATTGATCTTGAAGAAATCTTCAGCGCACTCAGAAAGTACAAGATGAAACTCAACCCAACTAAGTACGCCTTTGGCATGACCTCTGAAAAGTTTTTGCGGTTTATGGTGTCAAGACGTGGGATTGAAGCGAATTCCAAGAAAATTCGAGCCATTCAAGAGATGATCGTCCCAAAAACAATCAAAAAAGTTCAACGCTTAACTGAAAAGGTGGCATCCCTAAATCGCTTTATTTCGAGATCGGTCGAGCGATGCATGCCCTTCTCTAGCGCCAATTCTGTTGGTACAGAATTTGGTTAACGTCGGATCAAGCTGGAGTCGAGGAAGATGAGGTCGTCGTCGGTGATCTACAAAATAAAGTTCCATTCGGAGTTGGTGGTGGTAACTCCGTAGGACCCTTCGATGGTCAAGTTAGCTCTTCTGGCCAAAAGAAATGGAGTGCTCAAAGAGGAGTTTGGCAGAATTTCGGAAAAAAAAAGAAAGCTTAGAGAAAACGTATCTGGAGGGTCTTTTTTATAGATGGAGTTTGTTGTAACTGTCTTGATAAATGACCGTCATAACTATTCTGATAAATGTCCATCGTAATCATCCTGATAAATGCCGATCATGATTGTCCTAATAAATGCCGATCATGATTGTTTTGATAAATGCCGATCGTAATTATCTTAATAAATAACAATCATAATTATCGTGATAATTATAATCGTTCAGTAGTGGGATTGCCTATAGGAATCCGTCTAAAGGAATAGTCTGTAAGGAGTTCGGCTTCTGTAGAAGTCCGACTAGAGAAAAAGTTTGGAAGGAGTTCGACTTTCATAGAAGTCTGACCGGAGAAGTTCAGAAGGAGTTCGGCTCCCATAGAAGTCCGATTGCCGAAGGAGTCTGGAAGGAGTTCAACTCCCATAGGAGCTTAACTGTTGGAGGAGTCCAGAAGGAGTTCGGAAGATCGACTGCTGTGGAAGTTTGGCTGAGGTTCAACTGTTGTAGAGTTCGATTGGGTTTGGAGTCCAGCTGAAGGAGTTCGGCTATTGAAAGAGATCGAGTGAGATTCGGTCATTGGGGTAAAAATTTTCGATCAAAGCTCTCTCGTGATTACCAGCTGCATTAAGCTAAGCACCACTTCGACAAAAGCAAAATTTATCTCCAATACATACAAAAACATATAAACACAAGCCAGATGATATTATTTGAGACACCTATGTTACTGTATAGTGTATATTCTTGATGGGCTATCCTCTTGACTTAAACAGAAGTTTTTTTTTTATTTTATTATTTTTGATTCTATATAATTTTTTTTATTTATTTTAAAAAAATAATAATATTTTTTTTCTTTTTTTCCATCAGCGTGCTTTATGAACTTAAAATCACAATCACCCCAGTCGAATATTATCTTACTACGTACCTATATGTATATATTTTAAAATTAAGATTGTTTTTTATTCTATTTTTCTCTTAAAAGTATAGAGTATAGCATATAGTATTAGTTTTATGAAGAAATTATTAGATAGAATATATTCATCGGGAATCTAGAATAAAATTATTTTTGATGGATTTCGATTAAATTGTTGGATAGATTTATTTTACGGTAAGTTCACATCGGATCCGGTTGATCTAATAATTTTTCTGGAAGGCAAATCCAGGCGGGCTAGTATTTCCGCGTAGAAACCCACCCCTGCACCGAGCATGTGCTCCGGACTCCGGACAATTAACTGGAAAGGATGGAAGGGCCTGCCGGAGACGTGACACCTTTCCACTTTCCTGCCGCATCATCGCCCACGTATTTACGAAACCCATCATTCTTACCCCGAGTTTAATTCTATGTACTACCAGTTCCCGTAGAACACTTGATAGCCCATAAATAGCAGTTCTCTTCCCCTTCCCCTCTCCATACCGTCTCTCCCTCCCTCTCCCTCTCTCTCTCTCTCTCTCTCTCTAAAAATTCGCAAGAACACAGCGGCCATGCCGTCCCCCTACCACGAGGACCCCCTCTCCTCCCCCACGCGGCCTCACGCTGCCGCCGCCGCCGCCGCCGCTAGCGGCTCGTCGAACGGGTGGGGCCCCTACTCCGGCGCGGGCGACTTCGGGGCCAACATGCTCATCATCCTCGCCGCCCTCTTCGTCGCCCTCATCTTCGCCCTCTTGCTCCACGCCGCCATCCGCTTCCTCTTCTGCGCCGCCGCCCGCCGCCGCCTCTTCCGCCGGTCCTACCCCGCGCCGGCGGACCCCGAGAAGCAGGTGGCGCCGCTGCCTGCGGAGTCGGAGGCGGCGCCGACGCTGGTGTTCTCTCCGGGGACAAGGCTGGCCGGGGCGGAGGCGGAGTGCGCCATCTGCCTCACCGAGTTCGTGGACGGGGAGCGGGTGAGGGTTCTGGCGCCCTGTAACCATGGCTTCCATGTCCGGTGCATCGAGCGGTGGCTGGCCGCCCGGAGCTCCTGTCCAACCTGTCGGGCCAGATGCCACGTGGCGTTGCGCGCCGAGGGGAACAGCCGGGTCGTGGTCGAGCCTTAGGTAACGGCCGGATGGACTGGGGCACATGTCCCGGTAGCATGGTAGGGACTCTAGGAGTAGCGTCAGCAAATCAACGGTATCGAGATTGTAGTGCGAATCTTAACGTCTGCATTTGTAGGCATGATGTATTCTGCAAATTTTTCTTTTTTTAATGTCATACTATGTATTTTATTCTACAATATTTTTTTCCTTTTAGCTTCATTGTTGCGACTCGTAGGCTTTCGGGGACATCCGGAAGATTAAAACAAAATTGAAGTGTCGTCTCTTATTTGTTTAAGAGGTTTCTCCGGCTAATTAGAGTCCTATTCTATGGTTCTTCTTCTTTTGTGATCCTAATCTCTTCTATTTCATTACAACATCAGGGAGAGTTTTCAAACAAAATTTCGATCTACTTGTTGGCTCGTTTCATGTTCGATCTTGAATGGTACCAATCCTCTCATGTTAGAGAGAGACGTGCAACTAATACTCTCCTCCTCAAAATGGTTTCTTTTCTTTAATTTAGTGCTTAAAAGGCAGAAATCTTTGATACGAACGCTGGAGAAAATCATATTAAGTTTTGTTTTGTTTTTTTTTTTTTTTTTTAAAAAAAAAATTATTTATAAAAAAAAAAACATAGAATGGAAGGTTTTCATTTGTAGGAGTTCGCTCCCGACCCGCCTCTTGTCTTGCTTCTCCAAGATACGTGCTAGAGTGTACGTGGCGAAAAATGTCGTGTGTTCGTGGAAGCGTACTCGCACCTTGCTTTAGATCCTCTGCATCCTTGAGACTCCCATGGTTCAACAACATGTGACTGTTAGTTGGGATTTCAACTAAATAGAGCATTTTAGGTGGAGTCTTTGCATTTGAAGCAGGTATCACCACCCTAAAGTCCTGGAGAGTAGGCACTTGTATCAAGTCTTACACTCTAATGAATGTCAACAACCTATGGCCCCCTATCTTTCTTTTTCGTATCGTTGCTTTTCCTTTCGCCTTGGGTAACACTCGTACCCCATCAATTGACCCTTACTTGCACAATAATACATGAGTTAAAACTTAAAACCCATAGACAATTCTAGGTTGCCATTGTATCAATTTATTTGTGATCAAATATCTCATTTTCGATATTTTGTTCACCATAAGATCTTTCAGGAACTAGCCTTTACATTACTTTTGATCGATAATATATCCAATAATCATAATGATAAATGCCGCAAGATGATTTGGCTTAGACTGCTAAACAAGAAAGAATGCACTGATCTCTGAAGAGGCATCATCGAATAATCTCTCAAATCAGGCATTTCGAAACCACCAAGATTATCAGTAACATTGATCTTGCTCTTGTTCTTCAATGTTTACGTGGCGCAAATTGATGATTGTACAATTTTCTCTTGGGAACAATTTGTTTGTTGGGGTCATATACAAAATATTCTACAAAAGTAGAAACATTCAAAGAAATAAAACTATGAGAAAGAGATAGCAAATAAAAAATAGGGTAAGCGGTTGACCTCCCGGGGGACATTGCATTTTGGATATTCCTGGGCAAACTCATAGCCCCTACTCTTCATTTCTTCTCGCCAAGTAAACTAAACGCTCTTGTATTCCCACCGGCGGACAGCTTGGTTTTGTATTAACGCGTTCATTTTCTTAATGAATCGACACTGTAAGACCCTCTTTTTCTGCAAAAATGAAAAAAAAATTATGCCTTGTCACGCTGCACGATCATCTATAAGTTAGCAAACATGTGAACAAATAGAGCTACGTAGAAACGGATGATAAACTAAAAATAGAGAAATCTATTCCCAGAATTCTAAAGTTTACATCTACATCAAGAAGTATGAGGAGATGGCATCGCACCATCCTTCCACCGTACACTAATCATTGCCAAATTTATCTCCACAAAGGTTCCTTAAGCAATGCACCTTCAAAGTAAACCTTGGCCTTGTACCAAGGGTTGCTCTCTTGTCCTACCAAGTCAATGCGTCACGCACCCTATTCCTAATAGCTTGAGAATGGCCATAGTATAGTACTAGCGTATATCCCACGCTTCACGATGAAATTTATTTTCAATTAAAATAAAATTTTAAAATATTTTATCAATATATAAATATTTTATATAATATAATATATAATATTTTTTATTAGTCATTGAGCTTACATTCATACTAGTCTCCATCCATCATAACTCCTTCATCTAAAAAAAATATATAAATATTAAAAAATTTTGTTAGAGTATTACTGAATTAAGTTCCACAATAAAGTACAAATCAAAATGATTGAAGAAATAACCCATAATTTTAAATATTTAATATTTAATATTAAAATTAATTTAAAAAATATAATCCATAATTTTAAATTTATTTTTTAAATAATATATATATATATTATAATTTCATACAATCGAAGCTATCACTTTTATTTATATTGATCTTTGCATATTTTTTGGACCATATATAATAAATTTATATATAAAATTCTAAAATTGATCTTAAAATATAAAAAAATATTTTTTTTTGATGAATTAGTGTTATCCCATTAATACAATCAATTTTTTAAATTTTTTAATATTTTTCAACTATATATAATAAATCTATATATTTTATATATTTAACCATAAATTTTTAAATCAATCTAAAAAATTTAAAAAAGAATAATTATAAAATACAAAACTATTTTGAAAATTAGATTATTTATTTGACTTGAATTAAATGATAAATTAATATGAAAGCATTCTCAGATGGTTCATCTTTCATGATCAAAATTAATATGGATTTTATTACGGTGGTAACGTGAATATCTCAGATCGTCTAATTGGTATCCAAAGCACCTTAGCTCAATTGGCATTCATTAATCTTTTGAGGGTAAGAAAGTTACCATGATACCCTCCAAACTGATAGTCGATCTCCGAAAAAAGATCCAAGCTATTTTATCCGAAAATGATTCGGATAGCATTTGTAACTTATAAATTGCCTCGGATGGGCAGTTCATCTACATTCTCACCGGCTTATCTCGCAGGTTAACGGTAATATAGCTATAATCCAGCCACGAACAAGTTATCTCTCACTCGACCTCCATTATCGAAAGTAAATAAGGTATCCCAATCCTGCTAATAATATGCTTTCATTCAAAAAAGACGCTCCTGATCTCGTCACGACGGCATCCACGGCCTAAGATTCGCGGCACAATGAAATGGTCATCTGAAGCTTCCTTATAAATACCATAAATCTCGAGGATCCAGATAAGCAAAAAAAATTTTCTCAGAGAATTCATTGTTGCTTGACTATTCTTTGCTGACTTGAGCATTGGAGGACCTCACCGAAGTCAAATTCTCTAGCTCAGATTATTTTGTAGGTCACTCCAGCATCCCTGCGAGAAGCCAACCACTCCATCCCCAAAGCATACAATTTTCGCCAACAATAGATAGAGGAAGGATGAATCTCTTGAAAATGCCACCTAGGAAGGCATCGTCACGTCTTAATGACGTCGTTGACGTTGCTTCTCAACAAGTAGGTTTTCGAACTGAAGATCATATTCAAACCCCAGTAATAGAAGCCTCTGAACAAATTCAACCAATCCCTATTACCATGGACCAGTTCAACCTACTCCTCCAATAGATCCAGACTTTGACGGCCGCTGTTCAAGCAGTCCAAACTGCATTTGCATCTTCTGCAATGGCGCCGCAGCCAAGCCAAGCTGCTCCCGCACCACCCTCTATGGTGCAGTCGATATTTCCTTCGATGGTCCCATCCGTGCCACTAACCATGGTGCCTCTTCAACCATCAATTTCTCATCTACAATAGCAAGCCGAACCTTTTCGAGCACCTCCGCAAAGCCCCAAGAGAAGGCAAACCCATCGGCGATCTCTTAGCCCACAGTCTGGGCATGATTCGACTCCCGACCGTCGCTTCTCTAGCAGTCCGAGGCCTACACCACCCGAGAGTTGATCATTGAAAAGAAGCTTCAAGAGTTCAACAAGAAGCTTGAAGCCCTGAATAAAGCTTCTTCTTCGATCTCATTTCTTTGATGGACTCAGTAGCGAGCCACCTTTCGACGAGAAGATCATAAAAGAATTACCGCCGTCGAACTTTAAGCTATCTCAGATCAAGACGTATGATGGGACAATCGACCCCATCGATCACGTCAAAATCTTCAAAGCAGCACTGCTTTTTCTGGAAGCATCGAATGCCACTCTCTATCGGGCATTCCCCGCCACTCTTAAGAGAGCAGCCTGGCAATGAAACTCCAGCCTGAAACTGGGCTCGATCCATTCTTTTAAGAAATTGAGTCGATCTTTGGCTGCGTACTTTATCAGTAGCCGCAAGTAGTAAAAGCGGTCCGACTACTTGAACACCATCCGTCAGAAGAATGGCGAGTCGATCCGTGATTATATGAGCCACTTTAATGTGGCGACCCTGAAAGTTTGTGACCTAAATCAGTCGATCGCGATGACTGCCTTTATGGATGGATTGCAGAAGAATGATCCGAAGAGGTCGTTAATAAAATCTTTCCCTCATGATTATGCTAGTATACTGAAGCGGGAAAGAAAGTATACCAACATCGAAGAAGCCATTGCTGAGGACACCCCTATTGATGCTGCCTCGGTAGGGTCGAATAAGGAATGCCTTCCATCGAAGGAGGCTTACCGACAGCGCTCCTGCTCTTCGCCCAGGAAGCAGAAGGATGGAGGTTTTTTCTGAAACTGCCGATCTCCAAGCCTCCAAAGAAGAGAGTGACAGCGATCTCCGCCGAGGCATTTTTATAACTATATGCCTCTAAATACTACCCGAAGAGAAGTCTTGATGCAAATCCAGGACCAACTCCCCCAACCTTCGAAGATGCGGACGAACCGCAAATGCCATGATCCAACAAGGTATTATTTCTATCATCATGACCACGATTACAATACGGAAGACTACCGCCTCCTTCACGACACCATCAAGAAGCTCATTCGGGAGGGGAGACTGGAACACTTCGTCCGTGGGAGAACTCCCCCATGACGACCTCCTTCAAGAGCTCGACAACCGTCTCATCAATCTCAGCACCCAATACAAATGCCTGCGCAAGAAGCGAGGAAAGCAGCAGCAGCTAAAGAGCGACCTCTCCATGGGGAGATCCACATGATTACTAAGGGGTCATCTGAAATGGTGGCGGCGAAGAGGCCAACACATAAGGATAAGCTTGGAGAAGCAATAACTTTCACTGAGTAGAATGCAGAGGATGTATAGCAACCATATAATGATGCAATGATTGTCTCTTTGAATATTTCTGATTATAATGTACACCGTGTACTTATTGATAATGAAAGCTCGATTGATGATTTGTATTTTTCTGCTTTTTTCATCATAGGATTCTCCCTTGATAGATTAAAAAGATTCGATACACCATTCCAAGGATTCTCCGAAAGCTCCATAATTCCAAAAGGAATGATCAAGCTGCCTATCACGATAGGCACCTCACCTCAGCAAACAACAATATAGATGGATTTTCTTATTGTGAAGCTTCCTTCGGCTTACAACACCATCCTCAAAAGATCTAGTCTATGGAAACTTAGAGCTATTGTATCCAGCTACCATCTCATGGTCAAATTTCCAACAATCCATGGAGTAGGAAAGATCTGAGGCAATCAGACTATAGCAAGACATTGTTTCGCCGCCAAGCTTCAAACAGAAGACCAAGCAAGATCCCAATCCAAACTTTCAATAGGGCTAGACGCTCGAGATGATCTGGTACAAAATCGAGCCCAACCGTCCAATGAGCTTCAGAAGATTTCATTAAAGAAAAAGAACCCCAATCAAACCGTGAAAGTTGGTTCCTACCTCGATCAGGTAATGAAAAATCAGTTGATCACTCTTTTGCAGACCAATGCAAACCTTTTTATCTGGTCAGCTGCTGATATGCCTAAAATCAATGTGGAGGTGATGGCTCACCATCTGAGAATGGACCCTACTTATCGCCCAATCAAACAAAAGAAGCGAAGCTTTGCCTCGAAGCGCTAAAAAGCCATTACCGAGGAGCTAGATAAATTGATTAAAGCCGACTTCGTCAGAGAAGCAATGTATCCAGAATAGTTAGCGAACATTGTTCTAGTAAAAAAGACGAACAAAAAGTGGTGCGTGTGTATTGACTTCATCGACTTGAACGAGTCCTATCCAAAAGACTCAGATCGATCAATTGGTCGATACTACTTTAGAGCATAAGCTCCTTAGCTTCATGAATGTCTTTTCTGATTACAATCAAATTCAGATGGCTTTTGAAGATGAAGAGAAAACAGCTTTTATAACTGACCAAAAACTTTTTTGCTACAAGATGATGCCCTTCGGGCTAAGAAATGTAGGAGCCACATACCAAAAGCTAGTCAACAAAATCTTTAAAGATCAAATTGGCAGAAATATGGAGGCATACATTGATGATATGTTGGTCAAAAGCCGAACGATACCTGACCATATTGAAGACCTCCGAAAAATCTTGGACACGCTTCGTCGATATCAGATGAAGTTAAATCCTACGAAGTATGCCTTCGGAGTAACTGTCGAAAAGTTTCTCAGCTTTATGATCTCCCATAGAGGCATCGAGATGAATTCTGAGATGATTAAGGCAATTTTAGAAATGTCACCACCGAAAATAGTTAAAGAGGTACAATGTTTGACCGATAAAATTACCTCTCTCAATCATTTTGTTTTTAGGTCAGTCGAGAGGTATCTCCCATTTTTTCAAATCCTTCAGCAGCTAGCAAATTTTCAATGAACCCCGGAGTGCCAAAGAGCTTTCGAAGAACTGAAGATATACCTCAGTTCTCCATCTTTGCTCACTAAGCCGCAGCCGGACGAGGAACTCCTTCTCTATCTAGCCGTATCATCAGTGGCAATCAGCGCAGTCCTTATCCGAGAAGAAGGATGGCTTCAATAGCCCATATATTATGTCAGCAAGATCCTCCATGATGCAAAATCAGATATGCCAAGATGGAAAAATTAATCTTTGCACTGGTCATTGCCACAAGAAAACTTCGCCCCTACTTTCAGGCCCATACCATGGTGTTGCTCACGAATCAGCCTCTAAGGGCAGTCTTGCATCGCCCAGACCCTTTAGGTCAGATCGTGAAGTGGGCACTGGAGCTCTTAAAACTAGATATATACTATCGATCGAGACCTTCTATCAAGGCTCAAATCCTCACAGATTTTATTTTCGAATGTACTGTCTCAGATGCAGAAGCCCTAGAAAGAAATTTAAAAGATAAACCAGAAGACCCCATAAGCTCAGAAGGCAACAAAAACTCTAGATCAGATTTCGAAGAAACATGGACCCTACACGTTGATAGCTCATCAAACTTGTCAGGATCAAGAGCCGAACTTATTCTATCCAGTCTAGAAGAAGATGTGGTGGCGTATGCTTTGCACTTTAAATTTTCAACCACCAATAATGAAGCAGAGTACAAAGCCTTAATTATTGGATTAAAGATTGCTCAAGAAACAAGGGCTCAATGCTTGGAGGTATGCAGCAATTTTCAACTAGTGGTTAGGCAAATCAAAGAAAAATACGAAGTTTGAGAAGAAAATATGAAGAAGTACCTCTAAAAAATAAAAGATTTAATCATGTGCTTTAGATATTTTAATATCCAACAGATTCCCAAGGAGCAAAATGCTAGAGCTGATGCTCTATCAAAGCTAGCATCCCTGCTGCCCACCGACTTGAGCCAAAAAACCTACTTCAAGATCCTAAGAGCTTCAAGCTTAGAGGAGTCCACCAATGTTCAACAAATCAATGAAGAACCTAGCTGGATAAACCCTATCTTAAAATACATGAGGTCAGGAGAACTGCCCCTTGATCACAAAGCTGTTCGAAAAATTAAAAATCAGATCGTTAGATACGTACTGCTCGATAACTTGTACAAGCGGTCTTTCTCTCTACCGCTCCTAAGATGCATGCACCCATCCAAAGCTGATTATGCCTTGCAAGAGATCCATGAAGAAATCTATGAAAATCACTTGGAAGGTCGGTCATTATCTTATAAAATCCTATGGCAAGGATATTATTGGCGAACCATGCAACAGGATGCACAAAACTTCGTAAGATGATGCGAGCAATGCCAACGTAATGATCAGATTCAACGTTAACCTATAGTGCTTCTGACCTCTATTATAGCCTCATGGTCATTCTCTTAGTGGGGATTGGACATCGTGGGCCCATTCCCCCAAGCCTCGGATCAGCAGAAGTTCCTACTAGTAGCAATCGACTACTTTACAAAGTGGATAGAAGTCGAACCCTTGGCTCAAATCATAGAGACAAAAGTCTGAGACTTCATTTAGAAATCAATAATTTGTCATTATGGCCTTCCTAAAGTATTAATCTTCGATAATGGAAGGCAGTTCAGCGGTGCCCGACTCCATGAATTTTGCAGGGACCATGGGATCGAACAATATTTTACTTCGGTAGGCCACCTGCAAGCAAATGGAGAAGTACAAGTCACTAACAAGACTCTCTTATAAGATCTCAAGGTCAGACTGGATCAGATCGGGGGGTCTTAGACAAAGGAACTCTATCATGTCCTTTGGGCCTATCGAACAACTCAAAGAGTCCCAACCGACGAGACGTCTTTTAACTTGACATTCAGGATGGAAGCGGTCATACCTGTGGAATTTGGACTTCCTTCTGTTAGAATCGAGGAATATAGCAAAGACACCAATCCTACATGGCTCAGAGCTAACCTCGACTTGATCGAGGAGAGCAGGGAGCGAGCAGCGATAAGGATAGCTGCATATCGATAGAGGATAGCCAGATATTACAACACCTAGGTTAAAGCTAAAAAATTTTGAGCTGGTGATCTCGTCCTTCATAGAGCCAAAGTCTTAAAGCCTATCAAATAAGAAAAATTTTTATTCAATTGGGAGGGCTCCTATCAGATCGATGAGGTGATATGACCAAAAATTTATCGACTGAAGCAACTCAACGGGACCCCGCTTCCCAGGCCATGAAACTTGGCTAATCTTCGTATGTTCTATCAATAGATCAGATGAATAAAAGAATTTATAAATTCATTTTTTAGTTTTTTCACTAAATGCTTGTGATAAGAAACCCGGAGGAAGTCCATCCAAAATTCCTTTAATCAGGATAAGTCATAGTGCATTCCTCAAATCGAAACCATTCAATTCGAGATCCCTTTGATCGAGATAAATCACAGTGCATTCCTCATATCAAAACCACTTTAATTCAAGATCCCTTTGATCGGGATAAATCACAATGCATTCCTCACATCGAAATCATTTTAATTCGATATTCCTTTGATCGGGATAAATCACAGTGTGTTCCTCATATCGAAACCACTTCAATCCAAAATCCTTTTGATCGGGATAAATCGTAGTGTGTTCCTCAAATCGAAACCACTTTAATCCAAAATCTCTTTGATCGGGATAAGTCATAGTGCATTCCTCAAATCAGAACCACTTCAATCCAAAATTTTTTTAATTGGGATAAATCGTAGTGCATTCCTCAGATTGGAACCACTTCAATTCAAGATTTTTTTGATCGGAATAAATTGCAGTGCGTTCCTCAGATCAAAACCACTTTAATCCAAAATTTTTTTGATTGGTAAGTCACAGTGCGTTCCTCATATCGAAACCACTTCAATTCGAGATTCCTTTGATCGGGATAAATCACAGAGCATTCCTCAGATCGAAACCAACCATGTTTCTCTAGTCAACGAAATCTTAAGGGATATGACATTAGCTCAGAACAATTTCAAAAATTCAAAGAAAAAGAAGATAATTATTCATTAAAAAAAATTCTTACAAGAGCAATGATGCTATTGCTTTTACAAAAAATAACAATAAAAATTCTACGATAAAGTTACAAAAGGACTTATGAAATCAAGATCCTATCTATCATCTTCGTTTCATCAAAAATAAAAAGACACGATCAGAAAGCTCAATAAAGTTGAAGTCACTTTCATATGAAACTTGTTCCTCTGTGGCTCCAAGGCTTTGGGCACCCATAAGGGATACCCAAATCGAGAAAAATGGCAAGCTAGAGGTAATAGAAGTCCCACCAAGATTAAAGACCAGGTCTGCTTGGAATCTGATTCTTCCCAACTTGGAATTAGGAGATCTTCTGTCGGTTCCATCCCCTCCCCCCTATGAAGGTGGCACAACCTCAAGCACCACTGAGAAAGCCACAAGTCAGAAATGACAAAGGAGATCTCGTCGAGATTGAAGCAACATATAACCTTGGAATAAAGAACCCCTCTATCAAATGCAGATGCATGATAGATAACCGAGGAAATGTCTTAGGATTGCATCAAAACACCTTTCGAAGCCTCAGACCTATAGTCTTGAATGATACCATGACTGAGAGAGCCTTTGAAGCATAAGATGCAATCTTCATCAGTACCCCCGATGGTGGCTCAACTTCTTCCTGCTCTCCTGTGAGGGTGGCACAATCTCAGACCCTTTAAGAAAGTCATGAAATCCTGCCCTTTTAGGGCAGAAAAATAGTGACAAAGCTCTCAAGACCAAGAGAGAAACCATCCCCTACAGGAGAAGCAAGATGATAAAGATCTTAAGACCGAGAGAATAAGTAGCCTAACAATGAAACATCCATCGCCGGCATCCTTGAATCGATCGAAGTCAGCCTATGCTCGCCAACCTCTTCGATCGGATGACAGTTGCCACGATAAAGGAAAAGAGCTTCATCCCCCTTTGGGGATTAAACAACCTTATAGGCATTTCATAAAATAATTTTTGATACCATAGATAGAAAAATTGACAAGCAAAAGGTTGCTATAAATAGACAAACCCACCATAATTAAAAAGCATCAAATCACGCCACGTGTAAATTGCAGATTGAATGTTTCTGCCTACAGTTGCGCCCCGAATTTTGCATGAGACTCATAATTACGATGCTTCTAGAACCGCGCATATTCAATGCCGTACAGAAAAGCAGGTACATCCCATCAAATACGTGCACGAAAAGTGAAAAGATTGGTTTGCGGATTTTTGAACAAAAATTAAAGAATATGTGGCTTATCGAGCCGAAGTAAAGACTCCTCATATCGGAGTGGAACAAAAAGATAAAATCGAAAGGAGAAAACAACAGAAAACAAAAAAAAACTTTTATTTATGTAACTTTTTCTCTACAATAATTTCAAACATGCCAAAACATACAAAAGCCTCACGATGCATCTTTCGGGTCGAAAGCCAAAGCTCCCGAAACCTCGTCCAAAAAACTCAAATCTAATTTCGGATACTGGGAAGCCACTTTTTCATGGATAACGCATTTTTCTTCATCGTAAGCATCCAATATAAATGAAGATTTCTCCTTCCTGAATTCTTTCGATGCTCAAAAATTGTCAAAAGCCTTCGAAGCTTTCTCCTCTACTGTCTTCACCATGAGTAGGGCCTCCACTTCAGACGCCTCAGCTTTAATAACTCGGGCCTTGGGCTCCATGATTTCGACCCCTTCAATCGAACAAAGGGGACCGACCATCTCCATAGATTCTGCCATGCCTCCATGGAGATTCTCTTCCATCTCTACGATAGCACGCATCGGAGAAACTATAGGGATAATTTCTGTAGCAACTTCCATCATCGAATCTGGCACCACATCTATGACCTCCCTCGTCGAGTCCACTGGCTCGACCTCAGCATCCTTCATTGGATTCCGAGAATCACTCACTGACAAAGGATCATCTTCCCTTGTATCAATTGAGATAGGGAGAGAAACTATCGAGGGAGCAGCATCCGAAGCCTCAATGAAAGAGCTTCCAAAAGCCTGAGACTGAGCTGACGAAATCCTAGTTCACAATTTTCTAGCTGATAGCTTTTTCAATGTCTTTGCCATCAAATGATCCATCTAATTCTAAAAACCCATGAAGACAATTCTAGAGGAAAGAATATGAAAGATAAGAAACTCTATTCTCATAATTGTTTTTCTTCCTCTCGCATACTTTCTGGATGCGCTTAAAAGAAGGAAGATGAAGACAAACAAATGCCTCTTTTAAATTATCTCCTTCAAATAATCAACGGACGGATGGTCCCTACGATCATAACTAATTTTGCACCAAGGGATGACGTCATCAGCAATCAAAAGTCGAGGCACTACCAGAAATAAAGGAGTAAATAGTTCGATCTAAAGCATCGCTTGGGAATAGTCCTTTCTTCTGATCCTCAAACTCAGCATTAGGGGATAGTGTTATTGTGGTAATATGAACACCTCAGATCATCTGATTGGTATTCAAAACACCTTAACTTGATTGGCATTCATTAACATTTTGAGGATAAAAAAAATACCATAATGCCCTCCTAACTGATAGTCGATCCCCGAAAGAAGATTCGAGTTGTTTTATCCGAAAATGATTTTGATAGTATTTATAACTTATAGATCACCTTGGATAAGCAGTTCATCTATATTCTCACCGACTTATCTCATGGGTTGACGGTAATACAACTATGATCCAGCCATAAATAAGCTATCTCCCACTCGGTCTCAATTATTGAAAGTAGATAAGGCATCCCAATCCCGCTAATAATGCACTTTCATTCAAGAAAGACGCCCCTGATCTCGTCATGATGGCATCCATGGCCCAAGATTCGTGGAACAACGAAACGGCCACCTAAAACTTCCTTACAAATACAATAAACCCTGAGAATCTAGGTAAGCAAAAAAAATCTTTCTCATAGAATCCTTTGTTGTTTGACTATTTTCTGCTGACTTGAACATCGGAGGATCCTCACCGAAGTCAAATCCTTCGATGCGGACTTATTTTGTAAATCACTCCAACATCCCTGCGAGAAGCCGACCGCTCCACCCCTAAAGCATACAATTTTCGGCAATAACAGTTTTCATGATCCATATATTTATTTACAATTAGGAAATCCATGCATAAAAAACCTAAAAATCCAAATTTTTTCCAACTAAATATTATTTAAAATATAAAAAAAAACTAAAAATAGATTTTAAATAAGATATCAAGTATAATAAATATAGAATCTTTCTATCCTCATCAAATATAATGCATTAATTAAATATATCATATACTAATATTCATATTTTATTGATATCCTATAAATAAGTACATAAAAAAAATAAATAATATATACTCACATGCATAGCTCATTCAAAATTTGACATCATATTTTACATTGTATATTTCAAATGATAAAAAATTTTCATGATTTATTAGATCAAATTTGATTCTAAGACACATTCAAATAGCAACGAGAAAGATACCATTAAATTCATCCAAATGTATTCATAGTTTTAATTTCAACATTCATATACAATAATTAAAAAAAAGTAGTATTATTTTTGATAATTAAAAAGCATCAACAATATATAAATAAAAGATAAGCATTAGTCAAAAGCAAAATACCAAAAAAAGAGTAGACTATCTTACTGTAACTAACTTCGTAGAACTGATATGAAACATTGAAAGGCACTCATTACCCCCCTCCTCTAAACTTACTGTAGATCTTAAAAAAATATATATATCAACATAAATTAGTGAATAGAAGACATGATGGATTTATGAACGACTCTTAAAATATTTTGCTATTGAATAATAAAAATAATAAAAAAAATAATATTTATCTTTCTTCATGAGCACTCCTTCATAAATAGTTGTTGCCTCCTCATAGAAAACTTTTTCATACTAACTGACTTTCCATAACCAAAATGGAACATTGGTGCTTATTCAAAATGGTGCTTTTTTTTGTTCTATAATAACTAAAAATTTAAAATTGATAAATCTAAATTAATCCAAAGAAAAAAAAATGGAACATTCAATCTGGACGAAATGCTTTTATAGTAGCTATTTTTTCTTAAAAACATATCAATATAAAAAATTTAAAATTTTTTAATAAAAAAATTATCGATATCATAAATGTTATTTTTATTATTGAACTCTGAGATAGTAGAATCTATAATTATTAAATAAAATCTATACTAATAAATTTTTTTATCATTTAATTATCTTCAAGCTGTCTAATCATGCAATCAAATCAACATTAAGATAATAATAATTTTTTTAACTATCAAATAATAATAAATAATTTATAAATAATAATATATTTTAATAAATTTTATAGAGAGGAAGAGAAAAATTACCTCATCTGCTCCAAGCCTCCCATCCAATTGAGATGGATCTAAATTTTTCTATTCACTCGCTTCAAGCCTCCCACCCGATTGACACTTCTATGAATAAAAAAAAGTATAATAAAAATTAAAAAAATAAAAATAATAATAAGAATAATAAAATGATGAAAAATTTAAAAGATCGAATATTTTTTGATATAGGCTTTTCAATTTTTTTCTCTTTTTCAATGATGAAGACCCACGGGAGATAATGGTAAGAAAAGTAGGAGAGAATGTATTTAGAAGAGCCTCTTATCAGTTTTGTAGTATAAAAATATCATCTGAAAGAATTTTGAAAGAATTATTGCTGCACTTACAGTAGCCCTCCATTTTTATTGACGGATTACTTAATGGATATAAAAACTTAAATGGGTTAGAATGATTTTGCTAAAAAATATTTAAAAAATTTTATGACTAATTTTTTTCTCATCAGGTTCATAAGACATTGCTGCTTGCAATATCATAGCCTTTCAATCCCAGAAAAAATCATCATTTAAGACAAAAATTATAGCCTTATTTGATCTTTAGAAAATATTAATGCAACAATATAGTAAACAAAAAACAAAAAGAAGATATTAAAATCAGTTCACCATTTGATAGATTTCAGATCAACAAAAAAAAAAAAATTAGCACTCACCTTTTCTTGATTCCTTGCCTACCAAATGCTCAGAATACCACTATTCTCAATTTTTTATATAATCCAAAGAACTAACTTAACATCAAACAAACAATAATCAAAAACTTTTTAAAAAATATATTTAGAAAAGATACTATCAGAATTATCTTTCTTTCGAAGGATGGAAGGGCATGATTTTGCTACTCACTCCCTTGCTCGCCCACGGTGCCACCACCACCATCCTCCCAATCAAGAAAAATAGAAATTCAAAGAAAAAGATAGGAGAACGAAAAGCGATCTACTTCATCATTAATATCTTGTAAACTTTCGAAAACTATTAAATATAGAGATTTGACTTTCAAAATCGATAGAGAACTGTATCTTATTTGTAGATAATTTATTATGTTTGATCTGATCTGATGGATCAATTTAGATTTTAAAAATATTATTTTTTAAAAAATAATAAAAATATTATTTTTAAAAAAATAAATTAGTGTATTATTATTTTTAAAATTAGAAAATGATATATTATTTTTTAAAATAATAATAAATTACTATTTTTAAAATATATTATTATTAATTTTTATAATATTTTATTTTCTAAAAAAATATTTTTTTGTCTCTTATCCCTTCCTTACTTTTATTTTTAAAATATTATTTTTTCTAATTTTAAAATATTTTAAATTATTTTTTATAATATTTTATTTTTAAAAAAAATAATATTTTTAAAAATATTATTTTCATCCCTTATCCCTCTCCTACTTTTATTTTTAATTTTTTTATAAAATTTTTAAATATTTTAAATTATTATTAATTTTTTTCTTACCTCTTCCCTCCCTTTTTTTTTTTCCTTTTTCCTCCTTTCCTTCCCTTCCTCCCGCTGCCTACCCTCCCACCCCCATCCCGTGAGGGCCCGCTCGTGGCTGTCCATGCCGCCCCCATCGCCATCTACACCACATC
The DNA here is from genome assembly GCA_006176705.1 of Cocos nucifera. Taxonomy (NCBI): domain Eukaryota; kingdom Viridiplantae; phylum Streptophyta; class Magnoliopsida; order Arecales; family Arecaceae; genus Cocos; species Cocos nucifera. The sequence continues at coordinate 2,171,265 of QRFJ01000116.1, forward strand.
CACCGTCCGCACTGCACCCGCCTCCGTATGACCACCAACCTCTCTCGCCATCCCTTCCCGGCGCCACCAACCCCCTCGCACCCCTCTTAACCCCCCCCCCAACCTGCACAATCGCGCCTCTGTGCCCCCCCACAGCGAGGAGAAGGTTGGCACTCTTTTCTTTTTCTTTTTTTCCCTTTCCTTCTTTTCCTCCACCCCATCCTCATTGTGAGGCCCAAGTCACGACCGTTCACCCCCCCCGCAGCGCTACCCCACCACCGTCCACGTCGCACCCTGCTCCATGCGACCACTAAAATCCTTCCCCTCTCTTCCACCCCCTATCCCGGCGCATTAGGCCCAGGTTGCGACCGTCCGCGCCATCCCAAGTGGACGATGTCCACGAGGGCTCGAAGCAAAAAAAAAAAGCTACCATAGAAAAAAGATAATGGAGGAGAAGGAAAGCACCTAAGGGAGATTGGAGAGGAAAGGCCGATGCCGGTCACGTTGGAGAGGAAGGCGATGGTGGAGAGCGGCAGGAGGTGGAAGCAAGAAGAGCGGAGAGCAGGTAGACATTACGAAGGCTCAAGAAGCTTTGAGAGGGCTCCAGAGATGTCTGAAGCCGAAAGGCAAAAAAAAAAATAGAAGAAAAGCTTGACACGTAGCGCGTTGGGAGGCCACCGGCTTGTGCTTTAATGTATAGGTATATATATTTCCTACGTTAGATCACCTAAGCTAAGGATGAGCCTAACAAAATGTCACACCCCAAATCCTACAATTAGGTCAGCCATGTGACATAGCTCTATATTTTTCTAGAGTGTAATTCTAGAATATCTGCAAGACCTGATGATAATCTGAATTAGAATACTTAACATCGAAAGATGGAGAATTAAGACAAATGACACATTATATTCTTAGTATAAAATAAAGTTATCTAAAATATATGGTTCAAATACATCCAATATCAGATATAAAAACTTAACTATTACCATCTCTCATCCAAAGTTCCAAATCAGTCCCATTTAGCTAGGTGTTCTACGGCTTTGAAAGAAAACATAAATGATAATGAGCTAAAAGCTCAATAAGAATTTTCTAAGTACATACACGAGTATAAAAATGATATCAAGTCTTTGATAAATATATCTATTGAAAAACAATAGTCCAATCTCAACAAATAATAATCGAGCATCCATATAATTATCCCAATAAAGATACTAGTATATTCATTAAGTTGCAATGGTACATAATTCAAATCAGCTATAATAAGTTGACAACCTGATCATCCATAACTAAGTCATCAATTCCATTCAATCGAAATTGCATTTTAAAGAATACTATGTTTCTTAACATAATTATTAAGCTATTATTAATATTATCATTATTAGCATTTTTATTTAAACATGTTTATTGTAGATTGGATCTGATCTTTTCGGCATTTAGATTGTTCACACTCATGCTTCTATCTATAATGCTCAATATCATGTTCCTACCTGTGGCAAGATCATGTTCAATATATATCATATTCTTGCCTATGGTGGAGCCATACTCATTAGCGTACCATATTTTTGGTCGTGGCAAAGCCTATACCACAGTTTTGCCCATAACAAGACTATATTGAAATCATGGCTAATCCAAATACCCTGATTTTGAAACATTACAAATTATTCCCTTCCATTTCAATATTATTATCTTATAAATTATTCATATATGCTAGATTTAAGCAATTAGCAAAATTTAAGTTTATAAAGAATCAAAACTTATAATACATGCAAGTATGCAATATCCATAATTTTTAATATATAATATCAAATATTTATAATCATACAAGTGATTATGATTAGAAATCCTTATTTCAACATAGTTAATAATTAAACAGCCTACCCGATTCACCAAGATTCTTGGAAGCCTCATAGTCTCAAAATCACGTACTTAGTGCTATGCTAATATTAGTGCTATATTAAATTAATACTATGCTAATATTTTTTAAAATTATAAAATTCTTCAAAATTCTAAAATTTCTATCTATTGTTTTTTGCACAATATTATCATTTCTTGATTTATTTATTCTAACAAATAACATCCAAAAATTTTTAAATCTTGTAATTGAATTGATCAATGAAATAATAACCTCTCGTTAAACTTTTAGATTAAATTATTTGACCATTAAAATATTAAAAATTTTAGATTATCACGTGATAGAGTCAATTCACCATGAGACTAACATCAATTTCTCCTGATATTCTTTCTCTCCAAATCCTTCGTGTTTTTTTTAAAAAAAAAAAACTTCAAAAATCACAGTTCTTTTCCTTTCTCTTCCTTTTTTTTCTCCTTTTTTTTTTTTTTTTGTTCCTTTCTTTCTTTCCATGCAAAAGGAAAACAGAGTCGGCCCACCACCTGGCCGCCACCCCACGGCACGGCCTTGGGCCACCGCCGACGGCGGAACAGACATCGGCCCTGCCACCGACGGCACCTTCCTGGCTGCTGCCACTCATGGCACAGCAGCTAGCCGCCGAAAGAAAGAGAGACAAGAGCTTGCTTAAGGCTTCCAAAAATCCCCCCTTACTCCAAGTTATTGAAAGAAAATAACTTAAGAAGAGGATGAGGAAACTTACTAGAGGCCCTTGGAGAGGAAGGGAAGAGGTGCCCGGCGGCCTTGAGCACTCGTGAGAGAAAGAGGGTAGATTCAAATATGACAGGGAGAAGAGGGACGTGAGAATGATAGAGAGGAGAGGAACCAACAAGAGGGAAAGGAGTTTGAAGCGAGGGGGATGGGAGAGAGCAAAAGAGGAAGCTGTGGGATTTTGGGTTTCAGTCGCCAGAGAGGGAAAAACAGGCCGTGCTCCCACCCTCCCAAAATCGCAAACCCCAACCACCCATTTGATTTTTGGGTTTCGAACTATTATTTTTGGCTTTCCCTAAAATATTTGATTTTTATTGGTTGCAGAAACACCAAAACCCTCTTTCTATGTGCAACGCGAAAAGTTTCCCTTGGAACCTAAAGCTCTCCCTCCTTTTCTTTTTCCCGGTAATTGAGATTTATCATGCTAGTATGAGATAGCTCGATCAAGTTTTGTACTAATGGTACTCACATGTTCTATCAAGTTTTGTACTAATGGCACTCGTATGTTTACCTGCACTTAAGATCCATTTGATTGACAATAATCTAGTATGAAAAAAAATTCTCATATCAAATTATTATATTTAATATAAAAAATAAAAAAATAATAATAAAAAAAATTTATAGATTTATACTTATTTTTTAAAAAAAATAAAATAAATATTATAAAAAATTAATATTTGATAAATTTTTAAGTGATAGTAATTTATATTTGATAAAAATATTTTCAATAAAATTATATATATAATCATTAATTTTATTTTAATATTTTTTAAAATTTATTTAAATTTTATAAAAAAATTAAGATTAACATAATATTATGTAAAAAATTTTGTAATTATAATCATTATATAAAAATTAATTTGAAATGATAATACTATTTTAATATTATAAAAATTATATATTTTTATATAAAATTATCTTCAATCAAATGTAATAATTTTTTTTTGATATCATTAACCAAACATAATAAAAAAAAAAATCCAACTAATCTGATCCTCGGAAGATTTTCTTTCGTCTCTATTTTTGCCAAAACAATTTCTTGTACCATCACACCGCATGCTCCGCTGCAAAAGATGCCCTAAGCTAGGGTTGTCTGATTCAAGCCTTGACTTACTCAAGCTTAATCCAATCCAGTGACCAGATGACCCAAGGAGAAGCGAAGAGGTGGCATTACATTGAGAGGGAGAGAAGTGGCCGGCAATCTCAATGAGTTAGGCAACGAGATCAATCTAGGGAGAAGGAAAAAGAAGCAGATTGAAAGAAGAGGAATGGGAAGGCAGCAGCGGTGGTGAAGAGGTTGTGGCCCTGATATCAGGGCACATGATACACTTTTAGACTACAGATGTAGCAGACCCGATGTTCCGGGAATCCTTGGGCATCGGACTCGGCTAAAATGGCCCAAGAGAGTAGCCTTACGCCCTGAAGAAGGATGATCCAATGTTCCGCAGGTCGAAGTTCCATTAAAAGTACAGAACTTGCACTTACTGACGTCATGAATACGTCGATGGAATGCTCTGGCCTAGCATACAACTTCTAGACCTTCAATAACAACAATAAAAACCATTTCACTGAAGAATAATCCTACAAATTTCTGGCTTCCAGGGTTCTCAACTATGATGTTCCAGTCATCGCATGCAAGAACCAGGGCAGATCATGGAGCATATCAAGGTGGATAGCGCACAATCGGGAATTGGTGAAATACAAAGGGTAGCCTGGCGTGTTATCCACCGTGGGATTTGATACGGTCCAATTGCACCTGATGCATGCAATGCGGAGGAGTCATCCAGGGAGGGGGGACAAACAAAAGAAAAAGGGCAGCCAAGAACACTAAAAGGCATCAAAATAAATCACACAACAATTTGAGACAAAATAAAACATGACTTGCCAATCCAAACTACATATACAGGCACACACCCGGTATATAAAGATAACAGTATATCTGATATAACAAGCAAGAAAAACGGTCGACAACTCCCTTGACCACACCCCCCCCGGCCCCCAAAACCAAAAGTAAATATATATATAACGAAAATTTAACCAACCAACCGGAAAATAAGTCAGATAGCATCTACTACCAGATGCAAAACCAAAACCCAAATGAACATCTAAAAGCACTTCCTGTGAACGATGGCCGGACCAGATTCGTCATATTCCGCCTTTGTTATCCACATCTGCGATGCATTCCAAACAAACGCCAAGCATTAAAAACCATCAAAAGATAACAAAAAAGAAGGCATCAAGACAAACCAAAAATATTTATATAATCAGGGTGAAGGGGTGGAGGGGAAAGGAAAAGAGAATTGACGACGGTTTACCTGTTGGAATGTGCTTAGAGAAGCCAAGATGGATCCTCCAATCCAGACACTATACTTCCTCTCAGGCGGTGCCACCACCTTGATCTTCATGCTGCTAGGAGCAAGTGCAGTGATCTCTTTGCTCATACGGTCACCAATGCCCGGGAACATGGTGGATCCTCCACTAAGCACAATGTTCCCATACAAATCTTTCCTGATATCAACATCGCACTTCATGATAGAATTGTAGGTGGTCTCGTGGATACCAGGGGATTCCATACCAATGAGCGATGGCTGGAAGAGCACCTCAGGGCACCTGAAGCGCTCAGCCCCAATGGTGATGACCTGGCCATCAGGTAGCTCATAGCTTTTCTCAACTGCTGAGCTGCTCTTGGCAGTCTCGAGCTCTTGCTCATAATCAAGGGCCACATATGCAAGCTTCTCTTTGATGTCCCGAACAATTTCACGTTCGGCTGTGGTAGTGAAGGAGTATCCCCTCTCAGTCAAAATCTTCATGAGGGCATCCGTCAGATCTCTACCAGCAAGGTCAAGCCGAAGGATAGCATGTGGAAGTGCATAGCCTTCATAGATCGGAACCGTGTGGCTGACACCATCACCAGAGTCCAGCACAATACCTGGGCAGAAAGAACAACACAAGTAGATACGGATATTCATTTCGTAAGCATTTTTAAACAGGGAAAAAGTGAACCTCTAAGCATTCTATGTCAAAGTTTACATGTTCCTTTTTTCATTGCATTATTTTCCTATGATAGTTTCCATGTGCCAAAAATTTGCTTCTGGAAGCCAAACATCAGTCTCAAAAAATCATTAACGAATGAAGGCAAAGGTGCTAAAGACAGCATCAGGGATAGTACGGTCCTCATAAGTTGGTACAATTCTTCCTTGGAAGGCTGAAGATAAAAATAGCAAACAGATTGATATTTCACCTAAGCTGCTAGAAAATTATGACGAATGTAATAAACCCTGGAAATGGTGAATGTAAAACAAGAGGAGGAAACCAGAGCTCGAAAAAAAAAACAAAATTTCAGCCTAGTGTTCCACATCGCAAAAGTGAGGAAAAAATTGTTGAGGCTCCAGGGTTTTTTTCCCCTTTAACAAACAATTCAGACTTGTTCTTCAGCAAAAGCACATAGATATGTTGAAAAAACTATCAAAAGCAATAATATCTTAACAATTAATCAACCATATACATGCATACACATGTACTTCCATATGTACAAAAGCAATCCTTATCCGCACAATGATATAGCACAACAGAGTAAATTGAAATTGATGGATGCAACTGTCTAAGTACCTTCTGAGAGAAGATTCACTAAGATATCAATCATATAAAGAATAGAGCATGCCATACCTGTGGTACGTCCACTAGCATAAAGGGAAAGGACAGCCTGAATAGCAACATACATGGCAGGGACATCAAATGTCTCAAACATTATTTGTGTCATCTTTTCCCTGTTGGCCTTGGGGTTCAGAGGGGCTTCCGTGAGAAGAATTGGATGTTCTTCAGGTGCTACACGGAGCTCATTGTAGAAGGTATGATGCCAGATCTTCTCCATATCATCCCAATTACTAACAATTCCATGCTCAATAGGGTATTTCAATGTCAGAATACCTCTCTTGGATTGGGCCTCATCACCAACATATGCATCTTTCTGTCCCATCCCAACCATGACACCAGTGTGGCGGGGCCGACCAACAATGCTTGGGAACACAGCTCTGGGAGCATCATCTCCAGCAAATCCAGCCTATTGTAGACAATGATTCAGGGTACTTTAGTTACATATGATAAACTACATAAAGACATTAGTTGCTACTTCATACTTTCCTAAAAATCAGCTGTATGTACCAAATATATTTCTCACCTTCACCATCCCTGTTCCATTGTCACAGACAAGGGGTTGAATGTCCTCAGCATCAGCCATACTTTATATTTAACCTGCACAAAACTGTTCATAAGAAAGCTACAAGTAAAATAATACTGGAACACTTTGAGCGAGTATGCTGGCAAGATGGAAAAAAATTCTCAAGGATTGGACCACAGGAAATCAGGAAGTATAACAGTTCTCTGGTCAGAAAGTTCTTATGCACTCACTATGATACTAATTCTTGAGCCACGGTAACTTTATCTAATCAAGAGAACGAGAATGAACCTTAGCTTCACCCTTTTCTTGATGGTCCATCTTTGCAAGATTATAGGAATACAATAAATAAACATTCTAAGTGACACAAGCTGGACATTATCCATTTTCACCATTGTTATAGTGCTTTATATTAAGCTGAGGATCAAGTTTATGATTTTTTAGACATTCAAAGAATGTACCAACTCTTATCAAGCACAAAATCATCCCATGACAGAGCTAAAGATGGGTAACAAAGAATGACAAAAAACCAGCTTGGAACTTTTCAAAGACTACCCAGAAGTAAATCAGGTTCATGTAAGTAAAAACTAGTTAGCAGGCAAGTGGAACAGTTTCATACAAAGTTTAATTATCTGACACATATAACTATGAACCAAAGGGAAGCCGAAGTAGGTAGGCACTATAATGGATGGGTAAAGTCAGAACCAATGACCAAACAACAACCCAGACTGCTTACATTGGAGATATCTCCCTTATTTTATTTTTAAAAATCAGAACATTCAGAGCTCAAAAATGACAACAGAAAATGTAAAATTAGCAGACAGCAACTTCAAACAAGCTCGTCCTTTCACATCTACGTTAAACAAAATTTCTGAAGTATTTAGAGCAGTAAGGTCGTTGTGTTATTTTGGATTAAAAAAACATGCTCATTGGATGACTGGATTTTCCTTTTGCAACAATTTTTCTCACAAAGCGAGGGAATAGGTAGGATAACAAGGATGAATCGCAGCCAAATTGGTAGAAAAAATTTGTCAGTGAAGTTATCTCTTTTTGTCAATGCCATGCAGCTTTGATTCATAATCTATCCTTTTCAGTGCATTGGCTGCCTAACCAAAGAAAAGATGCAGCTAATTCAGAAGGTAAATTTCATTCAATTCTTGGCAGCCTCACTATCAGATTTCTTGGCATGCTAATATGGTATGTGGGGAGTAGCAATCCTGGCTTCAGAGAGGGAGAGCTACCCTGACAAGATTTCCTATATTCAAATGCCATATAGAAAGTCCACTGAGGCATTTCATGTCAACCATCCATTTCTTCCCAAAACAGATATTAGCATCTTAGTATATTATGACAATATTGCGACATATTCCTCTTGCAATTAATCAATTAATAAGGCTGGTGTAACAATAACTCTGGAATAAGGGGGCAGCAAACATGGGTAAGCACAGCCACTCTATGTAAACTATTTAGTTAAAATAAGGGAAAGATCAGGAGTCCTAGCTTCACTACACCTTGAAATCCAGTCTCAATCTAAGATTTGGAAAAAAAAAAAATTTCTCCCCCTCCCTGCTAGTAAAATACAAGAATAATAGAGTTTTAAGAAAATTTCGTGTTAAGGTGTCCTTAGAGAAACCAAAAATGCAAAGAAAGAATAACAAATTCTATACTTAGGTACTAGTGAAGATATAATGAAGAAAAGCAAAGAAAAGAAGAGAAAGGAAAGAAAAACATTGAATCCATCATAGAAAAACAAATTTTGTGTTTAATGCTTCATAAAGTCCATGTTGATTCATTGCCATATCTATATAGACAAAAAGAGGAATAAAATGCTTTCTAATCTTAAAAAAACTTCCAACCATCTTATGCTGACCAAGGACCCCTGAAAATATTATATTTGCTCAAGAAGGATCACTAGTAAAACTAAATCCCATTGCATTAAAAGATAAGAACTTTCCAAAGCATATGGCCTTGAGACTCTTGTTAGGCCATAAGTACGAGAGAGAGAGAGAGAGAGAGAGAGAGAGAGAGAGAGAGAGAGAGAGAGGGGGGGGAGAGGGGACTCCAATTGATGTAGCATTTTCTTTTAAGCACTACTTGCTTATGTTGCACAATGCTTGGGCTCAGCTTCATATTGGCATGGAACTTGAATTGACTTATGGTCCAACCTTCTCAATTAAAGGCCAAGAATTTTTGCATGGTGCACCCAAAAGGATCTCATAGTTTTTACAGATAGACCTAGAATTTTCTACAAATTCAAACTTCAACAGATATACCAACATGAGATTAGTTATCTTTCATCATGACATGTATCTTAGTCATGGATCTAGATCAGCTAAGAGTTTGCTTGCCACAGTTGTGGAAGAATAGTCATAATGCTTTTTCCATATAACTTCTAACTAAAATTTGTATAGTAAACTAGAGACAGAATTCATATTGCTTACAATTAAACCATGAGATGAGGTATTGTTCACTTGATCTCACCACTACGATAACTCGCAGGAACCAAATAATACAAGATTTCCCTGTCATTGATAAACAAGTGGTGCAGTCTTCTACAAGTCAATTTAGCCTTCAAAAAGTCAAGTCATCCTCAATCCAGCTCTTCTGAAGGTTTATCTACAGTGCGATAACTGCCATTAAAAGGGTTTTGCCATTGATATCCCATGGTATTTTCTTGTAGAACTCAAATTGATGTGGTCATCTTTAGTGGTACATCTGAAATGATTAACCATCCTCAGGCAGGAATTACCTGTCCAACCATATTACACTTGAACCATTTCCTATAATCTTAGATGCATGTCTTGCAATAAAGAACTCTAGGTAAGCCTTCAAATAAAATAAATAACATTGTGTTGCACAAGCTTCTCTTCTATGTGTCATGATACAAGAAATGCAAGTTTCTCTTCCAAGTGCCTTGCTGCCAGACACTCCAAACCCTAGTAGATATCATAAACTTTCCTTGGGAACTTTAGTTCAGAGTCTCCCTTAACAGCAATTATATTCTATTGGAATATGAACTAAGGATTGTTCAACATGATGCAAAACTTCCATCCAAGCCTAAATATGACAGAATTATTCGGAGATGGAATAAGCATGGAATTTTCAATGTCAAGGACAGATACGCTGTTCTGAATAAATAGTGGCACTTATTGTGCACATTTTCCTTGGAAACTTTCTCCACCTCAACAGGTTAAAAATTTAGTTATCCCACTCTCTCAGAAATACTCCATCCAGCTGATAGACTCCATATATAAACAGAAAATGATTTGGTCCTTCCATCTGTGTATGTGCAAAATTGAAGAAACTTTGGATCATTTATTCCTTAATCCTTTCTCGACCAGCATTTCAAATCAGTTTTTATATCAACTCAAACTAACAAATTTACTTTCCAAAATCATAGCCTATGGACAACTTGGAGACAGCATGCAATCAGGGAAAAAATGGCAAATTAGTTGGTGTACTCGAGCTGCTAGAACTTGCGGGTCCTTATGGCTGGAATACAATAGACATGTATTCTGCAATTTGGAATCTAACATGCTAGATATTATCCATTCTATCTCTTTTTCAGATTATGAATGGAATATTTTGCTGCTAATGCATAAATATTCTCATTCAAAAACTTCCATAATGTGCACAATATTATCCATTCTATTCCCTTTCTGGATGAGGACTGAACCAGTATTGTGGCTAAAATGCATAAATATTCTGATTCAAAAACTCTCATAATTTCTTCCACCTTCACCTTTTTTTCTCCCCCCCCTCCCACCCTCTTTTCTCTCCTATAATCTTTACTTTCATTCATTGAATGAAGGCGATTAGGTTTTTGCCCAATATTTTCTTTTAGAAAACAGTCTTTGTGGTGCCTAGTCCAAAAGAGAAAAAAGAAAAACTGTAGAGTCAAGCATCTCTGTCTTGTCTTTAACCAACCTAATAATTAAGGGAGCTCACTAATTGCTAAATATTTAAAATTATTGGTTACAGTGGAGAAACGGCATTATTGGCGTGCATAAGCATCATGTGTATCATCATTAAAAATATTTTCTTATCTATATCCTTAACTTCAATAAAAATCATAAAATCAAAAAAAATCCAAGAGTCATTCGCATCCCAAAGAAAAAAGAAAGACATAATGTACGCAGCACAGAGCTTTGATATGGTTACAAACGTATAACAGAAAGAGATGTTTTAATCCAGATTTTTAAATGAAAAGACAAATAATGGCATTTTCTTCAAAATTATGAATGGACGATGTACCTTGAAAATTTAAGTTTCTTTCAGGACACATTAAAGAAGATAAGCCATGATTCATCCTTAACAAGTGATTAGATTATCACAGACCTATCATTTTCACATTCTCTTCATAGTTCCCAGCAAAGCACACCAAAAATTAGTGAAAACCAGTAAATTGTATGAATTTACTCACACTAAATCCTCTCGTCTAAAACATTGCAACTGATTCAAGATGATATATGCTTTGACTAAAAAAAATAAAACATTTTTTTTAAAAAAAAAAAAAAAGGTTCCTTCGAATCAAAAATGCCTTAAACAAAAGAAAATGCCAAAACAAAATACTGATATGACAATAACCACGTGTCATCACCCTGACCAACTCTATCAGTGGCTGCATCAGTAAACCACTTCGCAGTGACCCAAGTTACTACAAATCCAAGTTGCTTTGAAGGCTTTAAAGCAATACCTTAACGACTATTATACAATGGATGGCAAAATCATTGTTCTCGTTAACTCAAATCGACCAAATCAACTTCCAAAACCTAACAAGGAAAAAAAAATCCAAAACACTCTAATTTCACGTCACTGGGAAACGCATTTGGGCATTCTCAGATCTTGTCGATTGCACCCAATCACGACCAATTAGCATCCATGCATTTCATGCACTCCTTGAGATCGATCATAATCTCCATATAAATAAAAGCAATCATTTTAAAGTTTACAAAACTGGGAGTCCAGTCCAAATCCCATTTTCGGTACCGATCGCTTCAGTCTATTTCCGATCCTCAATCACATCCTATACATTCCATACCCAGCGAGCAGATCAATCTTAAGCCATAGCAACAACGGAACATAAAATTGAAAAATTAAACAAGTTTGCCACCGATCACTATTTTAACCTAAAAACCTAAAAGATCCAAGCATACCACAACAAAAAAAGCGGGGGGGGGGGGGGGGAGCGGGGTGAATTGAAAGTAAGTTCCTCCAAGCCATCGATCACATGGATCCAACAACAAAAAAAGAAGCTCGGATCCAACCATAAAATACCATAAAATACATAACATCTCACAACAGATCCACACGAAAGAAACAGAAAAACTCGCCGAAAGCTCCGAATCAAAAAGATCTACGACTATAATGAAAAAAAGAAAAAATCGGGATCCAGAAAATTGGTTACCTTTCGCGACGCCGATGGCGATGAGATCGAGGAGGGATTTCTCCGCTTCCGAAGCGGGGGGGAGAGAGAGTGGGGGGGGGCGGTTTCAGAGAGCGAGACGGACTCAAGGGCGGCGGAGATGCAACCCCCATGAAATGGAATTTTATAATGGGAAATGAGATGGCACGAGTGCTGCGGCCGTGTGGAGAAATAATCTCGTCATTTATTACCGCTCGATTTAATAAATTTAAGGGATGATGCGGTACATGAACGGGGTTGATGGTCTTGATCGAGCTCTGTTCACCGTTCAGTAAATCACTGATTTTTACATTGATCGATTATTTTTAACTTTTTATCCTTTTATTTTATTATAAAAATAAATAATTATTAATATTTTACTAATTTCCCTTTCTTAGGAAGGATCTAGAAAGTAATAGCCGCCGGTATTGCTTTATTTTCACTGCAAGCTAAGTTTGAAGAGGTCATGATGACCAAGATTTGTTTTTGGTGGAAGAATGACATGAAAGTTGTTTTCAACATGTAAAATTAGTCAAATTTCTTATGTCTGCTAACCAATTAAAATCATGCCGTTAAACAAATGGAACCTCCACATTCTCTATCAACCTAATTGAATCTGCCATCAATCCTATCAAATCACTGTTTTTGAAGCTCGATGATCCGCTTTAGGTATGGTATGATTTGAATCAGAACCTGGAATTTTGGATTGGATTGTTCATTGGATAATTCAAGTTTACTTGATCGATCCAATTCAAGTAATTTTTAAGTTGATTGGTTATCAACAAAATCAAATATAAAGAGTTATTCTTATGAACGTAATTTGATATATATTAGATGCAACATTGACATAGGATTCTAAAATAAAGATCTATTTATCAAAATTCCAAGTTCATATGAATTAGGTTTTTCTTGATTAGTTAATTAGAAATCAACGAATATATTTATCATACATATCTATATCTATAGAGAGAGAAATAGACTACGCTCCATTCAAGATGAGAGGATATCTATTTTTCTCCAATTCAAAATTAATAATAAAATATTCAAATCAAAGATTCATATCATTGATCATAATTTACATCATTAAATATATCTATAATAAACCAAAAATCGTGTTTATCACTAATCTTTCATCTATACATCAAGTAAAAATAAAATGATGAAAATGAAAGAAGACCACACTTTACGATGGATGATTATTAAAAGCTATTTGATTTTGCATCCATACATTTTAATACATGTATATCATTATCAATAAAGTTTATTCTCAATATAATAGAGATTGCTTATTACCATCTACTAAAGATGATGAAAATGCATAAATTTTGATTTCTAGGCATTTTTAGTAGCATAAATTATATGGTATGTCATCACATGGTTCATATAAAATTCATGTATTTAGATATCTTTGTACATATCTATAAAGTTGTATATTTTAGATGAAGCTCGTAGAGTGAGGATATACATCTTCCTTTTTTATATTCAGGTCTCCAGAGAAAAAAAATCAAAATTTTGATAATTCTACCATACATGATGGAGCTACAAAGCCTTTCAAAATGATGTCCTACCTCTAAAGTAAGTTTTTGGTTAAAAAAATCTCTTTCCAGTTATACCTTCCAATATCATAATCTTAATATAGCTGATTTACTCCTCTTATACTCAGTTTCACTATAAATTAAGATAAACAATGCTTTCTGTATGCACGAAGATGGTTTCTCCTTTAACAAATATAAGGATATCAAATAAGTTCTTCATTAATTCATTGAATGCTAAATGGCCTAAGCCAAATCTTTGTTTTGATAAAACAAGTATTTATAAAATTAGAATAAGAAAAAAAGATAGTTCTAGAGACTTAATGAAATTTATTCTAATAAACGGGTAGATTACTTTATTACCAGCATCAATGGTATGGTATGAGCCTTCAATTTGAATATTAGTTATCGATTTTGGATATAAGAGAAGTAGATATTCTCTCTTAACATGTTACACATACTACTGCTACAAACCATTATATGTCACTACAATATCCATTATAAACATGCAGCTTTGAAAAATCTTCTTGGCTAAAGAATAACCCATCAACGGTACTAGGATTGGAGTTTTCAATCGTGGCCATTCATAACAATCATAACCGAAGATCGTATACTAAAGCTCAGTGTGGTTCCACAGGACTTGATCAATTGAGGTGCTAAAAAAAACACCTGAACAACTATGAATCCAAACCTTTCCCAGAGCTAAAGAACAACACAAAAAGCCATTCAATAATCCCAATCACATGCAACACTACATCTTTTTCGGATTTATCCACTGGATTGAGAAAGATATTTCTGGGTTCCACCAAAAGGAGGCCAAGAGGGCCAGGTTGTTGCAGATTTGGGCGATCTAGAGTGAAAGGGAACAAACAAAGTGGTGTGGTTGGCAAAAAAAAAGGACGCATCCGGGGCAAAAAAAAAAAAAAAAAAAGCGGACGGCAGGACAAGGGTGGCACCATGTGCCCAAACAATCTCCCACGCAAGGGATGGGTATCCGGTCTTCCGGACAAGTGGCAGACAGAATGGTGTTTGCAATAATGGCCAAGGACTCGTTTGGTTCATGGAGAATGGAGGAAAGAGACGGTTTTTAAAAAGTAAGGGAAGGGTTTTTAATTTGATTCAAATTTAATAAAAAAATATTTTTTAATATTTTTTTATATTTTATAAAAAATAAAAAATTTATGAAGAAGATTAATTGTGATATTTTTTTATAGTATAGAAAGTGAAGATATTTTTTTTTTTAAATATTTTTTTAAGATCTATAATTAAGATTTTATAAAATATGATGAATGATTGAGATAAAATATTAAATAATAATAATTTAATATTATATTAATATAATAAATTATTATGATCTAATATTATATTATAATATATTAATATTATTTTATATTAATATAAATATAATATTATTATTTATATAAGATTTAGGAGTAAAAATGTATATTAAGGATGTAATGAATATTCTACATAATTTTTTCAGAAAAAAAAGATACACAACTAAATATAAATTATTATTTAATAAATTATTTTTTTATAATTAATTAAATATATTAAAATTTTATTATTAGAAATAATGTTTTAGAAAGAAAATATTTTATTTTTAAAAAATTAGTTTTTAGAAGGAAAATTTCATGAACCAAATGAGTTCTAAATAAATTATGAATCTCGAAAATTCTGAAGCATATGCACGGTAAATAGTGCAAAATTGGGAATTGATGGAACACAGAGGGTAACGTGGCATGTTATCCACCATGGGATATGGTGTGATACAATTGCACCAGGTACGTGCAATACTTAGACATTAAGGTGGGCTTGGCCCAGTTGTGGTCCAAATCTAATAAGGAATTTGACTCCTCATGCGCTCGAGCTTAAACAGCTAATAATAAAATGGATCCAAAAGTAGAAATAAAGGTGGCAATTGGATTCAATACGGATCAAATTAAAAAGTCATCAATTTAAATTTAATTTATTTATTAAATAAATTAAAAATTTAAATTTAAATTCAATTAATTTATTAAATAAATAATTCGATCCAATCAGCTTAATCTATTTATTAAACAAATAAAGTTAGATTAAATAGATTAAATAATTTTTTTAATAAATTAAATAGATTAAACAAGTCAAATTAAATAGATTAAACAAGTCAAATTAAATAGATTTTAAATAGATTAAATATATCTTAAATAGATTACATAGGTTAAATGAATTATCTAATTCAATTCGATCTAAATATTTAATAAATTATATATTTAAAATTTAAATTTAATTTAAATATTAAATAAATTTAAATAAATTAAATAAATTGATTTATTTATGATCTAAATTTATTTAATCTAAATCCAAATTTACCTATAAAAGACCAAATATAGGTCGGATCATATTTACCGGTTTTTGATAGGAGTTATATTGAAAAAGTATGAGTTAAGCCTGTATTTGCTCACACTAGGAGCCTGCCGAAAAGCGTGGCACAAGTTGGATTTGTTAAGTGATCTGCTGTTAAATTTTGGTGGGATTAGATTAGCCCCTAACCTTGCTTGAAACGTGACTTACATTTTTTAAGTCCAATCCTCATATGGATCTAGCTTTATAAAGTCAGCGGGAAAACTGAGAATTTAAGTCCAATCCATAACATTTAGATTTTTTTTTTAATTTGGTCTAAAACTGAGATTCTAATTTTGTTTTTTTAATTTTATTTTTTTATTTATATATAGTCTGTTGGATAGATGGATTAATTTCATGGCAACTATTCTTTCTCGTTTCTACACTGAATGAGTTGCTATAATCTAATCAGATTTGGATTAATGAGCCTTGACATTTGACCAATTAAGATCGAAAGGACTTCATCAATTAAGTACGATGAGCCTAATCAAATCGACATCGAACCGACTTGGCTCAACTTACGATCTATGGCTTATAGTGATATTCAATATCTAGTTGATTACTTTCTAATGATATTCAGCATCCAGCCGGCTACTTCCTTGAAGCAATATCAACTATCTGAATCGACAATAATTTTTCAATATAAACACTAACTATATGCAAACGTGGAGCACAATACTCGCCCAGAGCAATCCATTAATCAACCTTACCAGCAGTTAATAAGATAACGGTGAAATGCCATAACTCTCACATCCCAAATATTTAGGAACGAGATTTATATAGTAACGGCATCATCTATCATATAAATATCGATGAGCAATAAAGAACCTGGTAAACTTTTATAATATAAGTTTTCGCTCTAGCTTTTGGCCCTTTCTTTGGCTATTCCCTTTCTCCAGCTAACTTAAGCATCGAAGAATTTCCCGTCGGATAACTTTCTACAAAAGAATTTCTTTTCGCAGATATCCTGCTGTGCGCAACAACTTGACTTCTGGTTGGCTAACTCACCACCAAAGATGGGCTACAATACAGTCCCGCTCCCGTCGAAGTCCAGTCTGATGCTTACCCTAATACAATCGATAATCGCGGAAGAGCTTCAATCGAAAATTCTTCCTCCAGCGGTCGAGTCCCACCCAATCTCCTCCAACGACCGAACTCATTCAATAGCCGAACTCCTCCAGCTGCCAAACTCATTCAGTAGTCGAACTCCTCCAGCAATCGAACCCAACCAAACTCCTCAGCGGCTGATCCCCAACGGAACCCCCCAGCGGCCAAACTCCTTCCGAATCTCTCCTTCAGTCGGGTTCCTCTAGGAGCCAAACTTCTTCCGGATCTCTTCTTCAGTCGAATGCTTTTAGAAGCCGAACTCCTTCTGGACTCCTCCTTTAGTCGGATTTCTACAGGAGCCGAACTCCCTCTGGACTCCTCCTTCAGTCGGATTTCTACAGGAGCCAAACTCCTTCCAGATCTCTCCTTTAGTCGGATTCCTCTAGCGGCCGAACTCCTTTCGGATTTCTCCTTCAGTCGGGTTTCTCCAGAAGCCGAACTCTTTTCGGATCTCTTCTTCGATCGGATACTTCCAAGAGCCAAACTCTTTCCGAACTCTTCCTTCAGTCGAATTTCTATAGGAGCCAAACTTCCTCCAGACTCCTCCTTCAGTCGAATTTCTACAGGAGCCGAACTCCTTCCAGATCTCTCATTCAGTCAAGTTCCTCCAAGAGTCGAACTCCTTCTGGATCTCTCCTTCAATCGGATACCTCCAGGAGCTAAACTCCTTCCGGACTCCTCCTTCAGTCGAATTTCTATAAAAGCCGAACTCCTTCTGAACTTGTCCTTCGGTCGAACTTCTCCATCAGTCGGACTCCTCCTGAACTTTTTCATCAATCAAACTCCATCTGGATTCCTCTAGTGGATTCCTTCCAGATTTTAACTAGCATTCCTTTCAGATGATCTCCTCTAGCCATTTTTCTTTAGGAGTTCGAACTCTCCTAGAATTGATGTATGTCAAAACTCTTCACCAACCAACGCCTGCTTCCTCCGAACTTTGACTATTAAATCTCAACGAATGACCACTTCATGGCAATAGATACCACTTTCCATAATAAACTCTACGTGGCTCCGAGCAGCCCACTACCGAACGACGACATCACAATAATGGATACCTCTTTCCATACACATGGTCCCGAGCGGCTCACTATCGGATGGTTAGAACCGTCACTATCAGTCTGCTACAGCTTCGTCTATAAAAAGAGATCCTCCAGATATGTTTTCTCTGAGCTCTCTTCTTCTTTTCGAAATTCTACTAAATTCTTGCCTGAGCACTCCATTTCTGTTGGCCAGAAGAGCTGACTTGATCGTCGAAGGATCCTGCCGGAGCAACCACCACCGACTTCGGATGAAATTTTATTTTGCAGGTCACTGATGATGACCTTATCCTCCTCCGCTCCAGCTCATCCTGGCATCAAGCAGATTCTGCACCAACAAAATTGATGCTAAAGAAAGAGCCTCTGTCTCTGAGGTATCCTTATTCTTAAAGGGATGCTCAGTCGACCCTGCCGACCTTCTTTTTCAAGGTTCACTTCCACCCTCTCCCTCAATCCCAAGAAATACCTCAAAAGAAAATGACTATATGAAGATCCACCACTTCTACCGTCAGATCCATCCATTCCTGCTCCATCATCGGTACTTCAACCTCCACCTCCACCGACGGTCATGGTAGATCCGGAGCAGTTTAACATGCTAATGCAGCGGATTCAGGGCCTTGATAAGTATCATAAATTCATCAATAAAAGTATTAATTTATTAATTAATTTATATTATTTTTTAAAAATTATTAATTAATTTATATATAATTTTTAAAAAATTCATATTTTTATTAATTAAAAAATTAATTAAAAAATAATAAAAATTAAAAAATAAAATTTTATAATCAATGGAAAGAGCTCATTTTTTTTATCATAACGAAGTAAGTTTGAAACAAAACGGAGCTAAAACAAAAAAATATGAATTTTTAAAAAAATAAAATAAAAAAATTTAAATGAAAAATAACATACGGCTCAAACGGCTCAAGCCACCATGCCATAGCAACCGGCGCATCCAAACGCGCCGAGCCAAGCCGACCAAGCCGATGCGCCAAGCCATCCATGCTAGCCGACTTAAGTCCAAAAACCATCAGCCGGTCTACAGCACAGTATGGACCACCAGCTCAGCAGACACTGACGAATCAGAGCTTGCCATGTGGTGGATCTAGACCTCTAAAGAGTTTACAGAAAATTCATCGTGGCTCATAGGGCATTTTGGTCTTTTCATCTATCAATAAAAGGCACTGATTGATTGTGGTGCACGACATAGTCGGTCCATGGGAACAGTAAATGCGCAATCATGCGGTGGTGGTTGTTTGTGATCAAGATCGAACGGTCAAAATTTTTTTCTGATTGCTTATTTCACCCGAATCGCCATCGAACGGCAGCGCTTGATTCTAGCTTCCATCCAATGGTCCAGAAGGCTTCCGACAGCGATCAAACTCTCAGACACGTGATCAACGGCCTAAATTCCTCCATCAAGCATGATCCAATGGTCAGAAATTAATCCAACTTGATCTGGGCCATTATACGTCCATTTTTGGTATTTTTGGAAGCATCCGATCACCATCCAATGGCCAAAATTAAAAGAACTCAACAGGGGTTATTTTAATCCAAATTTCACTCGGATTTCTTTCTATTTTTATGATTAAAATAACCCTTAGTCCCACATTGCCTCCAAAAAAAATATCTAGCCTCCTTAGCTCTATAAAAAGGATTCCAGGCTTTCAAAAATCATCATCTCCAATCAAGATAAAGCTTTGGTACAGGATGAAGCCAGGCTCTAGTTAATGGCTGCTTCGAGGCAACTGGTGTCGAGAGGACAAGTTGGGCTTCTACACCATCTTTCCACCCATGCTGATCTAAGATCAGAGATCAAGCTATTTTATTTTATTTTATTTTATTTTTAAATTTTATATATTTAAATTTTAAAATTTTAATTAATAAAAATTTTATTATTAAATTTTAATTTTAACTTTTTATTTTTATTATAATTTAATTTCTATATTTTAATTATTACTTTTTATTTTCTCGCAAGTAGATGCTAAGATCTAACTAGTAGATCTTAGTACCAAGTTTAAATTTCTACATCTTTTAATTTTTATTTTTTTTATTTTTTGACTTCACTTTTGATTTCAAATCTCAAATTCTTTTTTTTTTGTAAAATCAAAGATTTCAAATCTAAAAACACTATCTTTCCTATGGATTCGACCCGACTCACTATCATTTATGAATTTTTAATTATTTTAAGAAGTTGGATTAAACTGATAAACACGGTGTCTTAACGACAACATCTCATTTCTTTCAAGCCTCACCAAAATGGTGCTGGCCATGCAGCAGCCTCCGACGGTGACTCCATCAGAAAATCCACCATCAGGATGTCAAAAATCGATCCTAAGAAAGAGCACTTGGGCTAGCATACCCGTCGCCCTTAGAAAGAAAAAATAAAGAGCAGAGAATCCGTATTCAGATCATAATTCTCCTCTGGAGGAGACCTTCTCCATCTGTAGCTAAAAGCCCTCCAAGGTCTGCGACCGAGATGACATCCTCGATCACAAACTGCGGGAGATAGATCGATGGATTGAAGAACTCCGTCATATCACCCCAGCTCGCTATGACGACGTTTGCACCGATCCTCCTTTCTCTTTTTGAATTATGCAAGAGTCTATTCCACCGAACTTCAAGCTCCCTCAATTTAAAAACTACGATGGAACCTCTGATTCGGTCGATCATCTGGAGGCCTTTCGGATCATGATGCTACTCCATGGCGCACCAGACGTCATATTATGCCAAGCTTTCCTATCTACCTTAAAAGGAGCAGCAAAAAACTGGTACTCGGCATTGGAGCTAGGTACGATCTTCTCTTTTGATCAGATGAGCCATCAGTTCGTAGCTCACTTCATCAGTAGCCAACGTCCACGCCGAGGTTCAAATTTTTTGGTGAATGTCAAGCAGGAGAAAAAATTCATTCGGACTTATGTCATCCGATTTAATGCTGCTGCATTGAAGGTCCAAAATCTGAATCAATCTGTTGCAATGACCGTACTCAAAGGCAGCCTTCAGAAGAATGATTTACTGTTCTTCCTGAAGAAGCACCCCATGGACTTTGCTGATATGCTAGCTCAGGTCGAGGAATATGTCCGTGCGGAAGAAGCCTTCAAGTTGAAGGATGAAGAAGCCGTAGAAGAGCGACGGACGGATAAGTCTAATAGACCCACCATCGATGGAGGGCCGAGTGAAGTTCGACCGTACTCACGAACTCCCTCCAAGCACAAACGAGCTTGAACTCCTCGAGCTCGTCATCAAGAAAGTCCCGACAAAAGGACATGAAGTTCTACCCCCAGGAGGTTTCATAGGAGGGCCGAATGAAGCTCAGCCATGCTCACGGACTCCCCTCGAGTGCAAGCGAGGCCGAACTCCTCCTCGAGCTCGTCGTCAAGGAAGCTCCGACAAAAGGGCACGAAGTTCTCCTTCCAGAAGGTTTCACAACTATGCCCCCTCAATACTCCATAGACATCGATCTGAAGCAAGCCAATGGCGCTACCGTAGCTAGAACCACCAATGAGAAAGGAACAACAAGAAGATCGACCGTCTTCCGACATCATCGATGCTATCTCTGGGGGGCCTAGTACTTCGGCAAGTCACCATCTCTCAACCTCAGAGCCAAGAAAAGCTTGCTCCGAATTGGAAAGGCCCATATGAAATAGAGGAGGTCATCTAGTCTGGGACTTACCATCTGAAGAAGTTCAGAGGAACAACGCTCCCATGAACTTGAGACTCAGAGAATGTACTACCGAGAAAAAGCAATCAATAATGGCCATGTTAGGAACAGAAGAAAAATCTCGTCCTAACATGAGCAAGTCGAAGGCCTCATTCATTTTAGATGAGATGGAGGAAGAGGCTCTGACAATGATCCTTATGTGCCCCCATAGTCCGTTAGGAACAGGAGAAGAACCTCGTCCTAACGTGAGCAAAGTCGAAAGCCTCATTCATTTTAGTTGAGATGGGGGGAGAGGCCCAGACAATGGCCCTTATGTGCCCCATAGCCCGTTAGGAATAGGAGGAGAACATCATCCTAACGCGAACAAAGTCGAAGGCCTCATTCATTTTAGATGAGATGAAGGAAGAGGCCCTGACAATGGCCCTTATGTGCCCCCACAGTCCATTAGGAACAGAAAGAGAATCTCATCCTAACGTGAGCAAAGTCGAAGGCCTCGTTTATTTTAGACGAGATGGAGGGAGAGGTCCCGACAACGGCCCTTATGTGCCCCCATGGCTCGTTAGAAATAAGAGGAGAATCTCGTCCTAACGTGAGCAAAATCGAAGGCCTCATTTATTTTAGATGAGATGGAGGGAGAGGCTCCAACAATGACCTCATTATGCCCGACAACAATAGGAGATAAGATCTCCTTCAACCTCGACTGTTGGAGATAAGATCTCCTCTGAGCTTCTACGTCAACAAAAGATAAGATCTTCAGCCTCGGCTACTAGAGATAAGATCTCCCTCGAGCTCCACCGTCAACCTCAACTGGAGATAAAATCTCTTTCGAGCTTCAACGTCTACATCAATAGGAGATAAGATCTCCTTCAACCTCGATTGTTGGAGATAAGATCTCCTCCGAGCTCCACCTTCAATCTCGGTAGGAGATAAAATCTCTTTCAACCTCGGCTGGAGATAAGATCTCCCCCAAGCTTTAGCTTCTACATCAATAGGAGATAAGATTTCCTTCAATCTCGACTGCTGGAGATAAGATCTCCTCCGAGCTTCTATGTCAATAGAAGATAAGATCTTCTTCAACCTCGGTTGCTGGAGATAAGATCTTCCAAGAGCTTCACCTTCAACCTCGGTTGGAGATAAGATCTCTTTCGAGTCTCAACTTCAACGACAACATCGATTGGAGACAAGATCTCCCCCGAGCCTCAATTTCAACTTCAACCTTGACTGGAGATAAGATCTCCTCCGAGCTTAAACTTCAACTTCAACCTCGGCTGAAGATAAGATCTCCTTCGAGCGTTTACGTCAACAAAAGATAAGATCTTTCTGGACCTCGATTGGAGACAAGATCTCCCCCGAGCTTCAACTTCAACCTTGACTGAAGATAAGATCTCTTCCGAGCTTTAACTTTAACTTCAATCTCGACTGCAGACAAGATCTCCCATGAGCTTCAACCGCAATGTTAACAGGAGACAAGATCTTCTTAGACCTTGGCTGGAGGCAAGATCTCCTTCGAGCCTCAACTTTAACATCAACCTCGGTTGGAGAAAAGGTCTCCCCCAAACTTCAATCCCAACGGGTGTAGAGTCCGAGAAGAACTTCAGTAGTTATCTTTTTTGTACTCACTTTCTTCAAATTTCGAACTGAAAAATGGGAGGGCTATTATTGGGGATAAATTCTGCTCCCATCGAAGTTCAGCCTGATGCTTAGCCTAACACAACCAATAATCGTAGAAGAGCTTCAATCAAAAATTCTTCCTCTAGCGGTCGAGTCCCACCTGATCTCCTCCAGTGGTCGAACTCATTCAGTAGCCAAACTCCTCCAATGGCCAAATCCAACCAAACTCCTCAGCAACTGATCCCCAACCAAACTCTTCAACTATCGAACTTCTTTTGAATCTCTCATTTAGTCGGGTTCCTCCAACAGTCGAACTTCTTCTGAATCTCTCCTTTAGTCGAATACTTTCAGGAGCCGAACTTCTTTTAGACTCCTCCTTCAATCAGATTTCTATAGGAGCCAAACTCCCTCCGGACTCCTCCTTCAGTCGAATTTCTATAGGAGCCAAACTCCTTCTAGATCTCTCTTTTAGTCAAATTCTTTCAGAAGTCGAACTCCTTTCAGATCTCTTCTTCAATCAAGTTCCTTCAGCGGTCGAACTCTTTTCGGATCTCTCCTTCAGTCGGATTCCTCTAGGAGCCAAACTTTTTTTGGATCTCTCCTTCAGTCGGATACTTTCAGAAGCCGAACTCCTTTTGAACTTCTCCTTCAGTCGAATTTCTACAAGAGCCAAACTTCCTTCAGACTTCTTCTTCAGTCGAATTTCTACAGAAGCCAAACTCCTTCTGGATCTGTCATTCAGTCAAATTCCTCCAGGAGTCGAATTTCTTTCAAATCTCTCATTTAGTTGGATACCTCTAGGAGCCAAACTCCTCCTTCAGTCAGATTTCTATAGGAGCCAAACTCTTTTTGAACTTCTTCTTCAATCGAACTTCTCCATCAGTCGGACTTCTCTTAGACTTCTCCATCAGTCGAACTCTATCCGGATTCCTCCAATGGCTTCCTTCCAGATTATAACTAGCATTTCTCCCGAATGATCCCCTCTAGCCGTATTTTCTTTAGGAGTTCGAACTCTTCTAGAATTGATGTATGTCAAAACTCTTCACCAACCAATGCCTGCTTTCTCCGAACTTCGACCATCAAATCTCAATGAATGGCCACTTCATGGTAATGGACACCACTCTCCGTAATAAACTTCATGTGATCTCAAGTGGTCCATTATCGAACGGCCATATCACAATAACGGATACCTCTCTCCATAATAAACTTCATATGGTCCCGAGTGGCCCACTATCGGACGGTTAGAACTGTCACTATCAGTCTGCTACAGGCTCCATCTATAAAAAGAGACTCTTCAAATACATTTTTTTTGAGCTCTCTTCTTTCTGAAATTTTGCTGAATTCTTATCTGAGCACTCTATTTCTATTGGTCAGAAGAGCTGACTTGATCGTCGGAGGATCCTGTCAAAGTCACCACCATCACCTCCGGACGAAACTTTATTTTGTAGGTCACCAACGACGACCTCTTCTTCCTCGACTCCAGCTCAATTCAGCATCAACATCAAAATTCTTAAATATAAAAGAAAAACTCTTAAAAATATATTTTTTATAAGAAATAGTTTCAGTTTTGGAAACTCATATTTTTATATGGTAAAGACAAACTCACTTTAATTTTGACTTCAACAAGAATGGTATAACATGTCAAGCCCAAGACATTCTTAACATGAAAGAATGGTGTTGGTACAGAATCTGATTGATGCCGGATCGAGTTAGAGTCGAAGAAGACGAGATCGCCATCGATGACCTATAAAATAAAGTTTCATCCAGAGTCAATGGTGGTGGCTCGAGTAGGACCCTCCGACGATCAAGTCAGCTCTTCTGAGCAACAAAAATGGAGTGCTCATAAAAGAGTTAAGCAAAATTTAGAGGGGGAGATGAGAGCTTAGAGAAAACATATCTGGAGGATCCCTTTTTATAAATGAAGCTTGTAGCGGATTAATGGTGACAGCTGCAGCTGCCTGATAGCGGGCCGCTCGAGGTCTAGCAGAGTCAGTCATGGAGGGAGGCACCATCTATAGCGCCACCTAAAGCAGATTGATGGTGACAATCATCGCCGTCCGATAGTAGATCACTATCGACTATAGTGGACTGATAGTGATAGCTGCAGCCATCCGATACTGAGCCATTCGAGGCTGCATGGAGGGATGAAAATCTTTGACATATATCAATTTTAGAGAAGTTCGGACTCTCAAAGAAAATATGGCTAGAGAGGATTATCTGAAAGAAATGCTAGCTGAAGGAGATGTCCGGAAGAAGTTCGGCTTCTGTAGAGATTCGATTGAAGGAGAGATATGGAAGGAGTTTGGCTGCTGTAGAAGTCCGACTGAAGGAGGAGCTCAGAAGAAGTTCGACTCCTATAGAAATTTGACTGAAGGAGAGATGTGGAAGAAGTTTGGCTCCTGTAGAAATTCGACTGAAGAAGGAGTCCGAAAGAATTTTGGCTCCTGTAGGGATTCGACTGAAGGAAGAATTCAGAAGGAGTTTGGCTCCCATAGAAGTCCGACAGAAGGAGAAATTCGGAAGAAGTTCGACTCTCGTAAAAGTTCGACTGAAGGAGGGATCCAGAGAGAGTTCGATTTCCATAGAAGTCCGACTGAAGGAGGAACCTGGAAGGGGTTCGGCTCTTATAGGGATTTGACTGAAGGAAGAATTCGAAAAAATTTTGACTCCCATAGAAGTCCGATAGAAGAAAGAATGCGGAGGAAGTTCGACTCCCATAGAAGCCCGACTGAAGGAGGAATTCGGAGGAAGTTCAGCTCCCATAGAAGTCCGACTGAAGAAGGAGCCCGGAAGGGGTTTGGCTCCTGTAGGGATTCGACTGAAGGAGAAATTCGGAAGGAGTTCAGCACCCATAGAAGCTCGATAGAAGAAGATATTTGGAGGAAATTTGGCTCCCATAGAAGCCCAACTGAAGGAGAAATTCAGAGAAAGTTTGGCTCCTGTAGAAGCCTGACTGAAGGGATTCAGAGAGAGTTTGACTTCCGTAAAAGTCCGACTGAAGAAAAAATCTGGAAGGAGTTTGACTCCCATAGAAGTCCGACTGAAGAAAGAATCCAGGAGTTTGACTCCCATAGAAGCGCAACTAAAGGAGGGATCTGGAGGAACTTTGGCTTCCATAGAAGCCCGATTGAAGGAGAAATTCGGAGAAAGTTTGGCTCCCATAGAAGCCTAACTGAATGAGAAATCCGAAGGGACTTCAGCTCCCGTAGAAGCCCGACTAAAGGATGGATCCGAAGAAAGTTTAGCTCCCGTAGAAGTTCGATAGAAGAAGAAATCCAGAAAGAGTTTGGCTCCCATAGAAGCCTGACTGAAGAAGAAATCTGGAAGAAGTTTGACTCCTGTAGAAGCCCGACAGAAGGAGGGATTCGGAGAAAATTTGGCTCTCATAGAAGTTCGATAGAAGAAAAAATCTGAAAAAAGTTTGACTCCCATAGAAGCTCGACTGAAGGAGGGATTCGGAGAAAGTTTGGCTCCCATAGAAGATCGATAGAAGGAGAAATCCGGAAGGAGTTCGGTTCCCGTAGAAATCCGACTGAAGAAAAAATCTGAAAGGAGTTTAGCTCCCATAGAAGTCCGACAGAAGAAAAAATTCAGAGAAAGTTCGGCTTTCATAGACGCCTGACAGAAGAAGAAATCCGAAAGAAGTTCGACCGCTGGGGGAGTTCGGTTGGAGCTTTCGATCGTTGGAGGAGTTCGATCGAGTTCAATCGTTGGAAGAGTTCGACCATTGAATGAGTTTGACCATTGAGAGAGAATTTTTTATTGAAGCTCTTTCGTGATTATCAGCTGCATTAGGCTAAGCCCCAGACTGGACTTCGATAGAAATAAAATTTATCTCCAATAATAGTTTCTTCACTTTCGAATTCGAAATTCAAAGGGAGTACAAAAAAAATAACCACCGAAGTCCTCTTCAGGGCTCTGCACTAGTTCAAGTTGAAGCTCAGAAGAGATCTTATCTCTAGCCAAGGTTGACGTTGAAGTTGAAGCTCAGGGGAGATCTTATCTCCAACCAAGATTGAAGTTGAGGCTTGGAGGGATCCCATCTCCAATCGAGGTCCAGAAAGATCTTTTCTTTTGTTGACGTTATGGTTGAAACTTATGAGAGATCTTATCTCCAACCGAGGTTGAAGGAGATCTCTCCTATTGATATAGACTTTAAAGCTCGGAGGAGATCTTATCTCCAGCCGAGGTTGACGTTGAAGTTGTAGTTGAAGCTCAGAGGAGATCTTATCTTCAGTCGAGGTTGACGTTGAAATTAAAGCTCGGAGGAGATCTTATCTCCAGCCAAGGTTGACGTTGAAGTTGAAGCTCGGAGGGATCCCATCTCCAGTCGAGATCCAAAAAGATCTTATTTTTTGTTGACATTGTGGGTGAAGCTTGTGGAAAATCTTATCTTCAACCAAGGTTGAAGGAGATCTTCCCTATTGATGTAGACTTTGAAGCTCGAGGAAGATCTTATCTCCAATCGAGATTAACGTTGAAGTTGTAGTTGAAGCTTGGAGGAGATCTTATCTTCAGCCAAGATTGACATTGAAGTTGAAGCTCAGGAGAGATCTTATCTCCAGCCAAGGTTGACGTTAAAGTTGTAGTTTGAAGCTCGGAGGAGATCTTATCTTCAGTCAAAGTTGACGTTGAAGTTGAAGCTCGAGAGAAATCTTATCTCCAGTCAAGATTGACGTTGAAGTTGAAGCTCGGAGGAGATCTTGCCTCCAGCCGAGGTCCATAGATATCTCATCTCCTGTTGACATAGACTTTGAAGCTCGAGAAAGATCTTTTCTCCAATCAAGGTTGAAGAAGATCTCATCTCTTATTGACGTAGTTTTGGAAGCTCGGGGGAGATCTTATCTCCAGCCGAGATTGAAGGTAGAGCTCGGGGGTGATCTTATCTCCGACAGGTGAGGTTAAAGGTGGAGCTCGAAAAAGATTTTATCTTCAGCAGTCGAGGTTAAAGGAGATCTTATCTCCTATTGATGTAAACTTTGAAGCTCGAGGAAGATCTTATCTCCAATAGCCGAGGTTGAAGAAAATCTTATCTCCTATTGACGTAAACTTTAAAGCTTAGAGAAAATTTTATTTTCAACAGCCGAGGTTGAAGGAGATCTTATCTTCCATTGTTGTTGGATACAATGAAATCGTTGTCGGGGTCTCTCTCCCTATCTCATCTAAAATAAATAAGATCTTCGACTTTGCTCACATTAGGATGAGGTTTTCCTCCTGTTCCTAATGGACTATGGGAGCACATAAAGATCATTATCGGAGCCTCTCCTCCCATCTCATCTAAAATGAACGAGGCCTTTGATTTTGCTCACGTTAGGATGAGATTCTCCTCCTATTTCTAATGGACTGTGGGGCCACATAAGGATCGTTGTCAGGGCCTCTTCCTCCATCTCGTCTAAAATGAATGAGGCCTTCGACTTTACTCACGTTAGGATGAGGTTCTTCTCTTGTTCCTAATGGACTGTGGGGGCACATAAGGATCGTTGTCAAGGCCTCTCCTCCATCTCGTCTAACATGAACGAGGCCTTCGACTTTGCTCGTATTAGGATGAGGTTCTCCTCCTATTTTTAATGAGCTATAAGGGCACATAAGGGCCGTTGTCAGGGCCTCTCCCTCCATCTCGTCTAAAATGAATGAGACCTTCGACTTTACTCATGTTAGGATGAGGTTCTCCTCCTGTTCTTAACATGGTCACTTTCGATTGTTTCTTTTCTATTATCACATAGTTTTTGCACCTAGAAATAATAATGCTGAAATGAAGAAATTTTATTGAAAAAAGATTACTGATAGTACATCCTCAAATTTTCTGAGTTTCAATGTCATAGAAGCGTTATTCCTTCGAGCTCCTTCAGACGATAAGTTCTGAGCCGGACGACCTCCACCACTTCATACGGGCCTTCCCAATTTGGGGTAAGCTTCCTCTGGCTTTGAAGCTGAGAGATGGCGACTCGCTGAAGCACTAAATCCTTCACTCTGAATGTCTTACTTCTGACTCTGGAGTTCTAATACTGTGCCACCTTTCATTTGTAGGCCGCCATCCAAACTTGGACTTTCTTTCATTTTTCTTTCAGCAGATCGAGGTTGACTCTGAGATCCTGTAGATTGTGCTGCTCGTTGAAGGCCACGACCCATGCTGATGGAAGCTTAAGTTCAATTGAAATGACTACCTCCGTGCCAAAGATCAAGGTGAATGGTGTTTTTCCAATCGATAGTCTTTAAATAGTTCGATATGCCCAGAGGACGTGGTAGAGTTCGTCCACCCAAGCTTCCTTCGCTCTATCGAGCCTTATCTTGATGCCTTACAACATAGTCTGATTGGTCACTTTAGCCTCCCTATTTGCCTGTGGATGAGCTACCGATGTGAAGTGATGGAAGATGTTTAGGTATTCGCAGAACTCGACGAATTTCGTTCTAGCGAACTATCACCCATTATCTATTATGAGGGTTCGGGGCAAATCGAACCGACAGACTATTGACTTTCAGATGAAGTCCTGTACCTTAACTTCGATAATTTTTGCTAGTGGTTTAGCTTCAATCCATTTTGTAAAGTAGTCGATCGCGATCAAGAGAAACTTTCACTGCTCGGATGCCGTCGAAAAAGGGCTGAGTATGTCCATTATCCACTACACGAACGACCAAGGTGTGCTTAGTAGAGTAAGCTTGGAGGCCGACTGTCTTTGTACGTTTGCGTTCTTCTGACAGCGATCACATTTCTTAACATACTCCATGGAATTATGGTATATGATTGGCCAATAGTATCCTTGCCGAAGTAGTTTTTGTAACAAAAATCTGGCTCCTATGTGACTTCCATAAATTTTTTCATGCACTTTTCATAACGCGAAGTCAGCCTCTGAAGGTCGGAGACATCTCAGCAGCGGTAGCGAATACGACCTCTTATACAATCTGTTCTTATACAAAATGTACCTGGAGACTTGATTCCTAAGTTTTCGAGCTTCTTTCGGATCACGAGGAAGGACTCCCTCCTTGAGGTAGGCAAGCAATGGATCGATCCAGCTTGGCTCGAGTTCCATCTACAAAATGACCTATGATTCCTCTAGGCTTGGGCACTTCAGAGTCTCAAAAAATACTTCTTTGGGCAGTTCGATTGGGGCTCAAGTGGCCAACTTAGAGAGGAGGTCAGCTCTTATATTTTTTACCCTCGAAATCTGTCGAATGTCAAAACAACTGAAGGCTAAAGTCAAGTCCTTTACTTTCTCAAGATATTTCATTATACTTTCCTTCCGCGCTTCGTAGCTGCCACTAACTTGGCTGACCACTAATTGAGAATCGCTGTAGACTTGAAGCCAATCTACTTTTAATTCTCTTGCTATTTTTAGCCCGATAAACAGTGCTTCATACTCGGCCCTATTATTAGTCGCAGAAAATTCGAAGCGTAGTACGTACTCGGCGATGACTCCCTCGAGGCTGACTAAGATCAATCCCACACCTGCTCTAATAGAGTTGGACAAACCATCCACATACAAAGTATAAAAGCCTTCGAAAAGGTCGGCACTCTCCTTGGAGAGGTTCGGTTGCAACAGCAGAGCGTCGGTCTCATTTTGTTCAAGCTCGGCTTCAGTTGGAATGGTATATTCTACTATAAAATCTATCAATATCTGAGCTTTGATCGATGGCCGAGGTCGACAGTTGATGTCAAATTTCATAAGCTCGATCGTTCATTTTGCGATTCTTTTGAAAGCATCTGTTCGATGTAGGACTATTTTTATTGGTTGGTCCATGAGAACCATTATGGTGTACCCCTGAAAGTAAGGTCGGAGTCTCTTGACAGCAATTAGAAGAGAGTAAGTAAATTTTTCTAATCTAGAGTACCTGATCTCTGCATTCCTCAGGATCCGACTTATGTAGTAGATCGGTCGTTGCATCTTCGCTTCTTCCTTGATCAGGACTGCCGCTAGGACCGTCGGAGAGACTGCTAGGTACAGAAATAATTTTTTTTTAGATTCGAGCTTTGTCAGTAATGGGGGTGAGCCGAGGTAGTTTTTAAGCTCCTCAAATGTCCGTTGGCACTCCATCGTTCAGCAGAAGTTTTTTGGTTGCCTGAAAACTCAGAAGAAGAGCATGCATCGCTCGACCGATCTCAAGATGAAGCGATTTGGGGATGCCACTTTCTCAATCAGATGTTGAACTTTTTTGATTAATTTTGGAGTAGTCATCTTCTAAATGGCTCGAATTTTCTTAAAATTTGCTTCAATCTCGTGCCTCGACACCATAAACCCTAGAAAGTTTTCAGAGGTCACACCAAAGGCGTACTTGATCGGGTTCAATTTCATCTTGTGCTTTCTGAGTGCGCTGAAGGTCTCTTTAAGATTGGCGAGGTGATCTGTAGAAGCTCAACTTTTGACGGACATGTCATCCACGTACAGCTCCATGTTGCGGTTGATCTGCTCCTTGAAGATCTTGTTGATCAGGCACTGATATATTGCTCCTGCATTTTTGAGTTCAAAGGATATAATCCTATAATAATAAAGACCATGATCGGTAACAAAAGCAATTTTCTCTTCATCCTTCGATGCCATCCGTATCTGATTATAACCGAAGAAGGCATCCATGAAGGTGAGAAGCTCATGGCCCGAGGTCGCGTCCATCAATTGATCAATCCTGGATAGAGGATAGCTATCTTTTGGACAAGCCTTGTTTAGCTTTTTGAAGTCTATACACATCCTTCACTTGTTGTTTGCCTTTTTTATTAGGACCACATTTAAGACCTAGGTCGAATAGTTAATTTTTTGGATGAATCCAATTTTGAGGAGCTTGTCTACTTCTTTGGCGATTGCTTTCTGTCTCTCCGGGGTGTGGTTGCGCATCTTCTCTTTTATTGGCCGATGCTTCGAATTAACGATCAGCTGATGTTCCATGACCTCGGCATCAATTCCTAGCATATCCGTTGGGGCCCAAGCAAAGACGTCCACGTTCTTCCTGAGGAAGATAACGAGTTGCTTCCAAACCTCGTCTCCCAAATTGGAGCCAATTTGCACCATATGCTCTACATTCCCATTGTTTAAGAGTACAAGGATGAGGTCCTCCATAGGCTCGCCCTGCTCTTTGATGAGGTCATCGCGGACATCCAGCCCGTCAACAAGATAAGGGTCAGACTGTTCTTTCTTATGCAGGATGATTGAGTAGCAGTACCTTGTCAGAGCTTGATCTCCCCTGACCTCTCCGATCCTATGACTTGTCAGAAACTTCATCTTCAAATAATAAGTTGATACCACTATCCGAAGTGCATTTAGATCAGGTCAGCCGAGAATAGCATTATAGGCAGACGAAGTTCTTACGACTAAAAAATCGATCTGTGCCTTAGCCAATTTCAGACATTACCCTATAGTCATGGCCAAAGTTATTATGCCCTTAACTAGTACAGCATCGCCAGTGAAGCCTATCAATGGGGAGTTCATAGGCCCCAAATGGTTATTGAGTAAGGACATTTTCGAGAAAGCATCATAAAACAATATGTCGGTCGAATTTCCATTATCTACAAAAATGCGGCATACATCATAGTCAACAATGTTTAAAGAGATTACAACCACGTCATTGTGGGAAAACTAGACCCCCTGAGTGTCTGCCTCAATAAAGATTATGGGTTCTTCAATCCTCCATCTCTTCACTGATCCCTCAGATCCACTAACCTCTCCTTGCCGAAGTCCCTCTGAGATTGTGTTGATGATACCGAGAGGTAGCTGATCTCCTTGTTGATCCTTCCTTCTTGGTGGCTCAGACTACGACAATGCCCTCGATCGATCTTTCCATCCTTCAGGCCATCACTGTAGGAATCAGCCTAGTCTGCCTCGCCTGATGAGCTCCTCGATCTCATTCTAGAGTTGGATACATTCCTCAGTGTCATGACCGTAATCATGATGATAAAGACAGAACTTGTTAGGATTGCGCTTACTGGGATGAGAGCGCATCCATCTCGGTCTCGGTAGTTGCTCCCTAATTTTTATCAGCACTTAGATTTTTGGAGCATTGAGAGGAGCGTAGTTGTGAAATCTTTGTTGGGAAGAATCCCGCCGTACCCTTCTATCTGGACTTTCTTACCTTCGAGCCCGGGGAGGAGTTTGAGCTCACTTGCACTCAGAGAAAGTTCGAGAGCATGACCGAGCTTCACTCAACTTTTCTTCCTCGACGGGACCACCCAACTCATCAATTCGCTGCTTACCAAAGGCTTCATCGTCCTTGGCCTTGAAGGCCTCTTCAGCCTGAGCATAACCTTCAGCCCGAGCTAGCATATCGACGAAGTCTCTGAGATACTTCTTTTTCAGGAAGAACAGCAAATCATTCTTCTGAAGGCCATCCTTGAGTGCGGCCATGATGACGAATTGGTCCAGATTCTGAACCTCCAATACAGCAGCATTAAATCGGATGATATAAGTCTAAATGGATTCTCCCTTCTTCTGCTTGATAGTCATCAGAGAATTCGAACTTCAGCGCGGACGTCGACTATTGATGAAGTGAGCCACGAACTGATCGTTCATCTGATCAAAAAAAAAAAGATGGTACCCAACTTAAGTGTCAAGTACCAGTTCCTAGCAACTTCCTTAAGGATGGACGGAAAAGCCCCACATAAAATAGCGTCTGACGCATCATGGAGTAACGTCATTGTTCGAAAGATCTTCAGATGGTTGATCGGATCGATGGTCCCATTGTAGCTCTCAAATTGTGGGAGCTTGAAGTTTAGTGGAATGCGTTCCTACATAATCTCCTAAGAAAAAGGAAGATCAGTGCAAATATCATTATCATGCGAGGAGGGGGTGTGGCGGAGCTCTTCGATTCGTCGACTCATTTCTACGAGCCTTTAATCCAGAAGATCTTCATGATCATTGATCTCCAAAATTTTTTGATGGAACGGATGTGAAGCTTCTCCCTGGGTCGAGTCGTGGTCCGAGCAGGGGCCCTCCATCCTCTGCTTTCTCTTTTCGGAGATCAGAGGTCTGGTAGCCCAAGTCGGTCATTCTCAGACCGAACCACGGGGCTCCAAAGAAGCCTACTCCGATCGAACTGGTGCTGGAGCCTGCCGATGTATGGCCTGCATCATCTCTATAAGAACACGGACCTGCTAGATCAGTAGGTTGAACTGCTCCGCATCCACCATGACTATAGGTGGGGCTTGACTTGCCGGGGCTGAAGCGAGGGTGGATAGATCTGGATGGGATCTGACTGTAGAGGCCATCGATCGTCGGATCGAAGCTCTCCTGAGAGGTATTTTTTCGGAGAAGAACTCTAGAGAGAAATAAGAGAGATCTCTAAAAAGGAAGGAGAGAGATCGTTGCTGAGCACTCCTTTAAGAACAAGGAAACCTCAAGAACAGAGGGCCCTTCCTCTAGCGCTAATTCTATTGGTGTAGAATCTGATTGACGCCGGACCGAGCTGGAGTCGAGAAAAATGAGGTCGCCGTTGGTGACCTACAAAATAAAATTCTATCCGGAGTCGGTGGTGGTGGCTTTGGCAGGACCCTCCAACGATCAAGTCAGCTCTTCTGAACAATAAAAATGGAGTGCTCAAAAAAAAGTTAAGCAGAGTTTAGAGGGAGAGAGGAGAGCTTAAAAAATATATATTTGGAGGATCCCTTTTTATAGGCGGAGCTTGTAGCGGATTGATAGTGACAGTTATAGTTGCTTGATAGTGGACCGCTCGAGATCTGACGGAGTCAATCACGGAGGGAGGCGCCACCTGTAGTGCCGTCTGCAGTAGATTGATGGTGATAGTCATCATCGTCTGGTAGCGGATCGCTGTCGCCTACAGCGGACTGATAGTGACGATCGCAATCATTCGATACTGAGCCGCTCGGGACCGCATGGAGGGATGAAGAGCTTTGACGTATATCAATTCCAGAGGAGTTCAGACTTTCAAAAAAAAATACAGCTAGAGAAGATTATCCAAGAGGAACGCTAGCTGAAAGAGAAGTCCAGAAGGAGTTCGACTCCTATAGAGATTCGACTAAAGGAGAGATACGTAAGGCGTTCGGCTCCTGTAGAAGTCTGACTGAAGGAGAAGCTCAAAAGAAGTTCGGCTCTTATGAAAATTCGACTGAAGGAAAGATGCGGAAAGAGTTCGACTTCTATAGAAGTCCAACTGAAGGAGGAGCCCGAAAGGAGTTCGGCTCCTGTAGGGATTCGATTGAAAGAAAAATATGGAAGAAGTTCGGCTCCCGTAGAAGCCTAATAGAAGGAGAAATCCGAAGAAAGTTCGACTTCCGTAGAAGCCCCACTGAAGAAGGAATCCGAAAGAAGTTTGGCTCCCGTGGAAGTCCAACTGAAGGAGGGATCCAGGGAAAGTTTGGCTCCTTTAGAAGTCGGACTAAAGGAGGAGCCCGGAAGAGATTCGGCTCCTGTAGGAATTCGACTGAAGGAGAAATTCGGAAGGAGTTCGACTCTCGTAGAAGCCTGATAGAAGAAAGAATTCAAAAGGAGTTCCGCTTCCATAGAAGTCCGACTGAAGGAGGGATCCGGAGGAAGTTCAGCTTCCGTAGAAGTCCGACTGAAGGAGAAGCCCGAAAGAGGTTCAGCTCCTATAGGGATTCGATTGAAGAAGAAATTTAGAAGAAGTTCGGCTTCCATAGAAATCCAACAGACGGAGAAATTCGGAGGAAGTTCGGCTCCTTCTAGTTTGGCTCCCATAGAAGCCCAACTGAATGAGAGATTCGGAGGGAGTTCGACTCCCGTAGAAACCCGACAGAAGGAGGGATTCGAAGAAAGTTCGGCTCCTATAGAAGCCCGATAGAAGGAGGAATCCGGAAGGAGTTCGGCTTCCGTAGAAGTCCGATTGAAGGAGGAGTTTGGCTTCCGATTGAAAAAAGAATCCAAAAGAAATTTGGCTCCCGTAGAAGTCCGATAAAAGAAGAAATTTGGAGGAAGTTTGGCTCTTATAGAAGTCCGACAGAAGAAAAAATTCGAAAAAAGTTCGGGAGAGTCCGACTGGGGCTTTCGATCGTTGGAGGAGTTCGATCGAATTCGACCGCTGAAAGAGTTCGACCACTGAATGAATTCGACCGTTGGAAGCAAATTTTTAATTGAAACTCTTCCATGATTACCAGCTGCATTAGGCTAAGCTCCAGACTAAACTTCGGTGGAAGCAAAATTTATCCCCAATAAATGGTATAGCATGTTAAGCCCAAGACGGTCTTAACACAACAAAGCAATGCAAAGAAATCACCAAGTTAGGAAAATAGTAATTTCATTAAATAAATATAACTATTTTTTATTCATTTATTTGTTCTTACAAACAACAAAAATGAAACATTGTTATGCCCACAAAGTATTAGTCATTTTATGTATCCTTAGGCAGCTACACATGTTTGGCACTCAATTGATATGCATATCCATAGAAAGAAGAATAATAGAAATGACAGGTATATATATACCAATGTCCAATCAATGTCCTACTTATGGTCAACTCAACCAATGATAAAAACCTGTTGTCACGATGTAGTCCCAAGTTCTGCACTCAGGATGAATTAGGCTAGAGATAAAAATGCAGCATTCCAAAAAACCAATCCTATTATTTCATCTAAAGCTCCAAAATAAATTGGATAACTAAAAAATAGAAATAGATAAATAAAATTAGAAAATATGAACTTTGTAAAATATTTATATAATTATTTGCTTAAAAACAACTATAGGAGAAACAAGGATAAAAATTATAGGCAAAAAATATACCTAGCAGCAAGAATATATGATATTATTTATTTGTACCAAATAATTTTTTAAATTAATCATGAACAAGTTATGAAGAAGTCATAGAAATTCTTTTATAGCTTGAAAATAATTAAATAGTTTGACTCAATTCACTTGCGGAGAATAATTTGTACAATCATTTGACTCAATTCTTTTAAAGCCTCAATTAACAGCGCAAACAATAAAACATTTTAGATACCAAAAAAAAAACAATAAATTTTTGTCTAATACTAAGATTACTAATTGGAATCTAATGTCCGGGATGGTTGTTGATTGTTTCTGGGTCTTTGGCTCAATCACTCAAACACCAAAATGTTCAATCATTTGCCTTGGGAGTTCATCAACCAAAATGGGCGTGACTTCTATGGTCACCTCTTGTTTGATGTAATGCTCGCAAGGTTTTGAACCACTTCCAAGGCAAGCACCGCATCATTCACAATGGTTAGCAAATAACCTTGAGGGCTTTTAACATACAAGAAAAGCACCACATATCCTTCCTGTCTAAAAAGTCCCATTGGAACAGAATTAAACCGCTCAATTGAACAATGATTTATCACAAGAATGGCTGAAAAAGAAAAAAAAACAAAAGAAAATAGAAAAAAATATCAAATAAATGATCATCTTTTATATATATATATATATATATATATATATATATATATATATATATATATATATATATATATATATATATATATATATATATATATATATATATATATATATATATACTTCAATTAGATCCATGGAAACTATATGTACTTAGGCCTACTAGATCAGCACCAGGGTAGAAAGGGCAAAGCCCCTTCCTCTCAGCCAATCTGAAGAGCAAAAGCGATGCGTTATTCTCCGAGCAAAACAACACCTCCGATGCCAGAGGATGAGGCAAAGGGGCTGCCTGATTCATTGCTCGATTATACACCAAAGCAAATATAAAACTAATAATAAATCAACCAAAAATCTTGAAACCGAGGAAAAAATGACCCGGTAAAAAAGAAAGGCAAAGCTCAAAATAGTTGAAGGCAAAAGGGAATCCCGAAAGCCCTTCAACCTTCAATTTGGAATAGCTGGCGATGATGAAGTGTTGAAGCTTGAGATCTTTCTATTATTTGGAGAAGAAATGCTCGCATCTTGGAACCCTGAGATAGGGGTGTGAATATATATATATATATATATATATATATATATATATATATAAAGGAGTACCAAAACCCTAATAGCGTGAGTGAAATGACCTATATACGCTCTTGTTGAATAACCTGAATCCACCTAAGTTGAGGAGATTTGGGTAAAGTCGAGTCAACCTGAAAACCCAGCATGCTCCACGAGGGCGGTAATCTACAATGTCAGGTCACATCGAATCGGATCGAGTTGCATGTGCATAGAGATTGAAATTTTTATTCACCGTTACATGGGAGATTGGGTCAGAATAGGTCAGGTTATTTTTTAAGTCGAGCCAATCCTCCCCTAGCATCAAGTGTCAAAATTGCCTATGTTTATTTCCGTAGCTTGAGTCGACATGAACTTAACCGGAACCCTTTTTTTTTTTTTTTTTTTTTACAAATAAACAGCCATATTAGTCTAATGCAAGGACAGTTCAAAAAGTCAAAATATATAAAACCTTACAAGACAACGTCACCCTATCTTCACATTCAGTTACCTAGGTGCTCAGCAACAAAAATCACTATCCAATCTACTATCGTGTTCGCCTTTCGATAGACATGACGGATAGTAACAACAACAGCATGATGAAAAGAGATCCAGACACCTCGGATAAGTGAATGACTCTAGTGCTGTCTAATGCATCCAAGAGATAACAGTAGCAGAATCATCTTATAGAAAAATTCTATCGACGTGAAGCTGCTGCCTTATAAAAATGAGAGCATGAAGCTCTGCAACCGAAATCGAAAGCTCAAAAGAGATGAAAACCACCAACCATCAAGAAAGGATCGATAGAAAGAGGCATTTTTTTTATTTTTTTGGTAGGATTGGGGAGGGGGCTGCATGGAAATAGCTGGACTTTCCTCTCAAATTTTCACCTCAAGATATTTTGTTCGGATCGGATCAGATTAAATTGCATATATTAAGGATTTTGATCTTTAGAATCACCATAATTCCGAGTTTTGCCGGTTTAAAAAAATTTCTACGCGTTTCCAAGCTATATAAACTCCTTGACATACGGAATTTGCACACCAAGAGGTAAGAGAAAAAGCAAAACAAAAGGAGATTTAATGATACGATAACTATGAAAAGCAGGCTAATTTTGTAACGTTCCACAGAGCTCTAAAGAGCAGAAAAATGACTTTGTATGCACAAATGTTTTCAGCTATTTGTAGCTGTACAACAACGCATAACTGGTGACAAAAAGAATAGAATATGGATGGTAACTTGAGGCAACTATGGAAGAAATGGTGAGGCTGTAGCGCTTGTGAAAGGCCTTGACCACAAAAAGCTTCTTGCTGATTGAAGTTGACAAATATGCGATGAAGATTTCATCTTCTCAGCGCACTTGAAGGGACAATATGACAATCCAGTTATGTTTTTACACAGAATGCAGGGTCTGGGCCATAACTAAGGCACTTAAATCGCCTAGAAATTACTAGCCGTAGTGCAAATGTGAAGCCACAATTGTTAACATCTCGACCAAGTGATTCAAGCTGATGGCCACAGGCAAGCAGTCTTTGCTCTTGGCATTGGACCAAGCAACATTCATGGTTTTCAAGCCATTGGTAGAGAATCCCACAGATGATTGCTGCCAAGAAGAATACCAGCTCGATCTGCATCCAAGTTCATTAAAAGGTGGAGGTTGTCATTGTCGCATAAAGGAACAGGACAAGGCTCATATACTCTAAAAGTAGACAATAACGGCAATAGTATGACTGTTCCTTATGTGCATTAGACATTACATCGTGTTAAAAAAAAATGAATCCAGGTACATTAAAAGCAGGTGTTTCTTATCCCATATAGGAGGAACATAATAAGTCTCTTGCAAGCATGAGCAATGTTGTTATTCATTTAGTGTGTTAGCCCACAAATAGCTTTTAAAATGTTTATGAACATGAACACAACGTCTCTGCTTATGTTGCTCAAATAGCCCTCAAACAACATAGCAGCATTCAGGCTGGGAATTACCTGTAAGAAAGATTAGGAAGCACTTGTCATGTCCTCTGTTTTAGCAAACCATCCCAGCGTTTTCTGAGGGTTTCACATGCCTCTGAACATGGAAGAGCTTCCAATTGAAGGCTCCTTTCTAAAGGAAACTCAGTCACAAGCTCCAACCTCAGCAATGTGTTAACAGCCTTGTCAATAGGCATTTCAATCTGCAGAAAATAAGTTTTGCACCCACTTAACCCACAGCTTAGACCTATATAACCAAAGGTTTCTTTCTTACCTTTTCCTTAAATTTATCATACATGAACCTTTCACATGCATCCTTCATCCTTTTAGGGCATGACACCTGCACGGTAAACAACAATTTCCTCAATAAATATGGAATCCAAATATTGGAAATCCTGGATATAGTCATCCTAAACTTAACCGTGTAAAACATTTACTAGAATGCCACATATTTTTTAGCAATTATGACACTGACAGCAAAATTTAA
Source organism: Cocos nucifera (assembly GCA_006176705.1). Taxonomy (NCBI): domain Eukaryota; kingdom Viridiplantae; phylum Streptophyta; class Magnoliopsida; order Arecales; family Arecaceae; genus Cocos; species Cocos nucifera. The sequence continues at coordinate 2,212,058 of QRFJ01000116.1, forward strand.
GAAGTCACTTAAACAGTATGTCAATTTTAGGTATGACAATTCAATTCTAGTATTTAACAAAGATCACCAAGACATGATTAGTAGAAAATGATGGTCGACTCGCATATTTTTGGAATGGCGTTCCTGTTACAAAAAACTCACCACCGATAATAACAGATGAGTGATGAGGCTTCAAGCGAGGTGCATGAATTAGCACACCAAAACCACAAATCTTTTTAGTACTTAGCCTAAAGATGCTGACATCAATATGAGGTAGAATGTTTGACAAAACAACAAGCACTTGAGTGGTTTAGACCAAGGAGCTGATACATTGGAAACTAATTTAGCTACTGCAATCACTTAAAAATTGCAAAATAAAAAAACAGGGGCTTGATGAACCCCTGTTTCGATCGCCCAAAGGGTGGAGCATCTCCTCCAGCCCTGTACGCCCTCTACACCCTCCATGGCCCTCCCTCCCTCTCCCTTTTTCTTTTCCCGTCTCCCGTTCTCCCTCTTCCTTGTCCTCTCTATTGCATCGGTGCAGGCCCAGTATGGAACGGCATGGGGGTGTTCCATACTGGGCCTGTACCAAATTGTGTTGCCAGCGACCGGTCCAACCTCTGGTACCAATACAATGAATCTTGGTTTTGGTAGATCCATGCTCAAGAATCCAAAACTTGATCCAGTATATGTACAAACAAATATGTATATACAAATACACACACACACGCGCACACACATATGCATATATAAATAACAATATACAACCATATACATGTGTGTCTATCAATTTCTATCTTTAATCATAAAGGAAAGATTAGATAAAGAGAAGTAAATCGATAACACATCTTGTCCCACCAAATTTCTATCTCTGACATCTGTTATAGTCTTTTTCTATATATTTATTTTGATTTAATATTTATACCGAATTTGATTGTTGTGGGATCTTTTCATTCTTCATATCTTTTAGTTGCATGGATGCTTGGGTAACAAAAGTAGTTGAATAGAAGCACTCTTCTAGATATAATTTTCATGGTTTTACATCTTCATGTTTCACCGTTCATGGGATAGCTTTTTGGATGCATTAAACAATTTGAAAAATGTCTAAAATAACAGAAAAATGACTTGTTAAATACCTGAATTTTATCTGATACCTGACCTTTTTTTAATCCAAAATTGGGTATAGGAATAGAGTTTTAATTGAGTTTGGGTTTGTGTTTGGATCCGATAAATACATTTTGACTTTGGGTTTCGATATGGCCAAACCTGATGCCAACCTGACCAGCTAACACCCCTACAACAAAGGCCACAACATTCACAAGCCTAGCTGAAAACAGAAAAGAATGACATAGATGCAAGAACATAAGGTTTAAGATCAAAGAGCAGCCACAGCAGATTCAAATAAAATGATTAATTAGATGGAGGTTAAAAGGAGATACAAGATTTACACAAAAGCAAGTATTAGGATAATTTGAGAAAGAATATGATGTAATGCCAAAAACTGAACTCAAGAAAGTTTAAGGCAAGGACCAAGAACTCCAATAACACACCAAAACCAAGAAAGAAAGCAAGGTTCACCATCTCGGTGCTAGATCCCATATGGGTACCATCCTATTACAATGTCGGTATGCGGTATGGTATGAGATGGCGAGGTATACCGAGTGTCAGTATGGTACAAAACTATATACTAGTTCGGTACCGGTATAGTATGATATGCCCGGAATGGCAAACCTTGAGAGCAAGAAATGGAAGAATAAAATAACTAAAACATAAGTGTCAAAATTGAGTTAAGATTAAGCAAGGATTATGTTGGTGTGCAACATGAGGCACTTGTTTCTCATCAAGCATGAAAGTGTGTTGACTGAACTGTACAGTCAACTCATTACTTTAATCAAATAATTAATTATCTCTAGATGATATATATATATATATATTTTCTTTTTGTACTTACTCTAAAGTATTAAACCTAAAAAAGCAAAAGAAACAATGCTGCAAAATATCATACATGACAATTAAAAATGAATAAACACTGCTGCAACTGGCTTTCCTTTCATCATATAAATTATGCAGGTAGAAACTTCAAATATGGTGAAGATAGAAAGCTCAAAAGAAAATGTAACTCCATGAAAAATATATAACAAAAGGAAATGCCTAGATTGGAAAAATACATAGTTCTGACAAACATTCAAACATGGAGCAAATTCCTATAAATGGTTGCAACTTGAAAATTTGAAATAACCAGCATTATGTGTAAAGCAGTTCGTAGGCATCTGTGATAATTTAATTGTCAAACATAGTAGGGAATAACTTACCTGATACTTACCCGGATGAAGTAGAAGTGCATACACCAAAATGGCTTCCTTGTACTGCAAAGAGATATTAAGTTACAAAGATAGAAAAATGAAAAGAACTGCTCTCTTATTACTTGAGCCTTTTGAAATGTATAAAAGAGAAAAATCATCCATTAAGCTTTCTTACTTGTTGCTGTTCAGAAGCATCTAGAAGAAAGTGAACTGAACCAAAGCCACTCGCTAAAGTTTTCTCATAAAGAGTCCTATTCACCAGAAGCTGTAATTGAAGATATGCATTCAGATGTTTCAACATGGGAAGAAACCTTTAGCTAATGAATTTTTTACAGTAGAATCATGATGATTTTATGTCTCTAGCTACTTATGCCAATTTAAATCATTTTGTTTTATTTTTCCAATGCCTATTTTGACTTATTAGGATTGATTAATTCTATGAAACAAGATTTCAGCATAGCAGTAAATGATTAAATATCTGTAATATTTGTCGCAAGCAAAACCAAAAATTAAAAAAAAAAAAAAAAAAAAAAAAAAACAAATGAGTGAATGAAAAAAATAATTGAGTATTTTAAATCCAAGTGAATCATGATCTTTAACTAATCAGGGAACCCCAAAAGCTAAGCCGTATGGAATGGGTCAAGTGTCAACAGTGTAGTAACTTTGTACCAGGCCTAAAAATGAGTAATCAAACTTGTTTCCACAATAGTCACTACAAACAAGAGAGAAGTGTTTGTGCAAATGTCACTTCTATCATGAGTAATTTTTTTTTTCTTTTTTTTTTTTTTTTTGGGTATCCAGTTCTGATGTTTGAAAGCTGGAAGTTGGGAAAAAAAAAGCTTCTAGCCAGAAAACTATATAATGCAATTATTTAGTACCCTTCAAGAAAATAAGGCAGTTTTCTTGAAAACATCAAAGGCAGGTGACCAAATAATAAAAAATCATAAAAGAATAGTGATTTTAGCAATGGCCATGCAACTGATTATTGTTTCAAAAGAAGACCAAATATTTCAGCAAACAGTCATAAAGTTAACTAACAAACATGTTATTATAGAAAATAATGGACTCACCTGATACCGATCCCAAGTTTGCTTATAACCCAGCACCACCCGACTCACATATATTACTAGTGCACTGACAGCAATGACATCAAGAAAAACCGCAGACCTGCTTAATCATGCATAAAATGATATCAGATATAGGTAGCATGTTGAGCAACTTTGCAGAAATCACAATTAGCAATAATATCAGTAGTAGAAGAAAGGATAAATTAACAATAGATTGAGAGAGAGAGAGAGAGAGAGAGAGAGAGAGAATTTGCAACAAATTAAAGAGCAAGATAAAAGCTGTCCTAAGTCATGATCTCCAGTTTGCACCTAATCCAACAACCCTCTTGTTTTAAATCAGAAACTTGAGTAGCATGTCAACATGTTGATTTGATGATAAAGAGTTATGAATCAATCAAAAAGATAAATAGCTCTGATCAAGGTTCGCAGACTCAGTACCACTATCCATGTCGGTAGCCGGCCGGTATGGTACGGTACGGTACCATATTATACCATACCATACTATACCATACCGTCAATAAAAAAATCAAAAAAATTTCACCCAATGGCTAAAAAAAAAAGAAAAAAATCGTTTATACCGGTACCATACCGCCCTGTACCGGACCAAACCATCCGTATCATACGATACCGTACCGTACTGAACGGTTCGGTCTGATTCAAGTCATTTTTTGAAAAATCGGCTTGAACCATTCTGATTCCCCGCCGATACGGTACGGTACGAGATGTACCGGCCGGTTCGGACCGGTATGGAATATCTTAGTTCTGATAATTATATTAGAAAAGAATGTAAGATAAAACAATTTTTGAACTTCGAACACATAACTTTCCTAATAATTTTTTTTTAAAGGAAGTGGTGAAATTAGATTAGCGCATATTATAATAAAAAAAGCCATATGCAAGAATTTAAATATCACTAGTTCAATAAGGTACCTCTAGCACTATACTATTTCAACAGAAAAAAGGTAGCAGTGCATGCTGGACACAAGTTCCCTCTTGAACCAGTCCATACTGGTATGTACTGGTTGCATATTGACAATCCATACCGATCATACAAGTTGCTTTATCTTGTTTATACTGACTACCCGACCATCCCAGTACCATTCCAGGACAAAACCAAGGGCTCAGTATCGATATTTAAACGTTTGCCCATATGTTTTACAATGACAAGATGCATAAATAGTTCATTATAGTCAATGAAGCACAATTAAGATTGTACAGTAAAAACGGTTGCAAACCAACATTGCTGTAAAGGTGTATAACAAACAAATGTGTGAAGTGATTCTAGTCTTCCAGACACTCTCTCCTTTAGCCAAACTTAGTTTGGCATATCTCTTCATGTTGCTGATTTAAACGAGTGAACATATCAATTTGACATCCAATAATGTTTCTATGGAGTGCAAGAGGTGTAATATAAAGCAGCCATCAGTTTTGCAATTAACGGTAGTTTTGGAGTTGGAAAAAAATTAAAATCATCATATGGTCTCAAAAATTTGTCAAGGGGCAGGTTGCTAAGAATACTAATGGTAGAAGTAACATATGGGCTGTTAGAATAGTTAGTGATAAGGGTGGGTTTTGTTCCACATTGGAAAATTATGAAGGCCCGAATATTGTAACTATTTCTTATGGTAACTGGCAGTTAATGCTCAAGGGTTGTATCCTAAGGATTGTATCTGTTCAGCCCAAGAGTTGTGTCCCTTCAAGTATTATAAATATTGGCAGTTAATGCTCAAGGGTTATATCCAAAGGATTGTATTTTTTCAGCCCAAGAGTTGTGTCCATTCAAGTATTATAAATATGTGACCTCACTCCAATTTTATATTAAAAAAAAAAAGAACAGTTTTTCATTTTGTTCTAGAAACGTGTTCTGGTGAGAATTCCTGTTTTTGCTGATAGGAATTCTGGTTTTGGCTTTGATATCCTGAAGGAGTTTGCCACTAACCCAGCAGCAACATAGTGGGGGCAAAATTTTCTTAAGGACAGTGATCAACACATTCAGAGCCATCTTATTGATTTTTATAACATGGGCCATAACATTCGTCCGTCTCGGTATCAGATCCCACATAGATAAAATCCTATTATAGTGTTAGTACACGGTTCGATACTATACTGTAGTGTTGGTATGGGGTGGTATGGCATACAATTATGGTATGGTATCCCCCATACCATCCTGTATGGGGTCGTACAGCAAACCATGGGCCATGTTGCTTATTCTTTCATTTAGTACCTGAGGTCATGTATTTATGGCAGTATATGTTGATGATGTGATAATATCTATAAGTGGGTGAAGGCATTAAAAAATTGGAGAAATTCTTTGGCCACCATTTTCAGACAAAGTTGGGTAACTAAACTATTTCACTATGATGGAAGCTGTCAGATTAAAAGAGAAAATATAACCCTATAAATATAAATATCATAGATTTCTTGTCTGGAAAAAAAAAACTAATTGATAGTGAAGATTTAAATTAAAAAACAATTAATGATCAAGGTGATCTCCTGGAAAATGAAGTTCAGCATTGGAAATTGGTGGGACTTTTTCTATTATTCAACCTTTCTTTACAATCAGCAAACAATTCAATTTTCATAACCTTAAGAAAGTCACATCTTAATGATGTAAATTATTGGGAAGATGAAAGTTACAGGTTGAGTAATATTTTATAGAAGAAGAAGGCTTCTTCAAATTGATGGGTTTTCTGATGAGACTTAGAGTAGTACTTTGATCAATCAAAGAATATGTTCTTTATGTACTGTACCAGAAGGTAACTCAAGTCAAGCATAGGAGCAGGAGATCAAGCAGCAGCTGATACAAGATAGGAGCTGCTAGGATTGAAGTCTCTTTTCTTAGGACCAAGATCATGGTAGAGAGGTCATTGAGTTTGAATTCCAACAATCAAGGAACTGCCTTTAACATGTTATGCTTGATATATTGATGCAGGCCAAATGGCCCTATGATTTGGTAACTCTGGCCCAATTTGCACTAGAGTCACTAGACTCTATAATCAAAAGCTATCAAGGACTAAAATGAAGCATCTTGATCCTCCAAAAGGACAACATGGACCAAGCTCTGATTCAATGGAAGGATCAATACCATTAGAGGCTATCATATGGCAGGATGCTTATCATCAGAATCCACCAGACGACACAAAACCCACCGTCGGAATCAAACCAGTTCAGGTCTGACTTAAACGAACCTGGAGGCAATACTATCACCATCAGAAGTGTGCTGACTACAACCTTGCCAGTGTCAGAATGAGTTTGACAATAGGAAGCCTTCTAGAATATTCTCAAAGCCGACAAGTCTGAAAGCAACTCCATTTCCGACAACATCCCTCCCAGCATCCAAGCTTGAGGTAGGTAAGGAACCCCAGGATCTGCCTGCACCCCATTTATCATCAGATTCTATCTTACAGCAGCATAATTGCCGTCTGAAATAATCTGAGCTTTCCTACTGTTAAAATGTAATTTCTTCTAGAATCATCCTACAGTGAGATTACTTGTTCTAGTGGTTTTAGAACTTGTTTTCTGAGCTTTAGTTGAACTTGTTTTCTTCTAGTGGTCTTAGAACTTGTTTTCACATCAATGAAGCTTCTTTTCTCCCAAGTACACATTAAGTCATGGTCGTTCTAAAGTCCTTTACATGGTGGATTTTGTGCAAGCTCTAGTGGATTTTGGTGCATGATGGATTTTGAAGATAGTGATGTGGTCAGTGGAGTCCGTTGTGGCGCTCTTCAAGGTAGCTTGGTAGATTCTAACAACGACAAAGTCTTCTTGGCAGCGAGGTGAAGAGCTGTTAGTTTTCCTTAGCCTTCTAATTGCTTAGTTATCTTTTGCCTTAGTTTCAAAAATTTATTTGCTTTCTTTGTTTCTAGATTGAGGTTAATTTCCTGCATAGTGTAGTTTAACTTCCATTATGTCACTCTCAAGCTCATGCTAGGTCTCCAAGCCTATGAAAAACACGCAATTGTTTACCCATTAACTATAAGGTTTTTTTCACCCAAGTAGTTAGTCAACATGTTATTGGAGCTTAGATTGTTGGATGTGATGAGATTGGATCGTCTCTAAGTCAACTGTTCCTTTATTATCCTGGTTGACAACTTGACTTTATTTCTCCATGGTGTGTGATCTAGGCCACATGTGAGAAGTGTTAAGCTTGATGCACATTGTTGATCCATTCCCTTTCAACTTAACCTTTTGTGATCAAATGATCAATTAACATCACACAATACTGCGATCTATGAGATAACCAAGGAACAAGCAGTTTATGATGGATTAGACAAGGTAAGTTGGCTACCTAATTGTTGCTCCATGCTTGGGAGCTTCATTGTCCACACTCCAGCTTGAGGAAGCAGGTTGTCATTTAAGTTATGAGAAGATTGAAAGCCAAGAGATGATTAATTTTGTTAGATTACAGGATCATCTAACTGACACTTGCAAGGACTATGTCACTGATTCTTACTACAATCTTGAAAGCTTTGATACCTCTGCTACAACTCAAGCGGGAAGCAACAGTTCAAATTACATGGTTAACTGTCTTTGTGCTGCTATTGATCTTATTTTATTTTATTTTATTTTTGTATTTGAGCTTTAGTTATCTTCTTCTTCTTCTGTGCTATTTCACTGTATATTTCTCTCTTTCTTTTATTTCCTCTACAAATTTTTATACATTAAAAGTGTTTCCATTGCAGCCAGTTATTCTCTACAGGAGGATGTAATCTGGTTTTGGCCTTTTAAGGTCCATTTAGTCTATCACGTTTAAAGTCTACAATTTCTTGATATCTGCAGTTTATAAGCCTGTTTTCTTCTCACCAGTCACCGGTATGCATTTGGACCAGTGCATATGGCATACAATGATCTCTTTACAGATGATCAACCTATCATGAAGGACAAGCTGGAGACAGATTTGTGTCCGTTGCAGCTGGATGGCAGAAAATGATATGTACCATACCAATACCTTGCCAACATGCTGCTCTGGCATGGTAATGGTTGCATGCCACTACTCAGAATTCTGCAGTGACAATGCACTGCACCAGTGCCAGCTTGGCATACCAACAGCAGGCAATACTTGAATCCTTGGTTTAATATTTTCTATTAGACTTAATAAGTAACAAGGAATGATGTCGGTCCACATGGATTCAACCCCTCCACCTCCCCACCCTTCTATTCCCCATCCATGACTTCTTTTTTCTTTTTTGGGGTTTTGCTCCTTAACCATTCCTCTTCCATTGACAGACTTCTGGCTGATTGTAAATAGATCATATCCTTGTTTCAACCCCAAGCATTTCAGTCCATACAAATTATCTGCCTTGCTGCACATATCACTGATATTTGACAATTAAACAACATTAATTAAGCACATTTATATCCCAAATATAATAGAGATGCAAGTATGCAATTATAAATATTTTGATCTGCATCCTCATTTTTGAATAAAATAAATTTCTAAAGAACTAAAAGAGTATCAGTGATTCCAGTCCTAGGGGCAAATGAACTTTACTTTTTGATAATGCAATTTAGAGAAAAAGAATATATAATAAAGATGCCACTATAAATATTTTGATCTGCATCCTCATTTTTTAATAAAATAAATTTCTAAAGAACTAAAATAGTATCAGTGAGTCCAATCCTAGGGGCAAATGAACTTTATTTTTTGATAATGCAATTTAGAGGAAAAAAAAAAGATAAATAGAATGAGAAAAGCTAAGACTAAGAGACTGTTTGGCATCGTTGTTGATTTTCTGTTTTTGTTTCTCTACAAATTAGTGAGATATCACATGGATAATGATGTCGAAGATAGCATTTGCAGAAAATTTCTGCTATCCATTGCTTTAATCTTCCCATTTTTCTGAAATCATAAAATTTTTGCTTCCAGAAAATCTAAATATTTTAAAAACAATTTGAAGAAATAAAGGGGGTTTTATCGTGCATATTTTTCAGTCTAGTTCATTTTTCTTCTTAGGTTTATGAAAGCAAGAAAAGAAAACAAAAGCAATCTCAAACAGGCCCTAAATTCATTGGCATTGGTACATACAAAGCCCTATCACATGAACTTACAGACAACAAGGTTCCAAAATTCATGTAAGAAGAACATCCTCATAATGCACCTAGACTCAGAAATGTGATGGAATAGTTCAAAGAATGTAGCATTCTATTTGCCTAGAATTATCTCAAAAATTATGATAAAGTCATCGCATAGATACCATAATTAACCTTTTTTCGCATTCGAATTTTGTGCACTCAAATAAAAATACAAACAGATTACATACGTACGGAGATGATAGAATGTTCTCAAATTTGTAATTAACAAAGTATGCCAATAATCCCAGCAAAGTAGCAACATCCAAGCGCACCTGTAGTTACAAAAATGATAATTATTATTCAAGCCATAGCAGCAAACAATGTGAAAAGTTAATTCCTTTGAATGAATTTCGCTACTAGCATATCTACCTTAAGTTTTTATTGTTTTTAGGGGGTTATGGTTCCTGTACAAATACTAGGCAACCTTATTAGGCATCCTTGTGGAAATCTAACATTAACAGAATATGCCGATACTTCAGTCAACATGAGCCAAAAAATGGAACAAACTCAAAGATGACTAACAAACATTTTGGTATCTTTTCCTATAATACCAGAAAGTGTAGCTATTACTTCAAGAGATGAAAATATAATTGTAAAGTGTCATTTTATTAAATATAACAAAGCAAGAAATGGTCAGCATTACATCAACATGAAATTCCATCCCTTAGGAATTTCAAAAAGTGTTAGAAGCTTGATATCCAGCTTTCATTGATAAAGCTGTTTGAACTTAATAATTAAATCAGCTGAAAGAAGGGCCGTGTGGAGATTGGAGATATGTATCCATGTTTTCTTCCTTCCTGGTGTTTATTTCATCTTCGAAGCTTAATGGTTGGCACACTAGTCTTAATGCAGAGAGGTGGCAGACAGGGTGTTCAGGAGTAACATGTATGTGACCTTTAAAACACAACATAATAAAACTAACAAGCCACAACCCAACTAGTAAGGCTCCGCTTCAAGTACTTTTTGATGTGTTTTGATTAACAAAATCTATTACCATAAGCTTTTTCATACCTTTCTCACAATACCCACCTGGGTTGCCTAAGGGGTATGCTCCTTAATACTGACCTTTCAAAGCAAATTAAAGCTGCATCCATCTGTCTTCTTTTCACCTGGTCATTCAATGTCATTCAGGTATAAAGAATTTCATCCTCGATTAGTTTAGCTTTTTATGCCCATATCAGGATTGTTTCATGAACTACAACATAATTTGCTATATAGCAAACATACTGCATATATTAGTAGCATAATTCCCCAAACAGTTGACACAAGGCTTGATGATTATGCCTATGCATCATGGCCAAGTGTTTAGTAGATTGTCCATGAATTTCATGTACTAAATTCGATAATATTTCCAATGGTAATCACTAGACCATATCAGAAGATGAGTTGGCAGCTTGGAATAGGTCCCAGTTTCAGTAGAGAAATCAATAATAGCTGCACTTCTGAATCCTGTTTTAGCTAGCCTTAGATAATTAGGTAACTTGAATCTAAATGAAAATGTATATCTTGATCATGATTCATCTGCCACTTTGGATGATGTTAAAGGAGAATAGTGTAAACTAACATAGTTATATGTTTTTTCAAAATTTTCTTTTGCCTCATGATGGAAACTTGTAACATTTTGTGGACTTCACTACTTATGATGGTAAAAGATAACTTAATTAATATACAAAATTTTCACATAAATATATATAACTAATAATAACAAATGTAATTGAAGACAAAATAAGAGGTCCTCTAGATGGAAGCACTAAATACAAGAAGAAGACAATCTTAAATAAGCATAAACAACAAAGAATTCTAAGGAAGTATTGTTACAGAAAATTACCGTATCTAAAATCCGGAAAGACAGCTTTTTGTGAGGGAAAATAACCTGCACCAGGAACAACTATGAATATTCAAGCTTATTTTTCAAGAGCATATTTAGCACAAGAACTGAAGAAAACCATAAATACAATCTTTATGGACTACTATAAGACAACATTACACATACTTACTGGAAGATCAGGAATTGGTATTCTCTGGTATATCTTCAACTGCAAGGGCAAAATCTCTGCTTTATCTTCAGAATTAGTTTGGCTTGTCCGCTCAGTATAAAGCAGAATCAATTCTTGAAGAGCTGGCTCCTGATTCAGAACTAAACTTGAAAGTTATACAGCTGTATAAGTATAAATGTCTAAGAGGTCAGCATAAAGCAAAAAATACCACTAATGTACCATATAACTATCTGTAAAATCTTCACAAGAAAATCAAAAACAAGGAGGGCTTTAGGACAAGCAAAACATAGGATAAAGAAAATTTATAATATTTCTATAGCACTTTTAGAGTTTTGATCATTAATTTGAAGACACCTTTCTCTATTCTATAACAAGCACATATTTTCTCGTAATCTTTTTATAGGAATTTAAGCAATATGTTGCTAGTTTTTAGTATAGATGTTTTTACTAAATCTTTTATGTGTTTCTATCCTTTATATATATGATGGGCACTCTCAGAGCACCTCTTGATCCCCCAAGTGATACAACCTTAGGCCACCCCAGTCTTATCTAACCAAGATGGTATGAGTGGAGATGTAGATGCATATCAAGATATTAAATATGTTTGTGTCAATGGGTGCACAAAAAGAAAAGCACGGAAACTACTACTCATAGGTTTTTCTTAGGCTCCTTCCAATTGCAATTTACATAATCTAAAATTTAAGGTTTTAAATGTTGTGAGATTTGGTCCTAGCAGCTATACCAGATTATATTAATCAAGATCGGCTATCTCAGTACTGGCATCAATATATATTCAGATTTCAGACAGCAATGAGCATGTTGTTGGATGAAAAATTGCAGGTTCAGGGTCCTATTTAGCCAGGGAGTCATCTAACAACATCCCTATACCATTAGAAGGGTTCAAATGGCATTTATTTTGCTGTCAGATGTCTTGAAAGCCCTGATTTCACCTTAAGGCAGGGGAATTAGAAGGGTTCAAGGGTTCAATTGTGATAGTTCATATTTAAATAATCGAGTTAAATTCCAGAAGCGTCCAAGGGTCTTATTCATTGTAAAGGCTCCTGGAACACTGTAAATACCGCATCTACTTTTGCATTGAATAGTGAATTAATTGAAGCTTTGAAACTCTCGTTGGTGTTCTTTGGTGGTGTGATTTTGCCTACAATTTGGTGTGACTCTATAAGAACCTTGGTGCGACTCTATAGCAAACTTTGCATGAGTCTGAACTCTGAAGCCTCTTTCTTCCTATGCAACTCCAAAAGACCCTATGTGAAGCCAATGATGTGATGTTGGAGGCATGGGAAGCTCAATGGCTAGTGAAACTAGTCAAATCAAGGGGTTTCATCGGCGAGATTCCAATTATTATCCTAGCTTAGTTTTTTTATTATTATTATTTTCTTTGAACCATGATAATCATTAAATTTAAAGATATAATTTTATTGTTTTCTTATATCAGTAGAAATCCTTAATTCCCTTCTGGGGAAGAAGAGGCCTTGTTTAGGTCTTGCTGGGTTTATCTAGCGGATGTGCATACCGGTTATCTTTTACTTGCAGACATCTATGACCTATTGCTTTTGTAACCCAAATCAAGGGAATCATTTTGCTTCCGTGTGCTCATCTTGACATCACCTAGCTGAACCTCGAGCCACCTTGGGTCACTATCTGCAATTCTGCATTAATATCAGTGTGCCACTTGTACCCATTTGTATAGACACATGGTATGTCACCTCATCTTCATGATGCCAATACCAAAAAGCATACCATGTATTGTATAGTATAGGATATTGATTCTGGTGCTTCAGCTTTTGCTTTAAAATGATGTGAGAAAAGTTTGAATTGCAATGAATGAAGAATGAGTTTACTTTGTATTCATACTAAAGCCAGAATATTACTTAAAAGTTGCAATGGAAATGATAATGAAAGCAATGTATAGCATCCTTGGAACCCTAAAGCTTCATTGTTGCAGATTATTTATGAATACTCAGAACTCTGATATGCAACCAAGAGATAGACTGTCTTTAAAGTAACACAGACTATATAGTTTCAGGTCGATGGCAAAGCTGCCAAAGAGAATGCAGATCAACCATTTATAACGATGAACACGCCCATGAATGTGGAAGAAAAAGTGAATAATCAAGGGATACCTGAAGAGTCGACCTGGAAAATAGAATAGAAACAGCAGTCTTTAACCTTTTCCAGACATTATGTCTGCATGATTCCTCCATAGCAGGTTCCCATATGTTGCTAAGAGCTATTATTGGCAGAAAGTTTGGCCTGAAAGCAGTAGTTTAATCTATCAAAGAGCATTGTCAACAAAGTTGTATTTTCTGTTGCAGTTTATAAGACAAAAGCAATAATTATTTAACAGTCAAGAAGTCATAAGACTAAGAAAAAGATGTGGTATATAGTCAAGAACATAAATTTTCTATAATGACACCAACTTCTTTTGCTATGGAATGTGTACAGTGATATAAGTCAGCAAAGAAAATAAGGATCTTTTATCAAATATATAAAAACACTACAATGAATAAATAAGCAGGGAAAGTAGGACATTTTATTTTTAATAGTTGACTGTTCATTGCAAATAAATATATAAAAATGCTACAATGATCGATAGATTGGGTGCAGATAAAATACAGGTTTAGGATAAGAATGCTTGTTAATTGTTAGCAAACATTTGCGCTATCAAAATATATTGGACTCTTTTAGTTTGTATAGAAGTGTCATCTAGCAACCAAATGAGGCATCTTCTTTTACCTCCTTTCAATACTCAGTTTCCCTCACATCCTTTTCCTTATCATCTTTCTTTAATTGTTTGCTTATTTCATCATCATTTTGTTTTTGTATTTCAGGTATTGTTATACAGAAACAAGAGTTGGCAAATAAATAAAGTTGATAGGATATACAACTTTGCCAGCACTAACCTCAAGTACGTTTCTGAATATTTATCATCATTATCAAAGTCTATTGATGCCTCTGGAAGTGAAGGAATCAATCCAATCCAGGTAAGCAATCTTCTTATAAGTCTTCCACGGGGCCCAACAGGTGATAAAAACCCTTCATAACGAGAGACTGCCCTTTGTGCAGCAAGCCAAATAGGAAGGTCGCCATCTTCTATCTGATCATATTCAAACTGGTTTTTAGATATATTTTCACCATGAAGCCCAGCACTCTCTGGTAGATACTGTTCCTTCAGCCAAGTCTTCATTTTCTCAATCCAGGGTTGCATATCTTGTGCCTCATTCAAACTTTTTAGCGCCTGTTTGAAACTAACAAAATTTGTATGTGAAGCCTAAATTTCGAAATATGCTGGTTCCAAAATAATCATGCAAAGTCATTCAAATCAAAAGCATAGTTTGTTTATAAAAGCATGAAGGAGCACATAGTACGCATTCAGCATGATAGACCGCTCAATTAAACAGAGTACAAGGATAATTACACAAAACAAAATTTATGTTAGAAAGAACTCAGTTGCCAGAATAAGAAGCCGGCATGGGAGTGGATGCAGGTGTGGAAGCAGATATTTTAGAATCACTTTTAGCATGGAAATGCTTAAGAAGTGGGTGCAGGTTCGAGATTCTGGAAAATTTTTGAAGTGGGTATGTTACCCTAGCTAGAAGATTCTGGCTGCTAAGGAAAAGACCTTAAAATTCTAACAAGAATTCAGCTGTAGACTAAATATTCAATATCTGGTAAAGTATTGAGGGGAAAAAAAAACTCAAACATTTTTATTGAATATAGATGAAGGTCCATCTAAAAGAAGCAAGGATTTAGGCCCCAGCAGGATGTCCCGTGGGACATCGGGATGGGGTACCATCTCATGTATTAGGACAAGACTGTCCCATCAGCGTCCCAGCATCCCGATTGGGACATCTTGGAACATCCCCTGTCCCTCAGGACGGTGGCGCATCCCATCCCATGGAAAAATCAAGACAATCCCGTCCTACAAGATTTAAAACCTTGAAAAGAAGTACCATTATTTCAAGCATCTTGTCTTTTAACCATCATCACTAGATTTTCCAGATTTTTCAAACTATTCATGAATTCTTCATGTTTTGAAGGTTACCAAATAATTCTGCGAAGTAATTCACTAGTAACGAATGATCATGAAGGGTTTAATAAAATCATGGATTTCATGAATAAATCACAAAGTAGTGAATAGCTTGGTGCTAGAAAGGAGGTGGAGCAATGATCCTACTGCTCTTGCTCTTGTGGATGGATATCTGATACATCACAGCAAACACAAAACCCAAGAAAAAAGGGAGTCCAGGGTTTTATTAGAGGGGTGGTTTGCTAGTTGAAGTTGGGATTTTGGAAAGCACTCCTTCAGTTTGAAGATTGAATTAGTTGTAAACTTGGCATCTTCTGTAAATCATGCCTAAGTTAATAAGGCTTTTGATTTTCAATTCAGGAGAAACAAATGCCACCTAGCCATGATGCATACCACCAAAAAAAGAAACTAGCTCCTGAACCAAGCATCAGATGGAAAAGAATGATATTGTTTCAGAAAAGAAGTTAACTAACCTCATTGAACCAGCTTCCAATTTTTTTCAGCGGCCTTGATAGACTAAAAAATATTTTTTGCAAAAGCTTTGACTGTAGATAATCTAGCTTTTCAACAATTAGTAAACCCTTCTGCCTCTCAGTTGCATATCCACGCCTGAATTGGATGTCAAGATGGAATATACTAAACGAAATATACATATACTGAAAAAAAACAACAATATACAGAATTGCATATCTTGGAAATTCATTTTAAGAAGTTCCCTTACTTCAAAAGCATCTCTGCAACCATGCAACCAATCTTACCTAAATAAGTCTTATTGCTCTGCTATGCCACTAGTATGACTGCGAGTTGCAACATGCCTTTAACCATTTAGGCTTAATTATGTTTAATTTGTACTCTGAATCATCTGTCTGTACCCATGAAGAGCCTCAATCCTGCATCATTTCTTTCATAGTGAACATGTATCTGGTGCATCATTTAAGAGAAAAGAGCCCAAATGTCAGGTTTATCAGAGCAATAGAAAGCTCATCAAGTTGCTTGTGGATACCGCCTCCATGGTCAAATTAACATTGTTGCTGTTCTAGTTGTGGTGGAGGTGAAGTATGTGAGTTTCTCTTTGGACAGACATGAAAAGTACCCTTTTCCTTCCTGAGGAACTCTACTTGTAGGTCTGTATGCTTCACCCAAGCTACTACATATCAGGTGGCTTTTGCAGGAAAAACTTGACATACTCAAACAAGATCCTTGGACCTAGTTTTTCCAATTTACTTATAAAGTTTTACACTGTCCGCATTCTCAATGATAGTTTGTGCATGAAAGTGTAGCCCCTCCCCCCCCCTCTCTCTCGAAAATGGTGAGAACTGCCTAAAGGTGTACCTATTTTAACAAGAAAAATAAACAGAGGCATAGGCAAATGTAAGTGTGGTTCTTTTGAATGCATGCTCTCCTTTTGCTTATATTCTTACCTTTCTACCTTACGCCCAGCTAAGAAAATTTACCAAGCCTGATTGCTAAGCTCAAATTAAGACAGATGAAATCATGAAACTGTACATACTCAAGTATTGCTATAAGCAAGGTTAAAAAACTTAGTTTTGGATTCGGTTCCAACTAGGCTGATGATGTAACACACAGAGATATAAACTTAGTGTAAGTTGAATTATTTCAGATTTCAAGATATCTATTTTCCATTGTTTTGAAGTTTAATCTATTAAAATATAAAGGATTTAAAATAAACAAATATCAAAATGGAAGTTAGACATTATTTAGGAGTGCTACACAACCATATTTTTGATGAATAGTTACATGATATCTCTTAAAATTTGAACATTTCATAGTAGTTCCACAAGATTTGCATGCAGAGAGATATTTTATCTCCACAATCTAAGATCAGATCTCATAAATTCATTATTCATGAGACCTAATCTACTCCAGAATCCTATTTTCCTCCTCAGAAATGCTCTCAAAATCCCCAGAAATCTCACAATGTTGAAGGAGGGGGCAAATATCAAAATGCCTTTTATTTTTCAAACATGCAAAATTCAAATTTAATGCTAATGAGGTACTTTTCAGAATTGAAACAAATGAAGAGTGAGGAGTAAAACACAAGTAGCCCATATATACAAGTAAATATGATCTTATAAGCGGAAACTCCAAAAACCAACCTTGGTTTTGGATCGGCTCCAAGCAAAACCAAGAAGTTCTACTTTTCAGATTCAGAGTTTGGGATGGAACTGAAAACCATGTTAATAAATATATTGCAAACTAGACTGAGATGTTCCTTTTACGCTGCAAGTGTTAAGTAGTTCTTTATAATGGATGACTATTAGAAAGCTTCACCAGAAAAAGAAACAAATATACACTGGGTGATAACTAAAAGCAATTTCAGAAACATCAGTATAGCAGTAAATGGTACATTGGAAATGATTCATGTTGCATCTAACCTTTCAGTGATAATTCCACCTTGTTCTGTTTGTCGAAAGAGTATGATGAAATGATAAATTATGCACACAACCAATATGTTCAACAAAAATGTCATAATTAAGGGTTTTCCTTGTTCAACCAAAACATATGTTAGAATTAAGCCCAATGATTTACCTGAATATTATTGCATTGGACTCAGAAGCCTTTTTCCAATCAACATAGATTGGCAATGTCAATAGATAATCATTGTTCAATGCATATGCCAACAGCAAATCTTGTGCTGATAGTTCTTCAAATTGAGCATCACGTAGAAGTTTCATAAAAGACCGCTGAAATTGAGTTGCAACAGCAACTCTGCATGTGAAAAGCAATTGTGAGGTAGGCAAAAACAACAAGCAAACATCAAATGAAGAATGATATGTATTTACTTCATAGAAAACCTCAAATCAGGAAAAAAGAAATAACACAATAATCTGCAAGAAAATGGACTGATAGATGGGACTCTGTGAAATGTCTCTGTTCTATTAACTAGTGGGATTTGCATGTAATATGTTTGAATCATCAGAAGAGTTCCGCCAGTAGGGTCAAATTTATAAAATTTACAGTATGTCAGATTCCGCAAATGAAAAAAATGATATGGTTGATTGTAAAAGAGAATCTCATGAAAGAAACTTGAAGAAGCCATCAAATTAGAAGCGACAGCTTCACATATGATGCAGTGAATGTTCCGTGACCATTACATTCAAGCACCTGTTTATTTCTGATTAAATATTATAGCTACACAGAATGTTAAACAAGAGTTTGTAACTTTGTATCATCTTAAATGCTTTAGTCTTCTGAAACTATATTTTATCCGTCTGAGATCATGTCAAGCAAAGCTGAAACATAATAATCTGTGTCATCTATTATGCACGGTAGAAGTTTCTTTACAAATTATTTTTTCCTTTGATCTGGCTTCTTGATGTCAATTATTAACCACTAAATTAATCTAACTACATCTTTCATATTTCAGAAATGTTACAACAGAGAGTAAATCATGATAACCAATATTTTAAACAACTGAATAGGAGACGCAATCTCCACATATATGGTATAATGCAATTAGCAATTTGTAACTGCATTTTCAGCATTTTATCGTCCAGATATGACTAACGAGGGGAAGAATCCTCTTCTACAGTTCTGATGATAAATTTATACTTGAAAGAAGATCGCATGCTGGTTTTACAAAGAAAGGCAGTACAGATCTAATGGTTATTGTTTAAATGTAACCTCTTCTACAGTCACACATATGTTATTGTGCTTAAAAGATCCCAAGAGGAGTAATCCACATTCTATGGACATTCATCAACATAAGGTATAATATTGTCCAAATACACAAACCTTGCATGCTGTGAAAACTCTAAGCAAATGAAGAGACATCTTAAAATTCTGTATAAACTGTTATGAAAATGTGAAGCACATCGACGATGCTCTGTCAAAATCAATGAAATGCCAGTCCCAGAGATTACCATCTTAAACAATCAAGCTTCCAATCATGCTAGATCAGTGAAATAAGAAATTAAATAGAATTATCGACGCAAATCAAGCAGAATGATGCATAGCACATATGTGAGTAGATTGCTCGTTGGGATGCATGAAATATTCACCTGATGATGCTCCTCGGGATCTAGAAATGCAACTTACCATTTGTCATGGTTTTTCTATCTATATATCATGTACATGAGATTCCACAATAATAAATATAACTAACCTCAACTCCAAAGCAGAATTTGTTGCAGATGCCCCACGAAACGATCCAAAAAGACTTCTTGGGTCCAAGCCATTAGGAAAGTATAGTGGTTGTTCATCGCTTTTGCAATTAGTGTTTTCCTCCCTATTTCCAGTGCCCTTGGAACTATCTGAAGCTAAATGTTGCCCATCATTTATGGTTTCCTCTAACCTGATGGAAAAGCATCGAGTGCCCACCTTCTGTTCTTCTGAACTCATAAGTGAGTAACAAGTTCGCATTTCCTCTAACAAACCTTTATGTTCAGCATGAAGAATGGAGTCCAAGTACCTGAATTTTCAAAAAGTCTTTTTATGTACATTTCAAAATATAAATTTTCCTATCATATGTCATACTAATAGTAATATAAATATTTGAAATTTTAAAAAAAGACACTAATTGCAATCAGAAGGGACAAAATTCGATATCCAAATTCCACAAAAGCATCAATTTCCCAAGAAACTTCATGCTAGCAACGATTTTCTTTTTCTTTTTGTGTGTGTGCATGGACAGAGGCGTATAGGCATGGGTGATCAGGGAGGTTCCCCTCTCCTGTGCCCCTGTACATACCCGACTCCAGTGAAGGGGGGAATCAATACTTGATCTGTGTACAACTACAAAGAGAGTAAGAGACTTTGTAAGCAGGTTAAGCTTGCATCTTTGATGATGTGATGTTGAGCTAGGCAGCTTGCCATATAACAGAGCATTTGAATTTGAAATGGTATGCTGCTGGGCAAAAAGCTGCGTTATGAACATCAGCAGTTAAGGATCGCATTCACTACATACTAATTGATCAAGGATCAGACAAATTTGATGTCAACCTTAGCTGCACTTCACCACAAATAGTACTATTCGAGCCTACTTGGAATAAATTGGCAAATACAAAAATCTCCTAGAAAACAAAGGCCCAACTCCAAGGTCTTTGGTCAACCTCATAGCTATAGATCCGATCTCTGAACTTCTGTCCATAACATATCGGCCAATTCCTATCATTCTATATTCTTTCCATACTAATCAAGAGTATTTTCTTATGCCCTTGTCTTCTAACTTAATGCCTTTACATAGAGAGTTGTTTTTATACCTATTATTTCTTTTTAAAATCCACATTAAAAAGGAATAATGTTACAACCTAGGACCTCATCCAAAAAGACTAGCCGGAAGGTATTATTTGGATTCTTTGGCTCTATATAGGTACCCAGGATCTATTAAGAGTATAACCAATGTAGGACTAGACACCTGCTTAAATGGATCCTTACATGCTCCCCATGTTTGAGCCCTAGCATTTTCGCTAAGTTAAGGGTCCAAATCCATTTAAATCCAATCACAAGTACTATAAATCCAATCACAAATGTCCCAATCAGCTCGTGGTCAGTGTAAAGGGGTCTATGTTGCAATATCTATTAGTCCACATAGGCCATGGGCTAGGTGTGCTCTGATACAATTTACACTCGGGATCTCATCCAAAAAGGCTAGATGAAAGACATTTTTTGAGTTTCTTAGTCCCATATAAGTATCCAAGATTCCTCCATTGAATAATCGATATGAGACTAAATACACATCTACATGGGTCATCACATACTCCCTCCGTTTAAACCTAGCATTCTTACTAGACTAAAAGTCCAAATTCATTCAATCCAATTATAAATACCATGATCAACTCATGGTCAACCTAAATAGACTCATGCTGCAATATCCCCTAATTTACATAGGTCATAAGCCGTGTCCACTATAATACCATTTGTCACAACTCTAGAACCTCACTTAAAAAAGCTATCCGGAAGGTATTATTTAGATTTTTTTGATCCTGTATAAGAATTCAAGATTTACCTAGTGCATAGCTGATGTGAGACTAAATACATGCCTACATGGGTTATTCGGAGCCAAATGCAAACAGTAGGCCCCCACGCCCCTCGTGTGATAGACCATCAGCGGGGCCGAACATAGTGGATCGCATAAATGTGAAGACATGTGTAGGCATGTGTTTAGTCTCACATAGGTTATGCACTAAATAGATTTTGGATACTTATACAAGGTCAAAAAACCTAAATAGCATCTTTCAACTAACTTTTTTAACTGAGATCCCAGGTTGTTACAAATGTTATCAAAGTGGACTCAGCCTAAGATCTACGTAGACTAGGGGACATAGTAGCACAAGTGTATTTGGATTGACCATGAGCTGATTGTAGTGTTTATGGTTCAATTTGAATAGATTTGGATCCTTGGTCAGATGAGGATGCTAAGGTTTCAACAAGAGGAGTATGTGATGACCCGTACAGGCATGTGTTTAGTCTTACATTGGCTATTCATCGAGAAGATCTTGGGTACTTCTATAGGACTAAAAAACCAAAAAAAAAATCTTCCGACTAGCCTTTTTGGATGAGATCCTAGGTTGTTATAGATATTGAAGCATTAATAGAGATACAAAAGTTCCTTTAAAATATATATTAGTGCTATAGTTTTATTTTTCTCACCATGAAGATATGAAGCAAGGATAAAGGAGGCAAAGAAGCTTTTCATGGTAAATATACAATTTAATGATCAACAAAATACATGCACATCAAGCCAAGAACAAACAACAATGTATGAAGACAAGAAAAGAAAGGCATCAACATAGATCATGATGGAAGCACGAAGTATGTCAACAATTAAAGTTAGTGAAAGCAAATAAGAATTATTCTTCAAAGAGATTGCAGACTGCTACACACACACATATATATAAAAGCACATGATCTAAGGAGTGCATCATCCAGCCTTAGCATCAATCCATAGTGCTTGAAGGAAAGAATCACGCATAGAGGAAATCTACTCAACACATTCTAGTTTCATCACTTTGGAAAATGTATAATCATCCATTTGATATGATTTATTTTGAAAAATTAAACTATATATTCTTGACATGATTAATTTGGAGGGCTTAAAATATGACCAAACAATACTTACAGCTTTACATAGCAATTTGCTTGGTTCTCACAATTCTGCCTGAATGAAGCTTTAACTTAAGTTGATTACAATCATTCCTTATCAGAAGCTAGTGTCTATGATAGCATCATGGTAATATTGCAGTATTTAACCTTTACAAGGCTGTTTTTAGTAAATATACTTCACATCAACCTTAACATAGTCAAAAGTACTTTGATCAATTTGAAGGGTATAATAGTACAAAATGTTCATCA
This sequence comes from Cocos nucifera, assembly GCA_006176705.1. Classification (NCBI taxonomy): domain Eukaryota; kingdom Viridiplantae; phylum Streptophyta; class Magnoliopsida; order Arecales; family Arecaceae; genus Cocos; species Cocos nucifera. The sequence goes on from QRFJ01000116.1 coordinate 2,234,841, forward strand.
CATAATTTCCTGATTTGACATAAAGCTCACTCTATTGATTGGGTTGGTAGCCCCACTGACCAACTATTTACCTTGGGCTCATACCATATACAAGGGATCCAAATCAACACTGTATTTGAAGAAACAAAACACACTTCTTGCATCTATTAACCCTTCTATCTTCTTTTGTAATTCTATTAATGCCATATACCTTACCAACAATCATGTTCCTCAGGTTCAAATAAAACATACTATTAACCAACATTTATTTTGTTCATGAACTGTGGAAGAAGTGATGCTAGACAATCGGCTGTCATGAATAGATCCAACATCATTATGTTGGGGTCAACACTACCCTATTGCGGATCTGGTATCACTTGTTACGGTAAAAAAATATAAAATAAGACACCATCAAGTATGTAGACTGGACCTAAGTTTACCTCCATGGAGCATGCAAAGGCTTCATTATGAAAAAAGAACAAGTATAAGAAAAGATCCTCATACTCTTAACCTTTATACACAAATCTCTCTCAACTAAAAGCTCTCACCTCTCATGCAAAAGCTTCATTATAAAAAAAGAACAAGTATAAGAAAAGATCCTCATACTCTTAACCTTTATACACATATCTCTCTCAACTAGAAGCTCTCACCTCTCACCCCTTACAAAAGCTCTCTCTCACTAGAGGATCTCCTAAAACGATCACTATTCGCTACCGAGCAGTCTGCCTGAAGTCTTCTGCTTCAGCTCTCTACTGGTGCCCTTCAAGGTCTGTTACCTGCTGTCCAGATCTCTGGATCTCTGCCTGCTTCAAAGCTCTACCATCTGCTGCTGCTACTTCTATCTCCATCTACTGCTTATAGGCCTTTTTAAAGGCCTTGTATCAATCTAATCCGCATCCACAATGGAGTTAGAAATTAACTGCAACTCAAGCTATCTTCTTGGCTGCTGGATCATAATCGCAAGCCACCAGAATGGTCCAATCGCGCGTTTTTGCACCTATGGACCACCCGTGGACTAGATCCACGGCGAACCCGACCAACCACCATCATGGCACCTAAAATTGACGAAAAAGCTCACTATGCCACATAAAAATGCAGTAGACCCTTTAAGGGTCCAAGGTGAACCGCATCAAATCAGTGTGCACCCCGTGCGTGCACCCGTGCTAGGCCACACCCATGCTGGGCCGCACCCACTGCCTGCCTGCACATGCCTACATACTAGGCCCGCCCGCACGTTGGGCCGTGCATCCATGCACTGTTGGGCTGGCCCATATGCTCTTGGCCTGGGCCGCGCACAACTGGGCCATGCCCAATCGATTGGTCAGCCCTTCCTGTAGTCCATTCTTCGTGTGGGTTCCTTCCCGGGTTTCTTTTTGCTGCAGTCTTCGAATTCAAAATGTTTTTCTTAACACATTGTACGCATGATCTAAGCATATTATTCACTTTTCAGCATTAAAACCATAAAACAGTGAAAATCAATTAAAAAAATAATCTAAAAGGGCATCAAGAAGTATTGGCTTGCGTGGGCTTCTACTGCTTCCCCTAAGTTAGCTCTAAAAACATCTCCAATTAATTCTTTATGTTTCTCTTGATTGTCTCATTACTTGTATTTCAATTCTCTTCAAATGAAATTGATGGGCCTTCCTATCTTCCTTCTCAGAATGAAGAAGAAGAAGAAGAGAAAATCTTTATAAAATGGAACTTACGTTGAGAAGCGAACAAAATCTTCGGCATCTTGCTTTGATTCAAACATGGAAAGGATGGCATCAAGAAGCTCCCTCTTGGAAACAGAGATGTACTTCTGCCTTGGCACGTGAATTCCAGGGATCCTCTTCTCCTCTTTGCCCTGCTTACCGTCTTCCTCAGTCGTTACCTTGAACTCCTTCTTTACCGCAGAATCCTCTCCATTTTCCGAAGAGAAATCGCTCTTGGATTCATGTCTTAAATGCTCTACGGGTATCTTCCGCGATCCAAGAGAACAAGAGACGGAAGAAGTATGCGAACGACATGTAGAAATGAAGGGGCTTTTGGAGTTGGACGAGAAGATATGAAGGCCGGCGAGGGTTTTGAAGGAGAGCATGAGTAAGGTTTGGAGATTTGGGGGGTAATTTGGAAGCGACGAGGGAGGATTGTCTTGGAGTTGTTTGAAGCATCTCACGTTCGGCAAGAGGGCGAAGAACCTACGCGCGAGGGGGGACTTGAACCAACGGCAAGGGACGTTTCTTCCCCGGGCGAGTCAGCAAATGCTTCCACGTGTTTGATGGTGCTCGTTTGGCGTGAACAGATAACACAGTTTCCTATTGGTGAAGTGCTCTCACGGTATCATCACCTTGGCGGTGGTCTTTATTTTGAAACTAGTCCAAAACCCGCACGCGAACCAGATAATTATGATTTATGATTGTTAAATTTTTTGATAATAAATATTTATAATAAATATTTTTTATTTTTTAATATTTTATTTATTTATTTATTATATGATATATTTTTATTATTTTACAAAATTTTTTTTTTCTATTTTCGTATCTTTTATACGTTCATCGGTACGGTTGCATTCCTTATCATCCTACTATGACTTCTTTTCTTTCTTAATAAATATTGATCCTGATCGCACACTCATCTTCTCTCTTCTTCTCGTATCTTTTTCAAGCCTATCAGTGTTGCTCTATCCCCTGCCACTCTACCACCACTCTTCTTCTCTTTCGATAAATATCGATCTTGATCGTACTCTCTGATATCCCTATCAGTATCGCTATCTCCGGCACTACGACTAAAGGAAGAGAAAAAATTCTCTCTCATTTCTTTTCTTATCTTTTCTTTCTTTTTTTCTCTTCTTTTTTCTTTTTTTTATAAAATAATATTTTATATATATATTTTTTTCTTTCTATTATCATATCTTCTCCATGCCGTACTGCTCCATCATGGCTCTTCTTCTCTCTCGACAAACGTCGATCCTGATCACACCTTTATCCCCTCACTTTTTCTCATATATTTTTTAAATTTTTAAAAATTATTAAATACAGAGATTTGGCTTTCAAATCGATAGAGTACCGTGCTCTATTTATGGATAATTTATTATATTTATTCTGATCTGATTCGATGGATCAATTCAGATCTCGAAATATATTAATTTTTAAAAAATAGTAAAAATATTATTTTTAAAAAATATAATTAGTATGTTATTATTTTTTTAAAATAAAAAATAATATACTATAATTTTTAAAATAATAATAAATTATTTTTTAAAAATATTAATTTTATTTTATGATATTTTATTTTTAAAAATAATAATTTTTTTAAAATATTTTCATCTCTTATCCATTTCTTACTTTTATTTTGAAATATTATTTTTTTAAGTTTTAAAATACTACTTTATTATTATTTAAAAATAATATTTAAATTATTATTATTGCGGTCAATCCACCTGCGCTTGTGGTTGAATGCTGAGGGATCTACAAGAAAAGTCTATACTGATCGGAGTTGATTTCAGCGGGGATCCTTCGATGCTTAAGTTAGAGGGATGAACTAGTCGATTAAAAAAGTAAAAATAAAGAAAAGGAGTTTGCTCTTGGCCTCTTCATTGACTGGCCAGATTACCTCCCTTTTATAGATGTTGGAGTGATAACTGTCTGATATATGGATCCCTCTTTTTTTGGAATAGTGTGATCGTGGGTAAGTAGTTAAAACCATCCACTAATCATCATGGCCCGTTCTTTCCGGAGGCATTTTTAAAAGGCTGATCGAGAGTCGGAGAGGTTGTTTGGAAAGCTCCCATCGATCGACTGGTTAATTTAAGATCGACCAATCATCAGTTGGTTGACTGACTTTATGCCGATCAGTCGGCTAATGTTGGGCCGATCGATTATCGGTTGGTCAAAAGACTTGAGATCGAACAATAATCGATCGGATGACTTCAAGAAAGAGCGATTGATAACTGTCAAGATAATTTTCGATCGATGGTTAGTCAGTTTTGTCGAACTACATGTCCATCGAATGGTAATGTGTCGGCTTCTCCGTTGTTGTGTCAGTGGGCATCCATCGGCTCCATTATTGTGTTGGTAGGCATCCATCGGAGATCGGTAATCAGTTAGTTGTAATGCTAGTGAGTTGAGCGGAGGAGTAACATCCCCCAATAGTTGCCCCCCATGCTCAAGTTCAGTGCAATAATTTTTCATTTTGTCTTAATGCACCGAACACAAGGGGTTGACATGTGACTCCACCTTGAATTTCATTCTACCGCCAGCCATTAATAGTTTTTGCGACGTTCGATAAGGCTGCCATCCAACACTTTTGGGATCTCAATGGTCGCCATCAGCAGTCTCACGGCTTAAGGGATTTGATATTTGGCCGATTTTCGGCTAACACGTGTCAGCATCTGGTGAGGCTTCTATGTATCTCGACCGTCGGTGGGTCCTATATATACTGGACCCCCCCCAAAGGTTTTTTTTCTGTCACTTTCAATGGTAATAACTTTTGGAAAGTCTGGTTATTCTCTCGTTTTTTAGTTTTCAGGTTCGAGGTTCGAACCTTTTCTTTGGCATCTTTTCATTTCTTTTATTTCGCTTTGTCGAGCCATTTACATGGCTAGTACTCATAGCAGTTCGTCGCATGGTCCCGCAGCCGAAACATCTATGCTGAGTATATCGATTGTGGAGCGGCTTCGGGATCAGTATCAGATCCCCAAGGGTTTACGGCTGTTGGTTCCCGATCCTGACAGTCGGGTGAACTCACCTCCGTCGAGTTTTATAGCCTTTTATTTAGAAAACCTTAGATCGGGCCTTAGGTTCCATGCCCGAAGTTTCTTCGGAATGTCTTTGACTATTATCGGGTATGTCCGGCCTAATTAGCGCCGAATTCTATTTGACTTTTGATAACTTTTGCCCTTCTATGTCAGCTAATTCCGACGATCCCTCGTCTTTTTTTGCTTAGACCTTTTCTTACTCTTCGACCACATCCGAAGATTGATGGGTGGTGGTTCTTCATCCCGAGGAGGGGGCTTTCTTGTATCATCGATCTTCCATCATCCATCCATGATTGGAAGAAGCAGTTCTTCTTTGTTTCTTCTTCTGCTCCTTGGGGTTTTCCATCGGTGTGGGGGGAGCCAAATATCCTCCCGAATGAAAATAATTGGGTGGACCCAGCTGATCGGAAGGATTTTCTTAGGTTGAAAGACATGAAAGTCCCCCCACAAAAATATTTAACTACTGAAGCTGCCTTGTACGATGCCGAACTTGATCCGGTGCCGTCCGTAGGTACATATTATGTCTGTAGCTTCGAATTCTCTTTTCTTCAATTGACTTCCGATATTAAGCTGATTTGTTATTTGGTCTTGTAGGGATGCATCTTCCTCTAGGAATTTCTATAGAGGAAGTTCGCCAATTTGCTACTCCAAAGAGAATAGCACCTGGTGCCAGTTCATCATGTGCGCCGAAGAAGAATCGAGTGGCTGGCCCTTCGATCGTCCCTGATTCCGCTGATGCACCACCGGTAGCACCTCTCGTTGTCGCTCTGCGTGCTTCGATGACTGCTGCTTTTTTCAAAGCCCCTCCGACCGTCACACGGTCGAAGGAAGATGTCATTATTATCGACATGCCGGCAACTGCTCTTACGTCGAAAGCTCAGCCGATTGTTGCTGCATCTATTCCGCAATCAATTTTGGTCCGTTGGGAACGCGCGCCATCTCCTTCCACACCTGAGAGTATGTCGGCGCCACTCGAACAATCGTCTACCAAAGGAAAAGGGAAAGCACCAACTTCTTCTGCACCGGTTAGAAGCAACAATTCCAGTCATGGGTATACGGACTCTGAATGAATTGACGTTCAAATTCCAAAAGGTGGGTCGGCTCTTTCTGATCCTCAGCTGGCGAGAAACTTGGTTCGCACCATTCTTCTGCCAACTGATCGGGAGGCCAGGAAGAGTCGGACTTTAGCGGAATTGTTTGGCTCATTTTACCCGACTTTGATTGGGGTAAGTTAGCCATTTATTTCACGTCCCCTTTTTTTTCTGACTAATTTTCTTTATTTTCTTTGAACAGTGGACTCACGACATGGCCAAACTTGAGTCGGCCTATCGCAAGATGGCTGATCCTTGGCATGCGTGTTTCGACTCTATGTTGGCCGCAAGCACTGAATGTGACTCGATGGTCCGTCGGTTGGAGTGATTGCATATGGACGCCGCCGCTCGAGAGAATGCTCTGTTCGATGAAGTCCTCGTCTCAGGGTTGAGCTTGGGTCGGCCAGGTCCGAACTTGAGTCAGTCTTGTCCAACCTCAAGTCGGCTCAGGAGTAGGGGAAGGCCCAGAAAAGCCGTGCGAGAAATAAAAAATGCACGGTGGAAAACTTGAAGAAAGATTGCGATAATTGTGCCAAAGAGGTGGAGGATTTTCATCAAAAATGACAATCTGCTGATGGAGGCATCTTCGACCAAGGCGGAGATCCAAGTTCTATGGGAGGACCTTGATCGGGCAAAAGAGTTAGGTGTTGAGGAATTTAAGGCCTCGTCCGACTTGAAGATCTTGATCCTTTAAGAAAGTGAAGCTTCCTATTGGATCGGGTTTGGCAATGGTTGGGATGCTATTCAACAGCTCTTTCCTGACCTAGACTTCAGCAACATCATCGTCCCCAGTGCTGAAGAAGAGAAAGAGGGAAGAGACGATGGATCGCCTGCGGGTCCAATGGATGAAGATCTTCTCGCTGTTGAGTCGGCTGTTGCTGCACCTCCTGAAGGTATGTCGGATCTTTAGCCGGTCTTAGAAGCTCCATTGGAGGGCCAAGGGACTGCTCCGGCTGATATTGCTCAGCCGATGGATGCCGCGCAGATGATCGAAACTGAAACTAGTCCCGATCATCCTTCGGAGTGGGTGGTCATCGAATAAACTTAAATCTTTGTTTGTCTTTTGGAACTTGTAGTTCAACATTTTGTAAGGACTAAGGGTCCATTTGTAACTTTTCACAGTAATGAAAATTTTATTTGCCTTCTATTATGCAAACTTGTATTTCGTTACAATTGCAAATATTTTGACTGAGAAATTATTGACTATTCTTCTATCGATTTTATTTAACTAACCATCGGCTGGCTTTTAAACCAACTTAAAATCAAATTTTTAACTAGTTAAAACTTAGTCATTCGTTGAGATATTCATAGGTCGGGGACAAGCCAACCTTGAGTCGATTTTTTTTTAACCGACTTTTAGTCGATTTTTACGAACTCATATTGAATCGAAGTGCTTGGTAATCGGATATAAGCCGACCATGGATCGATTTCTAACCAAACTTTAATCGATTTTTTACCATCCGACACTTGATCAATTTGTAGGAGCATATGATAATTGGGTGCGAGCCAAATGTCCTTTGATTCAGCCATGGTCAAATCGGTTAGGATTGTGTTCTTTACTAGCCGGGGCAAACTAACTAATTCACAACCAAAAGTTTCATGCTTTTGTTTCTTCATCATTTGTAAGAAAGTTATGCATCGACATCATTCGTTGGTCAACCAATTAGTCCGTTGTTTTGCTGTAAGAAGCCAATCATGCGGTCTGTTCGAGATATTCGATCGAAGATTGTCGAGACATTGATTGTCAATCATCCTTTATCGGTCAGTTGTTAAATTTTGTTGAGCGAAAGAATGTCGATAAATCATCGGTTGTATTATTTGACTGGCAGATAATTAATCGAATTATCCTTCCTTGCTTTTGAGTTTTTTTTTCAATTCTCGTCTGGTCAATTTGTTCGATTTTCAATCGACTAATACATCGGTCAACCAATCGTTGATCACAAGGAAAACATCTTTGCAGAGGACTTTATAAAAAATTTTACTTTTCATATTTGTTCAAAGTATATGGAGTTGTTCTCATTGATAGTACATGTTGGGGATAAATCCCGCTCTCACCGAAGTTCAGTCTGAAGCTTAGTGTAATGCCTCTAGTAATCACGGAAGAGCTTCAATCAAAAATTCTCTTCCTAGCAGTCGAATTCATTCAGTGGCCGAACTATCCAGCGGCCAAATCTAGTCGAACTTCTCAGCGACCGAATTTCAACCGATCTCTTCAGTCGGCCGAACTTCTCAATAGCTGAACTTCTTCCAAACTTTTTCAGCAGCCGAACTCCTTCAGTAGTCGGACTCCTACGGTAGCTGAACTTCTTCTAGACTCCTCCAGTCGGACTCCTATAGGAGCCGAACTCCTTCTGAACTCCTCCAGCAGTTGGACTCCTACGGAAGCCGAACTCCTTTCGAACTCCTCCAGCAGTCGGACTTCTACGAAAGCCGAACTCCTTGCAGATTATTTCTTCAGATGAATTCCTACAGGCAATCCCACTACTGAATGGTTACAATTATCACGATAATTATGATTGTCATTTATCAAAATAATACGATCGGCATTTATTAAGACAATCACGATCGATATTTATCAAGATAATCATGATTGGCATTTATCAGGATGGTTACAACAAGCTCCATCTATAAAAAGGGATCCTCCAGATATATTTTGACGAGGTTTTCTTTTTCTAAAACTCTGCCGAACTCCTCTTTGAGCACTCCATTTCTATTGACCAGAAGAACTAATTTGACCATCAGAGGGTCCTACCAAAGCTACCACCATTGACTCCGGATGGTTTATTTTGCAGGTCACCGATGGCGACCTTGTCTTCCTTGACTCCAACTTGATCCAGCATCAACCAAATTCTGCACTAACAGAATTGGCACTAGAGGAAGGGCAACTATTCCTTATCTCAAAGGAGTGCTCAGCAACAATCTTTCTCCTTTCTTTCGAGTTTTTTACAGACATAATGCCTCCCAAGAAAGCTTCCACCCGACGATCCATAGTGTCTGCAATTAGAATCCATCCAGATACAACCATTCCAACTCCAGCAACTCAAGCTCTATCTGCAGCCATGATAGATGTGGAGCAGTTCAACCTATTGGTCCAGTAGGTTCATGATCTCGTAGATGCAATGCAGGCTATACATCGACACTCCCCGATACCAGTTCGACTAGAACAAGCTTCTTCAGAGCCTCGTGGTCTGATTCAGGAACGATCAATCTCGGCTATCCAATCTTTGATTTTCGAAAAAGGAAAGTAGAGGATGGAAGACCCATGCTAAGACCATGACTCGATTCAGGGAGAAATTTCATGCTCATTCCATCAAAAAATTCTGAAGATCAACAATCATGAAGATCTCCTGGATCAAAGGCTCCTAGAAATGTATCGACGAATTAAAGAGCTCCATCATACTCCCTTCTTATGCAGTAATGATATTCGCACTAATCCTCTTTTTTCTCAGAGGATCATGCAGGAATCGATCCCGCCGAACTTCAAGCTTCCACAGTTCGAGAGTTATGACAGAGCCTCCAATCCGATTGATCACGTGGAGGCCTTTCAAACAATGATGTTACTCCATGGTACATCAGATACTATTTTGTGCCGGACTTTTTCGTTCACCCTCAAGGGAGCCATCAGAAACTGGTACTCGGTACTTAAGCTAGGTACCATTTTTTCTTTTGATCAGATGAGTCATCAGTTCATGGCTCACTTCGTCAGCAGCAAACGTCCGCACTGAGATTCGGATTCTTTGATGAACATCAGGCAAAAGAAGAGAGAATCCATCCAAAATTATATTACCTAATTTAATGTCGCTGCATTAGAGGTCTCAAACCTGGACCAATCAATTGCAATAGCCGTACTCAAGGGCAGCCTCCAGAAGAATGATTTGCTATTCTTCCTAGAGAAGAAGTATCCCAGAAACTTTATCGATCTGCTAGCTCAGGCTGAAGATTACGCCCGAGCTGAAGAGGCCTTTAAAGCCAGGGATGATGAAGCCTTTGGTAAGTGACAAATCGACGAGCTAGGAGGACCCGCCGAGGAAAAAAAGTCGAGCGAAGTTAGACCTCGCTCCCGACCTTCCTCTGAATGAAAGTAGGCCCGAACTTTCCCTCGGGCTCGGAGGCAGAGAAGCCTGGATAGAAGGATGCGGTGAGATTCTTCCCAACGAAGATTTTATAACTACGCCCCCCCCCAATGCTCCTAAAATCCAAGTGCTGATGGAAATCAGAAAGCAACTACCAAGATCGAAAAGGATGCGCTCTCACCCCAGCAAGCGCAATCCTAACAAGTTCTGCCTTTATGATCATGATCATGATCACAACATTGAGGAGTGTATCCAACTCCAGGATGAGATCAAGGAACTCATCAGGCGAGGTAGATTAGGCCGATTCCTACGACGATGATCTAAAAGACGGGAAGATCGACCGAGGGCATTGCCGTAGTCTGAGCCACCAAGAAAGGAGGATTAATAAAAAGATTGGCCGCCTCTTGGCATCATTAACACGATCCCAGGGGGACTTCGGCAAGGAGAGGCCAGCGGATCCAAGGGATTGGTAAAGAGATAAAGGACTGAAGAACTCATAACCTTCACTGAGGCAGATGCTCAAGAGATCCAATTCTCCTACCATGACGTGGTTGTAATATTTTTAAACATTGCTGATTACGATGTACGCCGCATTTTGGTAGATAATAGAAGCTCGGCTAACGTATTATTTTACGATGCCTTCTCAAAAATGTTCCTACTTGGTAACCACTTGGGGCCTATGAACTCTCCATTGATGGGCTTCACTAGCGATACTGTACCAATTGAGGGCATAATAACTTTAGCCATGACTGTGGAGCAATGCTCGAAACTGGCTAAGGCACAGATCGACTTTTTAGTCGTAAGGACTCCATCCACCTATAATGCTATTCTCGATTGATCTGATCTAAATGCACTTCGAGCAGTGGTATCAACTTATTATTTAAAGATAAAGTTTTCGACAGGTTATGAGATCGGAGAGGTCAGGAGAGACTAAGTTCTGGCAAGACACTGCTACTCAATCGCCTTGCATAAGGAAGACTAGTCCGACCTTTATCCTATTGATGGTTTGGATGTTCGAGATGATCTTATCGAGAAGCGAGGTGAGCCTATGGAGGACCTCATATCCGTGTCCTTGAATGACGAGAATGCGGAGCATACTGTACATATCGGCTCTAACTTGGGGGGATAAGGTTCGAGAGCAACTCGTCACCTTCCTCAGGAAGAATGCGGACGTCTTCGCCTGAGCTCCAGTAGATATGCCAGAAATTGATGTCGAAGTTATGAAACATCGACTGACCGTCGATCCAAAGTCTCGGTCGATAAAAGAGAAATTATGCAACCATGCTTCGGAGAGACAGAAAATAATTATGAAAGAAGTAGGCAAGCTCCTCAAAGCTAGGTTCATCCGAAAAGTAAACTATCCGATCTGAATCTCAAATATGGTCCTCGTCAAAAAGATAAACAACAAGTGGAGGATGTGTATAGACTTTAAAAAACTGAATAAAGCCTATCCAAAAGATAGCTACCCTCTTTCCAGGATTGATCTATTAGTAGACGCAACCTCAGGCCATAAGCTTCTCACCTTCATGGATGCCTTCTCCGACTATAATCAGGTATGGATGGCTCCAGAGGATGAGAAAAAAACTGCTTTTATTACTGACCGTGGTCTTTACTGTTATAGGATTATGCCCTTTGGACTCAAGAATGCTGGGACAACATACCAGCACCTGATCAACAAAATCTTCAAGGACCAGATCGATCTTAATATGAAGGTGTATGTGGATGACATGCTCATCAAAAATCGAGCTTCTATAGACCATCTTGCCGACCTTGAAGAGATCTTCAGTACACTCAGAAAGCACAAGATGAAGCTGAATCCGACCAAGTGCACCTTTGGTGTAACCTCTGAAAAATTTTTGGGGTTTATGGTGTCGAGGCACGGGGTTGAAGCAAATCCAGAAAAAATCTGAGCCATTTAAGAGATGACCGCTCCAAAGACAATCAAAGAAGTTCAGTGCTTAACTAAAAAAGTAGCATCCCTAAATCACTTTGTCTCTAGATCAGCCAAGCGATGTATGCCCTTCTTCCAAGTTTTCAAGCAACCAAAGAATTTTTGCTGAACGACGAAGTGCTAACGAGTATTTGAGGAGCTCAAAAACTATCTCAACTCACCCCCACTGTTGGCAAAATTCAAATCTGAAGAAGAATTATTCTTGTACTTAATGGTCTCTCCGACGGTCTTGCCAGCAGTTTTAGTCAAGAAGGAAGTCAAGAAGGAAGCAAAGATACAGCGACCGATCTACTACATAAGTCGAGTCCTAAGGGATACAGAGACCAGGTATTCTAAGCTAGAGAAATTGGCTTACACTCTTTTAATTGCTGTCAGGAGGCTTCGACCTTATTTTCAGAGATACACTATAACAGTCCTCACGGATCAATCAATAAAGACAGTCCTTCAGCGAATGGATGCTTTCGAAAGAATTACAAAATGGGCAATTGAGCTCACGAAATTTGATATCAATTATCGACTTCGATTATCGATCAAAGTTCAGATATTAGCAGATTTTGTAATAAAATATACCATTCCTAATGATGTCAAGTTTGAGCAGAAAGAGACCGGTGCTCTACTGTTGCAACCAAACCTCCCTGAAGAGACAGTCAACCTTTCAGAAGGTTTTTAGGCTCTATACATGGATGGTTCGTTTAACTCTGCTGGAACGGGTGCAGGGTTAGTCTTAGTCAGCTCCGAAGGAGTCGTCATCGAGTATGCGCTGCGTTTCGAATTTCCTACGATAAATAATGAGGCCGAGTATGAAGCACTGATCGTCGGATTAAAAATAGTGAAAGAATTAAAAGTAGATTGACTTCAAGTCTACAGCAATTCTCAATTAGTGATCAACTAAGTTAGTGGTAGCTACGAAGCATGGAAGAAAAATATGATGAAATACCTTGAAAAAGTAAAGGGCTTGACTCCGGCCTTCAGCTGTTTCGATATTTGATAGATTCTGAGGGCAGAAAATATAAGAGCCGACCTTCTCTCTAAGTTGGCCACTTTAGCTCCAGCCGAACTACCCAAAGAAATATTTTTTGAGACCCTGAAGTATCCAAGCTCAGAGGAATCACAGGTCATTTTGCAGATAAAACTCGAGTCAAGCTGGATCGACCCATTGGTCGTCTACCTCAAGGAGGGAGTCCTTCCTCATGATCCGAAAGAAGCTCGAAAACTCAAGAATCAAGTTTTTCGATATGTTTTGTACGAGGGCAAGTTATATAAGAAGTCGTATTCGCTGTCGCTGTTGAGATGTCTCCGATCTTCAGAAATCGACTTCGTATTATGGAAAGTGCATGAAAAAATCTATGAAAGTCATATAGGAGCCAGGTTTCTATCGCAAAAACTACTTCGATAAGGATACTATTGGCCGATCTTGTACCATGATTCTATAGAGTACGTCAGAAAATATGATTGTTGTTAAAAGAATGCAAGCATACAAAGATGGCCGATCTCTGAGCTCACTCCGTTAAGTGCATCCTGACCATTTGTGCAGTGAGGAATGGACATACTTGGCTCTTTTCTGATGGTATCTGGACAACAAAAATTTCTCCTGGTACCAATCGACTACTTCACCAAATAGGTCGAAGCCGAACCTCTAGCCAAAATTATCGAGATTAAGGTACAAAACTTCATCTAAAAGTCAATAGTCTATCGATTCGGTCTGCTCCGAACACTTATAACTGATAACGAGCGATAATTCATTGGGACAAGATTTGCCGACTTCTGCGAAGACCTAAACATCTTCCACTACTTCACATCGATAGCTCACCCACAGGTAAATGGAGAAGCTGAAGTGACCAACCAAACTCTACTATAAGATATTAAGACAAGATTTGACAAAGCAAAGGAGGCCTGGGTGGACGTCCTCTACCACGTCTTCTGGGCATACCGAACTACTTAAAGGCTGTCAACTAGGAAAACACTACTCGTCTTGGCCTTTGGAACAAAGGCAGTCATCCCGATTGAACTTAAGCTTCCATCAGCACGGATCATGGCCTTCAACAAGTAGAACAACCCACAGAACCTTAGAGTCAATCTCGACCTGTTGGAAAAGAAAAAGAAGAAAGTCCAAGTTCAGATGGCGACCTACAGATCAAAGGTGGCTCGGTACTATAACTCTAGAGTCAAAAGTAAAATATTCAGAGTGGGAGACTTAGTACTTCGACGAGTAGCCGTCTTTCAGCCTCAGAGCTAGGGGAAGCTCGTCCCAAATTGAAAAGATCCGTATGAGGTGGTGGAGATCGTTCGGCTTAGAACTTATCGTCTGAAGGAGCTCGAAAAAATAATGCTCCCACGACCTCGAAACTCAGAAAATCTAAGGATGTACTACCAATAATTTTTTTACAATAAAACTTCTTCATTTCAACATTATTATTTTTTGGTACAAAAATTGAATGATGATAGAAAAGAAGCAATCTAAAGTGGTCGTGTTAGGAACAGAAAGAGAATCTCATCCTAACGTGAGCAAAGTCGAAGATCTCGTTCATTTTAGATGAGATGGAGGGAGAAGTCTTGATAATGATCCTTATGTGCCCCCATAGCCCATTAGAAACAGGAGGAGAACCTCGTCCTAACGTGAGCAAAGTCGAAGGCCTCGTTCATTTTAGACGAGATGAAGGGAGAAGCCTTGATAATGGCCCTTATGTGCCTCCACAGTCCGTTAGAAATAGGAGGTGAACCTTATCCTAATATGAGCAAAGTCGAAGAAGAACCTCATCCTAACGTGAGCAAAGTCAAAGACCTCATTCATTTTAGACGAGATGGGGGGAGAAGCCTTGACAACGACCCTTATGTGCCCCCATAGCTCATTAAAAATAGGAGGAGAATCTCATCCTAACGTGAGCAAAGTCAAAGGAGAACCTCATCCTAACGTAAGCAAAGTCGAAGGCCTCGTTCATTTTAGATGAGATGGGAGGAGAGATCTTGACAATGGCCCTTATGTGCCACCACAGTCCATTAGGAATAGGAGGAGAACCTCATCCTAATGTGAGCAAAGTTAAAGGCCTCATTCATTTTAGATGAGATGGAGGGAGAGGCCTTGACATGGCCCTTATGTGCCCCCACAGTTCGTTAGAAATAGGAGAAAAATCTAACCCTAATGTGAGCAAAGTCGAAGGCCTCATTTATTTTAGACGAGATAGGGAGAGAGGCCTTGACAACGGTCCTTATATGCCCCCACAGCCCGTTAAGAATAGAAGGAGAACCTCATTCTAACATGAGCAAAGTCGAAGACCTCTTTCATTTTAGACGAGATGGGGGAAGAGGCATTGACAATGACCCTTATGTGTCCCCACAGCCCATTAAGAATAGGAGGAGAACCTTGTCCTAACATGAGCAAAGTTGAAAGCCTCGGTCATTTTAGATGGAATGAGAGGAAAGACCCCAAAGATGGCCCTATTGTGTTCGACAATAATAGGAGATAAGATCTCCCCCAAGCTCCAACTATACCTTCAACCTCGGCTGAAGATAAGGTGCAGAGCCCTAAAGAGGACTTCGGTAGTCGCCCTTTTTGTACTCCCTTCCTTCGAGTTTCAAAGTCGGAAGTGGGGGAACTATTATTGGGGATAAATTTTGCTCTCATCAAAGTTCAGTCTGAAGCTTAGTGTAATGCCTCTGGTAATCACGAAAGAGCTTCAATCAAAAATTCTCTTCCTAGCAGCAGGATTCATTCAGTGGCCGAACTACCTAGCGGTCAAACCTAGTCGAACTTCTCAGCGGTCGAGCTCTAGTCGAGCCTCTTTAGTCAGTCAAACTTTTCAGCAGCTGAACTTTTTTCGAACTTTTTCAGCAGTCGAACTCCTTCCGTACTCCTCCTCCAGTCGGGCTGCTACGAGAGCCGAACTCCTTTCGAACTCCTCCAGCAGTCGGGCTCCTACGATAGTCGAACTTTTTTCGAACTCCTCCTCTAGTTGGACTCCTATAAAAGCCAAACTCCTTTCAGACTCCTTCAACAGTTGGTCTTCTATGGGAGCTGAACTCCTTCCGAACTCCTCCAGCAGTCAGGCTCCTACGGAAGCCAAACTCCTTCTGGACTCCTCCAGCAGTCGAGCTTCTATGAAAGTCAAACTCCTTATAGATTGTTTCTTCAGACGGATTCCTATAGACGATCCCACTACTGAATGGTTATAATTATCATAATAATTATGATTGTCATTTATCAAGATAATATGATCGGCATTTATCAAGATAATCACGATCGGTATTTATCAGGATGGTCACGATAAGCTCCATCTATAAAAAGAAACCCTCCATATATATTTTGGCAAGGTTTTCTTTTCCTGAACTCTATCGAACTCCTCTTTGAGTACTTCATTTTTGTTGGTTAGAAGAACTAACTTGACCGTCGGAGGGTCCTACCGGAGCCACCACCACTGACTCCAGATGGAACTTTGTTTTGTAGGTTATCGACGGTGACCTTATCTTCCTCGACTCCAGCTTGATCCAGCGTCAACCAAATTCTACACCAACAGTACACTTTAAGATTATCAGCATTCCACGTTCGGAGGATTTCAACTCCATCAAGTGTTTTGAGTCAATATGCTCCAGGTCGAATGGTTTCTATCACTCGATAGGGCTCTTCCCAATTTGGAGATAGCTTTTCTTAGTCTAGTGGCTTGGATACTTCCATCTTTCTTAAGATTAAATCTTTCGGGCAAATCTCTTTCGATTTAATCCTTCTATTATAGTATCTTGCAACTCACTGTTGGTAAGCAGCCATTCTGAGTGTGCCTATTGCCGAACTTTAGATAACATATCTAGGTTAGCCCTTCGACGATCCGAATTACTTGATTCATCATACTTTTCTACTCTTATCGATGGTAGTCCAACTTCCACAGGTATCACTATTTTAGTTCCGTACGATAAGTTAAAGAAAGATTCGTCCGTCGGGACTCGTGGAGTGGTTCGGTATGCCCATAATACCGAAGATAATTCTTCCACCCGAAGATCTTTGGCCTTGTTGAGCCAGGTTTTTAAACCATGGAGGATTATTCGATTCATAACTTTCGCTTCTCCATTTGACTATGGATGACCGATAGACGTTAGCTTATGCACGATGTGGTACTCATGCAGAAGTCTTTGAATTTTTGATTGTCAAATTATCGGCCATTATCGATTATAATTATATGTGGAAGTTTGAATCTATAGATGATAGATTTTTGAATGAAATCCTTCATTTTACTTTCGATAATTTGCGCCAAAGGTTCAGCTTCTATCCATTTCGTAAAATAATCAATAGCGATAACTAAAAATTTTTTCTGATCAGATATCGGAGGAAAGGACCAAGTATGTCGATCCTCCATTATGCAAATGGCCATGGGACCACGATCGATGTCAGTTGTGCCACCGACTGGCATTGAATATTTGCATATCTTTGGTATGACTCACATTTTCGGATGAATTCAGCTGCATCTTTCTAAATTATTGGCTAATAATATCCTTACCGAAAGATCTTATAGACGAGGGACTTGCCCCCTAAATGGTTCCCATAGATTTCTTCGTGGACTTCATGAAGTACATAGTCAGCACCAGAAGGTCCTAGGCACTTCAACAATGAAAGAAAGATTGCTTGTAGAGTCGTCCATCCATCATAACATATTGTGAAGCCATCCATCTTAAACATTTCGCTTCAGATGGATTGTTGGGTAGGATCCCTTCGATCAGGCACTTGATGATTAGATCCATCCAACTCGGCTCGTCATTGATTTGTAATATCTCTTCCACCCTTTCAACACTTGGCACATCGAGGTATTCAATATAGGTTCGGCCAAGCTCGTTAGGAGTGGTGATGGCGAGTTAGGAGAGTGCATCAGCCCGAGCATTCTCTGCTCTAAGGATGTTTGTGATGTTGAAGTATTTGAAGATAGAAGTTTAATCTTTGACTTTCTCCAAATATTTTTGCATTATCGGATCGCGAGCCTCGAAGTTGCCTTTAACTTATCCTACGATGAGTTGAGAGTCGGTGAATATTTTCAGTTCTTCAACACCAAGCTCTCTAGCAATTTTCAAGCCGACCAAAAGAGCTTCGTACTCGGCTTGATTATTTGAGGCTTTAAAATTAAATCGGAGGGCATATTCGATAACTATTCCATCGGCATTTGCCTAAATGAGTCCTGCACCACTTCTAAGAGCATTCGATGCTCCATCGACATGTAACACCCAAGCCGACTTATGATCGATTTCAAGGGTGTTCCCTACCAACTTGTGAATTATTTTCGCTTAATCGGGCTTGCCTTCTGAAACAGTACATTCGATGATGAAATCAGCCAAAATCTGAGCTTTCATCGATGGACGAGGGTGATATTGGATGTCGAATTTACTGAGCTTTATCATCCATTTTGTCATTCTGTCTGAGGTATCTGGTCGTTACAGAATTGACTTTAGAGGTTGGTCGATTAAAACATGCATGCGTGGGCTTGGAAGTAGGGATGAAGCCGTTGCATTAAAATAATCAAGGCATAGATCATCTTCTCCACCCTTGAATATCGGGTTTCAGCATTATGGAGTACCTTGCTTATATAGTATATAGGGTGCTGCACCCAACTTTCATCTTTTCTGACCAAAATCGAACTAACAGTTTCGTTGGACGTGGCTGGGTATAAGTATAGAGGTTCTCCTTCCATTGACTTGATGAGCAATGGAGGAGTCATTAGGTATTTCTTCAGCTCTTCGAAGGATCGTCAGCATTCGTCAGTGCATGAAAAATTTTTAGTCTACCATAAAGTTTTAAAAAAAGAAAGGCATCTTTCGACGGACTTAGAGATAAATTGATTGAGTGCGACGATTTTTCCATTGAGCTGTTGCACCTCTTTCTTTGAAGTTGGATGCTTCATGTCAATGATCGTCTTTACTTTCTGGGGATTTATCTCAATTCCTTGGTGTAAAATAAGAAAACCAAGGAATTTTTTGGCTATCATTTCGAAGACATATTTGGTCGGATTTAGTTTCATCTAGTATCGTCGAAGTGTGTCGAAAGCTTCTTCTAAGTTTCGGACATGGTCTTTATCTTTGAGTGCTTTTTACCAGCATATCGTTGATATATACTTCCATATTTTGTCTAATTTGCGGCTTGAAAATTTTATTTACCAATCACTGGTAGGTTGCTCCTGTATTTTTAAGTCCAAATAGTATAACTTTATAGTAATAAATCCCTTTGTTTGTGACGAAGATAGTATGTTCTTCATCTTTGGATGTCATTCGGATCTGGTTGTAGCCTGCAAAAGCATCCATGAAGCTCAAAAGTCGATGTTTTGATGTTGCGTCGACTAGTTGATCGATCTTGGGGAGTGAAAAACTATCCTCCGAGCATGCCTCATTTAGGTTGGTATAGTCGATGCAAATGTGCCATTTTTCGTTGGCTTTTCTCACAATGACAACATTGGTAAGCCAATCAAGA
Organism: Cocos nucifera; assembly: GCA_006176705.1. Classification (NCBI taxonomy): domain Eukaryota; kingdom Viridiplantae; phylum Streptophyta; class Magnoliopsida; order Arecales; family Arecaceae; genus Cocos; species Cocos nucifera. The sequence continues at coordinate 2,254,108 of QRFJ01000116.1, forward strand.
TAATGGGTCTCTCTAATAAAGTCCGCCATGAGGAGTTTATCTACCTCTTCGTCGATGACTTTTTGTCGCTCAGAAGTGAATGATCGCTTTTTCTATCTCACCAGCTTGACATTTGGATTAACATTCAGTCGATGAGTAATTATTTTCGAAGGTATGCCTGGCATGTTGGTTGCCAACCAAGCGAATATATCGATGTTGGCCCTTAGCAACCAAACCAGTCGTTCATGCTCCATCGCCTAAAGGTGCAACCCAATCTGTACAACCTTAGTCGAGTCACTCTCTTGCAGCGGGATGGAGATTAACCATTCGATCGGTTCACCTTGCTTTTCATCTTTCTGTTGATCAAATCTTTCCAACGGTGAAGAGCCTACCGGCTTATTCTCCTTTGCAGTAATTGTGAGGCAACATCGAGCGATTTGTTGATCGCCCCACATCTCTCCAACTCGGCATTGGTCAAAAATCAGATCAGTAAATAATATGTCAATACTATCGCCTTAAGGGCATTGAGTCATGATCATCCAAGTATAGCGTTATATGCCGACGGGACTCTAACAACCATGAAAGTTAAGATTACAGTGCCTTATTGAGGTTCTACCTCCGCAGTCAACGAAAGATCTATTTCTCCCTCAACGTCGATGGCATCTCCTGTAAATCCGATTAGAGGGGTAGGAACTCTTCGGAGGCATTCCATTGATAATTTTATTTAGAAGAAAGCAAAGTAAAACAAAATATTGGTTGAACTTTTATTATCGACGAGAATTCTTCTTACATCATAGTTTGCTTTCGTCGCTGAGACGATGACAGCATCATCATGGGGAGTTTGAACTCTTCTTACATCATCATTCAAAAAAGAAATAAGTTTATCGGACCATCCTTTCTTGGCCGATCCTTCTTCGGATATTGCTGCCCCAGTTCTTGATCAACTAGAAATCATGTTGATCATCCTAGCAGTCGATCAATTTTGCTGAACCTCTTCTAATGCTGGTGGCTGATCATCATGGGATTGAGTTGGACAATCTAGTCGGTATTTGGCAAGAAATCTCCGTCGGATGAGAGCTTCAATCTCATCCTTTAATTGGAAGTATTGTTCGATATCGTGGCCGTAATCGCAATGGAACCGATAGTATTTCTTTTTGTCCTTCCCTCAATTTTTCATTGGCAGGGGTCGGCAAAGATAATTCTTTCCTTCAATCTCCATCAAGATTTACGCACACGGTGTGGTAAGGGGAGTATAAGTATCGTACCAACTTTTTATGTTAGTCGGTATCGGATTCAGTCGAGAGAAGACTATTTCTCTATTTGGAGCCATCTGATTCAAACCAGCAGGAACATCATTCTTCTGCTTTTCTTCTTCTAATCTTTTTTGTTCGATTGGCACCGGCCAAAAGTGCCTTCTTCTGCACGTATATACTTATCCATGTGCTCCAAGAGCTTAACATAGGTCTAGGATGGTTCTTGTCCAGCGAATAAGTGAATCGAGAGTCCCATAGACCCTGTTTCATGGCTGAGATGGCCACATCTTCATTGAGGTTTTGGAACTCGAGCGTGATGGCATTAAAATGTGCCACTAAAGCCCGAAGAGTCTCTCCCTCTTTTTGTTTGATCGAGAAGAGGGTATCTGAAGTTCGTGGCATCCTCCTGCTAGTACTGAAGTGAGCCACGAACGAGTCTTCAAGTTGCTCAAAAGAGTCGATACTTTCTGACTAAAGCCCAGAGTACCAAGCTCGAGCTACTTTTCGAAGAGTGGCTGAAAAGTCTATGCACATGAGGACATCATTCGTCCCTTGAATCATCATGAGAGCTTTATAACTCTAGAGATGATCAACTGGATCGATGGAGCCATCATACGGCTCCACTTACGGCATCTTGAATCATGATGGAATTGGTTCCTTCAAGATGCGCGAGGAGAAAGGAGGGATGGTCTGGACACGAAGACCGTCAGAGGACCCTTCCATTGTGTCCTCCTGGATCCGGGCCAGCCGTCGGTCGATTTCTTTGAGCTTTTGCTCATAATTGTCAAATCATCACCGATGAGATGTCCCAGGCATCGATCCTCCTGAAAAACTAGTAGAAGAGGAGGTGGTCAAGTTCCGAGGATGTTTTTCCTTGTGCTGACTTCAATTAGCAGATGGGGAAATGGAATGTTGCGACCAATGGATATATCTTCATGAACGACGAGGAGATGGAGTTTTCGTCCGACGAAAATATCGAAATGGTCGTTTCGATGAAAGGATGGTAGAGCATCTCGAGATGCAGCAATTGTGCCTAGATGGTATAGTTTGCATCGTTGGATCTTCTGCCACTGCAGACGATTGCTGTTGGAGGCTATGAACAGTTTCCATCAGCATTCAGACCTGCTGCATCAACACAGCTAGTTGTTGCGCTTGCATGTTCGCCGTGACTGTTGGATGTGAAGAGCTTAGTTCCACCCCTAACGGTGGTGGAGGGGGAAGTGTTTCTCGTCGAAATGACTGGTCAGTGGAGTTGGACGGATTTTGAGCACGAGTCTTTGCCATTAGAAAGTTTTTGATTCTTGATCTCCTTTTCCTACTTGGCATGCCAATCTATTGCGGTCAATCCATCTGCACTTATGATTGAATGCTGAGGGACCTGCAAGAAAAGTCCATACTGATCGGAGTTGGCTTCGACGGAGATCCTTCGATGCTTAAGTTAGAGAAATGAACTGATCGAACAAGAAAGTAAAAATAAAGAAAAGGAGTTTGCTCTTAGCCTCCCCCTTGACTGGCCAGATTACCTTTCTTTTATAGATGTCGGAGTGATAACTGCCTGACACGTGAGTTCCTCTTTTTTTTTGGAGTAGTGTGATTGTGGGTAAGTAGTTAAAACCATCCACTAATCATTGTGGCCTACTTTTTCTGCAGATGGTTTGAAAGGTCGACCAAAAGTCGGATTGATTGTTTGGAAAGCTCCCATCAATTGATCGGTTAATTTAAGACTGATCAATCATCAGTTGGTTGGCTGATTTTATGTCGATCGATCGATTGATGTTGGACTGATCGATCATCGATCGATCAAAAGATTTGAGACTGAATAATAATCGATCGAGTGACTTCGAGAAAGAGCGATTGACAGTTGTCCAGATAATTTTCGATCGATGGTTAGTCGGTTTTATCGAACTGCACACCTATCGAATGGTAATACGTCGACTTCTTCATTGTTGTGTCGGTCGGCATCCATCGAAGATCGATAATCAGTTGATTGCAATGCTAGTGAGTCGGACGGAGGAGTAACATCCTCCAATAATTATAATAGATAATAAAATAATAATTTACACAGTATAACTAAAATTATCTGAGATGCTGAGATGGTAATACTATAATACTCCTTCATGTAGTATTGTTTTATATATATAGTATAGATAAATTAGTATGTTATAATTTTTAAAATTAAAAAAAAATAATATATTATTTTTTTTGAATAATAATAAATTAATATTTTTAAAAATATTGCTATTATTATTTTTAAAATATTTTATCTTTAATAATAATAATTTTTTAAAATATTTTTTATCTCTTATCTTTTTTTTATTTTTTTAAATATTATTTTTTTTAATTTTTAAAATATTATTTTATTATTATTTAAAAATAATATTTTAAATTATTATAAATAATAAAATAATAATCTATGTGATATAATTAAAATTATTTGAGATGCTAAGATGATAATACCATAATATTTTTTTATAAATTATTATTATTATTATATATATAATAGATAATAAATACGTCAAAATCAATCTAGTAGAGATTGATGGAAAGCCAATTTATCTTATCCCCAACTATGAGGAGAAGTTATTGATTATCTTATTACAAAATTAAGATATATCTATAATAATTATTTTAGTTGAAATAACAAAACCTATAAGCTGCTAAATCATTATTAAATTATAAGTTTGTGACATAAAAACAATCACAGCAACATACTTATATTAGTTAAATTCTTAATTCTGGGTTTGCCCAAACCAATCTGGCGGTTTCATTCGTATATGCCGTACAAAGCCCGTGTGCCAGCTTGGCAAGCTAGTTACAAGCCCACAACCACCTGCAGTATTCCAGTCCAACCAATTCCAAAATATAAAATAGCATAAAATTCTCAAAATACCTTATTTTCTCGGAACACAATATAAATTACTGCAGGTGGTGAGCATCCTGTGATTTTTATCAGGCAAAAACAGACCTGAACACCTGGAAAGAGTTCGTGCATGACAAGCTTTGGGACTCAAAAAGCAACCGTAAGTTAACGCAGAGCATGAAACGATAAAGTTGATTGGACGGTGACATGCGTAACTACAGTGAAATAGCATTGTAAGATTCTATTATAAATATATATTTTTTAAAATATTTTATTTTTTGATTTTTATAGAGATATAATTTAATAAATCCAAGTTATCAAATAAAAATGACAAAGAATCGAATAAAAAATTATAAAGAAAACAACAAAAAGATGTACATAAAAGATATTCTCTACGCAACAATGTCAGCATGTATATTCCTAATCAACAATGTACCAAGAACAAATGGGTAGAAGAGATCAGAAAAAATAGGGCAGCGCATCAGAGTACCGGACTCTGAGGTGTAGAACTCATTCACGCAACAGTGAAGGTTGCCGAAAATGGTAGGAGATTACCTCTACCTGCAAAATGCAAAGATTAGACAGTTGTAGTATAAACAAACATAGTAAGTCACAGCAGTGTTTGTGAGTGCTGATGGATTTGCAATGCCCGAAAGCAAAGTGAGTGCTGATGGATTTGCAATGCCTGAAAGCGCTTGCTAAATAACTTGGAGATTTATGACTAGATATGAAATATAGAGAGCAGAGATGAAAGAAGAAAAACAAGAAATTTCACCACAAACTCCTTCAAAATAGATCATGATATGGTAAACATCTACTAACACAAACCATCAAATACCCTTCAAAGGGACTGGTTGGGAACATCACACTCGGACTTTGGAACTTAGTATCGAAACCTAGGTTTCTCCAAGCAAAACTCAGACCTTGGAATAAGGAAATAGTTGGGAACATTACATTTAGGACTCGTTTGATTTGCGAAAAGAATTTTTTTTTTCTAAAATATTATTTCTAAAAATTTGATTCCTAAGAATATGATGTCTAGAAAAATAATTTTGACATATTTAGTTGACCATCGAAAAGTGGCTTATTATAGAGTAGATTATCTTTGGTTAAACATATACTTTTATGAAAAAACTATATACAAAATTTATTATATTCTTAATAGATATAAAACTATACATTTTTGCTCCCAAACTTTATATAAATATAATTTAATATAGCAATAGATCATAACAATTTATTATATTAATATAATTTTAGTATAAGTATTAATATATTATTATAAATATGATATCAAAATAAAAATTTTATATTAATATAAATATTAAAATAATATCAATATATTTAATATGATAATATTAATATTAATATTATATTATATAAATATATAAATATAAATATATTTATATTTATATTTATATAATATAAAAAGATGGCATTAAAAGGGTTTTTTTTCAAAAAAAAAGCCCTCCAAATCTCATTCTCTAGGAATTCTAAAAATCCATCTCCCCCATAGATTTTTCTTTTCCATAAAATAAGAGAATTGTATTCTCATAGGGAGATTTTTTTTTTTAATCTATTTCTTTTGAAAACTCCAACCAAACAAGAAGGATTTTTTCTACTTTCCAATAATCACACCCCTCCCCTCCAATTCTTGTGAACCAAATGAGTCTTTAAAAAAAAAATGAAATCAAGAGACGTCTGTTATGGTTGGGCATAGAGGAGGAACATTGACTCCTAACTATTGACAAAAGGGATGAGACATGCAAATTAAAAGAAAAGATCAAAACTTTACTATATGAAGAAGAGACACTCTGGAGAGAGTGCTCGAGAATCCAGTAGCTTACACAATAAGGAGATATGAATATTGGTTTCTTCCACATGTGTGGTAGCTTAAGAGAAAGAAAGAACACCGCACATCATATTGAATATCAAGGAAACATTATCTTTAGTCTAGAATAAATTAAAAAAATAAAAATAAAAAACTTTGTATAACATTTTACAAGGATTTTTAGAAATGCAGAAGAGACATCACTAGAAGTAGATTGCAAGGCAATCTTCATGGACAAGAGAATTGACCCGAGAAACTCGGAACAGCCTTTTATCACAGTAACAATACAATGGACTAAACAATTAGACCCTATTTACACATGTGAACTATACTAAACACAAGATCCCATCTTTTCTATAGATTTTGCAGTGGACCACTATAGTTTAACTATGTTAACAGTCCCCATAGAACGTGGCCCTAGGATCCAAGGTTGCTATTTTCCTACCATACCACAATCTTAGGAGTTCGGGTGGTGTAGGAATCCCCTGCATTCACCACTTCCAAATTCTTTAGGTCCTATGTCCACTTATACTAAAGCTACATGCCTTCAAATCAATATGGATGGTGGCCCTAAAAAATTCTCTACAATAGATTGATTAGAATCCCTAAAACATTTAGAAAAAAGATTTCTTACTATAATCCTCAAACTGCATCTGAAACTATAAAAATCCAAGACATTGTAAACACCATATTATCAAATACAAAGAAATTATAAGCATGAAAATACAAGAAATCCATAGCCTTATCAAACGCAAATAAATTTAAACGAAAACATTCAAAACCATACCTATTCATTGACTGGTGAGGCTCCCAAAGATGGAATTCAAATGAATAAATTCCGTTGATTAGGGCAAGGAAAGACAATGCAATCGGTTGGGTTAGAGAGCTCTGGCACTTTAATTTTTTTCTAAAACAATCCATCCGACATATCATTAACCACCCAAAATGAATAGAGGGCATTTTGATCATTTAGTCTTTTCCATTAACGTTGTTAAGCTAGAAATAGATGGTTAGACCTTTCTGCAATAAGTTTAAAGTTTTAGGGCTAGTTTGTAACTTTTTAAATTTTTGGGGTCAAAATACATATAGAGAAAAGTTTAGGGGTATCTCTATAATTTTTTTTTTAATTAATTCTCACTATGCCCTTTTTTTTTCTTCATCAAGATTTCAAGATTTTTTTTTTTTTATGGGCATGGGCTCCTTACGGGGCTGAGAATAGATACACCCATAAGCATTTGATATTATTAAGTCATGGAGGTGTTAAGGCAGCTCAAAAAAAAAAAAGAAAAGCCCATAATACTCTAATTATATGCTCCAACACAAAAGATGCAACAAAATCAACCACATTGTTGTCCTCGTGTTGAACAAAATAATTGATGCACTGAGCAACGAGAACTTGAGCATCAGTCAGCAAGAGGAGGTAGACTCGCAGTACTTAAACTTGGTACTCAATCAAGAAACAACAATCCTAGAGTCACCTTCTACGATAATTCTATTTTCATGGATGATAGAAATGACATGCATTAAGCTCTCCCAAGCTCTACTTGAGGAACATATATGCTGAAAAGTCACACCCCCACCATCTATAAGGGTTGATCTCACATTGCAAATGACAAAGTTGGCTCCACCACGCTACCCTTTGTGAAGTTGATCTTGACAAAATTAGAGGTGGGGGTTCCTAAAAAATATGATGCACCTATCAAAGTCTCGAAGTTCATGATCCTCGTGAAGTCATCGGCATCAGCCCTCTTACATCTAGGCTCTTGACCGCATTACGAAAGATACTTTTGTTCCTTCCTCGCCATCCAAATATGATAAGCAATTAAAAACGGAAACATCATGACAGGAACCTTTTATATGCATGCAGTGCAAAAACTTAAAAGAAATGATGGCTTAACGAAGTCCACGCATATGCTCTAATCTTTGCAATTCTTGGTACGCACTACACGCCACTTATTATTTGAAAGATTCAACAAGCGTTGAATCCGGATCTCCACCTCCCTCTGCCACTTGTCCTCAGCACCGTCCATGCACCCCCGAGTCCTCCTCCTCCTCCTCCCTATTCTCCCCCCACCCGGAGTACACGTCCAGAAAATATAGCGTAAAGACCAAAACCAAGCAGCAAACCAGCATAGGCACAGGCCCAAAGATCCAGAGAAACATGGGGAAGGAGAAGTAGAAAGCTCTGAGTCCAAGAGACCAGAAATAGCTCCCCCGGTTCAGAGCCCCGGCGACGTACTCCGCCGCGAGGGACGGCGCCGCCCGCTGGCTCCTCGCCGGCACGTTGATGAGAAGGCCGGCATGGCTGTAGTACCGAATCGACTGCACGTTGAGAAGGAAAGCCAGCAGGAAGCAGATCAGAATGGAGAAGAATTTGATCGAGAGCGCGAGATCGCTCGTGTCGCCCAGCACGAAATCCTGCCCCCGGAGGCCGCGATAGCCGCCGTTGCTGTTCGTCATCAACACTGCCATCAACGAACACAGCGTGATCGCCATCGACGCCAGAAGTGTCGAAGCCATGATGTTGTTTCTCAGCGTTTGCACCGCAAGAACTCCGTTTTTGAGACGATCCTACACCACAATCACATCACCAAATTTATACCACAAAAAAAAAAAAAAAGGTTCGTATTATTAAATACAATTGCACGATTCTATTAAAGAACAAGTTTATAAAAAATTAGAAAGCAACGGATCCCACCAGAAGAATCATTATTATTATTGATTGAATTAATTTAAAAACCTAGCGAAAAGGAGATGGACGGGTAAAAAGAGCCAACCTCCATCATCGTATGGACCCAGATGCGGCGATTGATGGCGTTGATCCCTATGACGGTGGTGGTGGGGTGTTTGATGACGCGGTACAGGAGCCATAGATGGTAGGAAACCATAACGGTGAGGCCCACGGGGACCAAGACGAAATCAAGCTCTTCCTTCCTCATGGCTTCTTTCCGGGTAGAGATGGGTTTTCTTAGGGTGCTCTCGGAGATGAACCGAGTGGGGACGAAGAAGGGGAATGGAAGAAACGCGAAGAGAAGGCCAGGTGTAAGGGGTTCAGCACACGAGGTTGCAGTAAATGAGAAGGAGAAAGGAGTTGGTTTTTAAAGGATTCGGCAACTGGAAAAGTCAATATTTGCTACCGCACCAAAAAAAAAAAAAAAACTTATTGCGCCGCGGTGTTTCACCCATGTTTCTTTAACGGCGCCAACGAGCCTTCCTGGTTTCTTTAAATGCGTAAATTTAAGGCCTAATGATGGCGCAAGGAATAAATTCTTCGATATCTTATGTACTTCTCATTATGCCATTAGTGTGAATATTCTTGAGATATTCAATGTCCTTCATTTCGTGGAAAGTTCCATCCGTGATGGTGTTTAAGTGGAGGATCCAATTCTCCCAGATTGCCATTTAAAAAAAAATGAAAAGAAATGTACCTGATTGCCAATGGAACTATCACTTTTTTGAGGACAAGAAATGGAATCCAGCAATGTCTCAACTGACCTAGAGGAGAATGCGGGGAGGTCATCTTTGATTTTGGGCTTACAGTGTGCTATGTTCATTGTGGTGCCTTGGGAGTTTTGGATGGTCAGATTTTGTCACCTACCGCACTGAGAAAGTCGCTCTCTTCCATCAAAAGGAAAGTTACCCTCTCGACCTTATTATATTGGGGCATTCTTTCTTTACCAATATGACAATGGTTGATGCTTGGTAGCATCCTTTTTGCCAAATCTCTTCTTCACTCTTGAGCATAGCTTATTTTCATAAGCAGAGCTTTCTCAAAGCGACCAGAGAAGAGAGCAACGAAAGTGCCGTAGAATTGCTACATTTCTTTTATGTACTTATGTTTACCTTTTTTTTTGGATTTTTTGGATGGTGGATGAGGCCAGGTTGGCACAATTATATCATGTTGGAATTTATTCGATTAATTCTATTCGGATGTGGACCATACTAACATGCATTAAAATTTATATTAGATATTTTAGATGACCTAAACTTTGATAGACCTTTGATGAAATAATAAAAATATATTTAATATTTTGATATCGTAGATAATGTTCATTTTCTAGCTTATTGTGATTAATTGCATGAACTTATTCTCTAACTTATTGGCGAGCTCGTGAGATCCTCTCAATCAAAAATACTCAAAATTAAATTGAAAAACTAAGATGCTAAATTGCCGGCACTATGGCTTTTTTTTTTTCATATAAGTTTTAATCGAAATATAATCCCTCTAGCAATTGGCAGCAATAGGGTTGGAGATGGACTTTTAGTATGTGATCTTGTTTTCAATTTGTAGTTTACATTCATCATACACTAGAAACAAATTCAGAGTCGACCAGCATGATGGACTGAAATTTCTGTTGGACATACCATCCTACCACTCATCTGCCTCGTTTGCTGAAAATGAATCTCAAAACCTCCATGTATTTTGCTTGGACTTCAAGCAAACTTGAACTAACATCTCCTGCTGGATATGAGTTCCCACTGGCTGTAGACATCATAAGAGAGAGAAAAATTCTAAGAATCCTTTGGAAAATGATGATAAAAATAGCACGGATATACTAACAAACCAAGGATGTGACAGGAACAGGTACACCTATACATCACCACATGTTCTCGACGAAAGGAAGAAAAATCGTATCGGCCACTACAATATGTGCATTCCATGAATAGGACTGATGTAACGTAAAGAATATTTTTAATAAAATTATGAATTTAAGTTTAGAATGACAAAGCCATTATGGTGAGATGGTCAGACTTGTTCTATGATGGCCCTCCTTTTTGGTTGCCTCTGTGCTTCCATGATAGTTATGAGGTGAGAAGCAATAAAAATTTAACGATCGGGTTTTAATTATATTAGGAGTTGAGGCTTCCTTCTTTTGTCCTTGCTTTACGAGGCATCGCTTTTACCGTGCTATTCTTTATTGAGATGGAATTGGTCATACAGGTGTTTCTTCATGAAAAGACTAGAAAATGGTAGGAACTTTTGTTCTATTATAATGCGAGGTACCGTGGCAGCGACAGATGAAGCCTTATAAGAGAACAAAAGAGCTTTAAAAGTGCCTTGTAGTGAGTTATATTAAGTAAATAAAGGCTTGTTTCTTCTGCCCCACCCTCCTGTGTATAGATTTTTTGTCCGTTCTCGATGGTCATCATCAGATCGAGAATGATCACAAATAAATTCTGAATATAATCTATTGATATAGAAATTGATCATCATCGAAGATCGTAGGAGTTGAGATCGATGAGATCGTCATCGAGGACCTACAAAATAAAGTTCCATCCAAAATCGATGGAGGATGGCTCCGACAGGATCCTCCAACGGTCAAGTCAGTTCTGATCAACAGAAATAAAGTGCTCGGAATGAGTTTCGGAGCTTAGAATAGAAGAGAAGAGCTTAGAGATCAGAGAGATTTTAGTTAGCATATCTGGAGGATCCTTTATAGACGGAGCTTAGTTGATGGGGACGGTCATACCGTCGCATGAAGTTCGACATGGAGAGGAGGACATTGTCAGATGGATGGTGACAGCCATACTGACGAGTCGTGGGCCGCATGGAGTTCGGTATAGAGAGGAATGTGCCATCAGGCGGATGGTGACAGCCATACTGGCAGGTCGTGGGCCGCATGAGGTTGGTTACGGAGAGAGTGACGTCGCTAGTAGTGGCGGCCATACCGTCCAGTCTCGTTGTTCGTCCAGAGGAGTTCGGACTTATAGGAGAGTTCGGCTGTAGAGAAGTTCGGGGGAGCTCGGCCAGCTGAAGGGACGGTCGCTTGGGGAGTTCGGTCGAGGGGACGACCGTTGAGGAGTTTGAATGCTGAGGGATTCCGTTAAAACTCGGTCGCTCGGAGAGTCGGTTGCTGAAAGTTCGTCCCTGCTAGAAGTTCGGCCGAAGGATGACCGCTGAGGAATTCGACCGCTAGGGAGTCCGAAGGAGCTCGGCAGCTAAGTAGTTTGGCCGACTGAACGAATTAGAAGAAGCTCGACCGCTGGGGTTCGGCCGAAGTCCGATTGCTTGGAGTCCAAGGAGCTCGGGCGCTAAGTAATTCGATCGACTGTAGGAGTTCGGCTAAGATCCGTTCGCCGAAGCTCTTCCGCAACTACAGATTGCATTAGACCGAATATCGAGCTAGACTTCGATGAAAGCGGGATTTATCCCCAATATAATTCAAGTTGCAGAAACATTTTAGATTTTGATTGGCTAAGAGCAGACCTGGAGGGAACTTATTTTTCATTTAAAGTAAATTGGCATGGTTGAATTGGATGCAGGGCCAAAACTACACAAAAGTTCGTCGAATACCTTAGTTATAAGTTTTTTTTCTCAAGGAAAGTATTTAAAAATTTGTTAGACACCATTTTGGGATCCAACTCTGCACGCCTGGAAACAAATCAGTGTCATTGCCGGTACTGAATTGGATCATTTACAGATTATAGCCTAATTAATAGATTAAGTATTTCAAAAATCACATCTGAAAGAGAGATAAGCACTTGAAATTGATTAGATAAAAATTGTGCCTTGTTGGGACAATCGGCTTCCCTGATCTGACATTGACATTCTGATGTATGGTCTGTAAGACCAATCATAAATGGTGACGATAATATTCCGACTGATAATCAGCCTTCTTGCTGGATCACGGTCTTCTTAACTATAGTTCAAAAGTAGATAATAGAACGAATGTCAATAGAATAATCAATTGATTATCATCTTCCATTGAACTATCATAGGCATCAAGAAGCAAATAATCGAGAGCAAATCAGTTCCAACACCCGACCCACTATCGATAAAAAGAAATAAGTAATCAATTATCAATTGATTAATGTATTGACAGTCGATAACTTTCAATTAGCTTTCCCAATGGACATGATGACTCCAATATTAGAACCATCGATTCAACAATGATACCGACATATAATCGACTTAGTATTTATTGATATATAATCGATATATCAGAAACCATCAGCGTAGGAAGTACATTAGGCCACTCCATGATCATATAGTGACTATAACTGCTCATGATGGGCATTAACTATTCACCCTACGATCATATAATATTGGAATACATGGAATCCAAGATGTCTAACTGTTACGAACGGTTACTAATGGTTTATCTGTAAAAAAGAAGTAAATAAATAGTATTCGTAAGATATTTTTGGACTATACTCTGCTAATTTTTATTCTACTTACCTGTTCGACCACTTTCTCATTGACTTAAGCATTGAAGGGGGTGGGGAGGGGCGGTCGGAGTAGGAATGGGGGGTGGGAGGCCGGGGGTCGAGTGGGGGGTGGCGAGGAGAAGCGACCGGGGATGGAGAGGAAGGAGGGCGACCGGAGGGAGGGTGGGGGCCGGTTGGGGGGTGGGGGAGGGGCGGCCGAGAATGGAGGGTTAGGGGGTAGCAGGGTGGCGGGGAGGGCGACCGGGGGATGGGGGAAGAGGGGTGTCCGAGGGGAGGGTGGGGGATGGGGGTACTGGGTGGAGGGTGGCGGGTGGCGGAGAGGAGCGGCCAGGGGAATAGGGGGAAGGAGGGGTGGTCGGGGGGAGGGTGGAGGAGCCGGGTGGGGGGTGGCGGGGAGGGACGATCGGAGATGGGGGGTTGGGGGTGGCAGGGTGGTGGAGAGGGGCGATCGGGGATGGGAGAAAAGGAGGGGCAGCCGAGGGAGGGTGGGGGGGCCAGGGAGGGGGGGAAGGAGGGGTGGCCGGGGTGACGGGGCTGGGTGGGGGTGGCGGGTGGTAGGGAGGGGCGGCGAGGATAGGGGGACGAAGGGAGAGGGGGAAGGAGGGGTGACGCCGACCGGGGGGGAGAAGCCTCATCGACGATGGAGAGGAGGGGGAGAGATCAAGCACGCACGAAAGGAAAGTAGAAAAAATTTAAAAATTTTTAATCTAACTATGCAGCAGTTATCGAACCGCTGCTATAGATCTACGACAGCGGTTATCCAAAACTGCTGTCATAGATCAACAACAACGGTTATAGAACCGCTGCCGTAGATCTATAGCAGCAATTTTTGATAACCGCTGTTATAAATTAAAAATAATTTTTTTTTATTTTTTTTAAATATTATATAATTTTAAAATTTAATATCCATCTTTACCATTTATTATCTAAATAATTATCATTAGAGTGTCGTCGCAAAAGATCGCCTCGATTCGATAACCCTAGCTTAATCGATTAGAAAAATTTGATTTCGACGATCACGAATGATGATGTGATGATCTGATAAATGGAGATCTCTAATGGATTTGAAAATCTGCAATGATGATTTCGATGATATTTGTAGCATACTATCAAAGTTCTTCTTCAATCGGATATCGTTATCATGGTCAATTTAGTACGAAATTATTTCGGCCGTTAAATTAGAAACAAGTGATCAAAGGGTTAAACGGCATTCGATTATGAGATAATTTTTTAGTTAAATGATCTTTGTTATAAATTTAAATATTTTATAAGGTGATGATAGTAAAATTTAAATCATTTTCGTATAAACTGTTCATGTTAAGCAAATATTGTAAAAGCACGAGCATAACAATCAGTGAAGTTTTAGAATGGTTATCAGAAGACGTATAGTTTTAGATCATTCTTCATCTGATGAGTTAAATTTTATAATCACCATCATAAAAATAATTAAAATAGTAATTAAGATTATTTATAAAAAAAATTATCTTATAATCGGACATCGTTTGATTCTTTGATCACTCGTTTATCATTTAACGATCGAAACTAACCTATACTAAATTGACCAAGATAATGATATCCGATTGAAGTAAAACTTTGATAGTATGCTATAAATATCATCGAGATCATTATTGCAGATTTTTGAATTTATCGGAGGTCTCCATCTATCAGATCATCGTATCGTCGTTTGTGATCATCAAAATCAAATTTTTCTTATTGATGAAGTTAGGACCATCGGATCGAGGCGATCTTTTGCGACGATACTCTAATGATAATTATTTAGATAATGAACGATAAAAATAAATATTAAATTTTAAAATTATATAATATTTATAAAATATATATATATATATGACAGTGGTTACAATTAACTGCTGCCACAAATAAACTTATAGCAGTGGTTCCTACTAACCGCTATTATAGATCCAACTTATGGCAGCAGTTTCACTAACCGCTGCTATAGATCGGACCTACGACAGTAATTTTCATTAACCGCTGCTATATGTCGGATCTATAGCAGCGGTTACAAAAATCACTATCATAGGTCCGATCTATGGCAGCGGTTAACGAAAATTACTGCCGTAGATCGGATGACAGCAGTTTCAAAAATCACTGCCATAGTATGTACTTCTATAGACCATTTTTGTGGTAGTGATTTTTTTTATTTGAGAAACAAGAAAGAGAAGAGAGAAAAAGATCTCTCTCTTCTTGATTTTAATTAATTAATTATTTATTTAAATTATAAAAAATAATAAAAAAAAGAGAAAAAGGTTATTCCTCTCTCTCTTCTAATTATTTAATTAAATTATTCATTTAATTCTTTATTTTTTTATAGATAAATTATGAAAAAGAGAAAAGAAGAGAGTTTTTTCTCTTCCTACTTTGAGATTGAATTCCACTTTCTCTCTCTAAAAGCTTGATTTTCTTTCTCCATTTTCTTTCTCTAGAATTTTCTCTCTCTAGAAATATTGAAAATATAGTGTGAATCCTAGTGAATCCCGATAGAGAATATTTAAAATTTTAAATTAATTTAATTAATTTATTTTAAAAAATTAAATTAAATTTATAAAAAAATAAATTACTGGATAGGAGGACATTGAGTAGAGTTTTGACGGTCAGATCATAATCTTGATAATTCTGTTTATCACAAATAGAGGTAAGAGTCTCCGTACATGATCGCTGTTTATATATGCTATTTTACCGATTGATTTTATATTATTTATTTATTATGTTGAGATACTATTACGGTTGGTATAATTTTCAGCATGAGTATGTTATGTGTTGGGGATAAATTTCGCTCCCGTCGAAGTCTAGCTCGACGGTAATTTGTAGCCACGGAAGAGCTTCGACAGATGGATCTTAGCCGAACTCCTATAACCGACCGAACTACTTAGCGCCCGAGCTCCTTGGACTCCAAGCAGTTGGGCTTCGGCCGAACCCCCAGCGGTCGAGCTTCTTCCAACCCGTTCAACCAACCGAACTTCATAGCGGTCGAGCTTCTTGAACTCCACAGCGATTGAGCCTCAGTCGAAGTCCAACAGTCGATCGAACTCTCCAACGGCCGAGCTTCGGATTCCCAGCGGTCGAGCTCCTCGAACTCCACAGCGATCGAGCCTCAGCCGAAGTCCAACAGCCGGTCGAACTTTCCAACGGTCGAGCTTCGGATTTTCAGCGGTCGAACTCCTCAGCTGATGAGCCTCAGCCGAAGTCCAACATTCGACCAAACTCTCCAATGATCGAGCTTCGGATTCTCAGCGGCCGAACTCCTCAGCGTACGAGCCTTAGCTGCATACCTCCAGCCAGACGCCTATGGGAGTCGAACTCCCTCCAAGCTTCCTCTTCAGGAGTCCAAACTCCTCCAAAATGGGCACACGATGAAGGCCTTCAACCCTTCATTCGGCTGGCTCTGCGGCCATCACCATCAGTCCATCGTAAGCTCTACAGCCATCACCATCAGTTCACCGCGAGTGATAGCGATCCGCTATGAGGCAGCGATGGCTGTCACCATCAACCCACCGCACACGGCACCTTTTCGTGAGATTGGCTCCACCGAACCTCGAGCGGCCCACCAGCATGCGACTGCAGTTGTCACCATCAAGCTCCGCTATAAAATGAACCCCTCCAGATACGCTAACTCTAATCTCTCTAATCTCTAAGCTCTTCTCTTCTTCTCTAAGCTCCGGAACTCATTCCCAAGCACTCCATTCCTGTTGGCCAGAGTTGACTTGAGCGTTGGAGGGTCCTGCCGGAGCCACCCCCCACCGGCTCCAGACGAAACTCTATTTTGTAGGTCCTCGACGGTGACCTCAGCGGCCTCGACTCCAGTGACCTCCGGCGACGATCAGTTTCTGCACCAACAGATTGACGCTAGAAGGAGGGCCTGAACCTTCGAGGTTCCCTTGTTCTTAAAGGAGTGCTCGGCGACTCTTCTCTTCCCTCTTCGGAGATCTTCTTTTTCTCTTCCGAAGAGAAAATGCCCCCAGGAGAGCTTCGACTCGGCGATCGGCGTCCTGCACGCCAGGTACGTCTGCTCCCATTGCAGCCCCGGTAGTCCAGGCTCCATCCGAAGCCATCGCAGATGTAGAGCAGTTCTGGATGAGCTCGCGGCCCCACCGAGATGATACAGGCCGTGCGACAACCTCGGGCGGAGACTTTACCAACAAGCCCGCCATGAGGATGCGAGGAATCGGCCTTGAGGGGGAGTGTTTGGGCATTCCAATCGCATTTGGGAAGGAGAAACGGAGAGTCGAACTTCTCTAGCGGAAGGCTTCGCGGGAAAGCGGAGTAAAGTTCGGCTCAAGCGAGGCCGAACCTCCGCTCGAGCCCGTCATCGAGGAAGCCCCAACAGAGGGGCATGGACATCCTTGGGAGAAGGTTTTGCAAGGAGGCGAAATGAAGTTCGACCGTGTCCAAGGAGGCGGAATAAAGTTCGGCAATGTCCACAACCTCCCCAGCGCAAATGAGGTCGAACTTCGCCTCACTTCGCCTCGAGCTCGCCACTAAGGAAGCCCCGACAAAAGAACATGAAGTCCTTCCGACGAAAGCTGAAGTGAAGTTCGGCGCAAGCAAGGCTGAACTTCCCCTCGAGTATGTCATCAACGAAACCCCCAAACAAAGAATTCATAGGAGGCGCAACAAAGTTTGGGCAAGCAAAGCCAAGCTCCACATCAAGCTCGTCGTCAAGAAAGTCCGAACGAAAGAAGTGGGAGGTTCTCCCGCGCAAGATTTTGCGGAAAAATGGAATGAAGTTCGGCAGCGCAAGGAAAGCCGAACTCCACCTCGAAGCAAAGCCGAACTTTCCTTCGAGGCTCCTCATCCGAGTGAAGTTCGATGCAAGCGAGGGCGGAACGAAGTTCTCCCGCAGAATGAAGTCCGGGCAAGCAGATCCGAGCCTCTCCCTGTAGGCAAGGAAGTTCGGACAAAAGAAGCATGAAGTCCTCCTGCGAAGGCTTTCGCGGGAGAGCGGAACGAAGTTCGGCGTAAGCGAGGCCGAACTCCACCTCGAAGCTCATCATCGGATTGAAGTTCGACGCAAGCAAGGCCGAACTCCACTTCGAGCTCGCCACCAAGGAAACCACTACAAAGATTTCACAGGAGGTGAGATGAAGTTCGGCCGCGCTCACGACCACTCGAGGACAATCGAGGCCGAACTCCGTACGACTCCAAGGAGGTCCGGACGAAGAAGCATGAAGTTCTCCCATGGAAGATTTCGCGAGAAAGCGGAATGAAGTTCGGCGCAGGCGAGGCCGAACTCCCCCTCATAAAGTTCCCCCGCAGGTTCTGCAACTACGCCCCCTCAACGCTCCTCAAACTCAATTTCTCACGGAAGTTAAGAGCCACCTGCCAAGACCAGAAGGGTTACGGTCTCCCCCAAATAAACACGATCGAAGCAAGTACTGCGTCTACCATCACGACCACAGCCACGACACCGAGGAATGCATCCAGTTGTCAGATGAAATTGAGGAGCTCGTCAGAAAGGAGCGGCTAGGTAAATTCCTTCGACGGGAGAAGATCGGCTAAGGGCGCTGTCGTAACCACAAACTACAAGGTCGGCCACCTCACGGCATCATCAACGCCACCTCGGGGAGGAGCTTGGTACATCGACGATTCATCGTCTCCCAGTGACAAAGCAGAAGCATGCTCCAAATTAAGGAGGCCAGTGTGGGATAGAGGAGGTCGTCTGGACGGGACTTGCTGCCCGAGGGAACTCAGAGGAACAAAGCCCCGATGACCCTGAAATGGGGATGTGCTGCCCGTAACTTCGCTTCGGTAAAATTCTTTCCTTTCGATAATGTTGTTTCTAGATGCAAAAACTGTGCGATGACAGCGAAGGAGCAGTCAACAGTCGCCGCGTTAGGAACAGGAGGAGAACCTTATCCTAACGCGAGCAAAGTCGAAGGCCTCGTTCACAAAGGATGAGATGGGGGGAGAGGCACAGACGACGGTCCGTAGGTGCCCCCACAGCCCGTTAGGAACAGGAGGAGAACCTCGTCCTAATGTGAGCAAAGTCGAAGGCCTCGTTCACAAAGAATGAGATGGGGGGAGAGGCGCGGACGACGGTCCGTAGGTGCCCCCATAGCCCGTTAGGAATAGGAGGAGAACCTCATCCTAACGCGAGCAAAGTTGAAGGCCTCGTTCATAAAGGACGAGATGGGGGGGAGACGGACGATGGTCCGAATGTGCCCCCACAGCCCATTAGGAACAGGAGGAGAACCTCGTCCTAACGCGAGCAAAGTCAAAGGCCTCGTTCACAAAGGACGAGATGGGGGGAGAGGCACGGACGATGGTCCATAGGTGCCCCACAGCCCATTAGGAACAGAAGGAGAACCTCGTCCTAATGCAAGCACAATCGAAGGCCTCGTTCACAAAAGACGAGATGGAGGGAGAGGTGCGGACGACGGTCCGAATGTGCCCCACACAGCCCGTTAGGAATAAAAGGAGAACCTCGTCCTAACACGAGCAAAAGTCGAAGGCCTCGTTCATAAAGGACGAGATGGGGGGAGACGGACGATGGTCCGAATGTGCCCCCACAGTCCGTTAGGAATAGGAGAAGAACCTCATCCTAACGCGAGCAAAGTCGAAGGCCTCGTTCACAAAGGACGAGATGAGGGGAGAGACGCGGACGATGGTCCGAATGTGCCCCCATAGTTCGTTAGAAATAGGAAGGAGAACCTTGTCCCAATGCGAGCAAAGTCGAAGACCTCGTTCACCTTAGACGAGATGGGGGGAGACAGACGACGGTCCGAATGTGCCTCCACAGTCCGTTAGGAATAGGAGGAGAACCTCGTCCTAAATGCGAGCAAACAACCTCGGCTAGAGATAAGATCTCCTTCGAACGACCGTATCCACCTCGGTCGCAGAAGATAAGATCTCATCCGAGCAACCATATCCACCTCAGCCAGAGATGAGATCTCTCCCGAGCAACCACCTCAGCTAGAGATAAGATCTCTCCGAGCAGTTCGGCCAGAGATAAGATCTCTCCCAAAAAGCAACCTCGGTCAGAGATGAGATCTCTCTCGAGCAACCACCTCGGCTAGAGGTAAGATCCCTCCCAGTTCGGCCAGAGATAAGATCTCTTCCGAAAAGCAACCTCGGCTAGATATAAGATCTCTCCAAACAGTTCGGCCAGAGATAAGATCTCTCCGAAAAGCAACCTCGGTCAGAGATGAGATCTCTCCCGAGCAACCACCTCGGCTAGAGATAAGATCTCTCCGAGCAGTTCGGCCAGAGATAAGATCTCTTCCGAAAAGCAACCTCGGCTAGAGATGAGATCTCTCCCCGAGCAACCACCTCGGCCAGAGATGAGATCTCTCCCGAGCAACCACCTCGGCTAGAGATAAGATCTCTCCCAAGCGACCGAGTCAACCTTGGCTAGAGATAAGATCTCTTCCGAGAGACCGTTGACAACCTCGGCTAGAGATAAGATCTCTTTCGAGCGACTGTGGACAACCTCGGTTAGGAACAGAAGGAGAACCTCATCCTAATGCGAGCATCAACCTCGGCTAGAGATAAGATCTCTCCCGAGCGACTGTGACAACGTCGGCTGGAGAGTTTCAGCTTCGGTCTCGACTGGAGAAAGCAATCGTGTCAACCTCGACTGTAAGAGATAATATCGCCCTCGAGGAGCGCAACCTCCGGCTTCAATCGCAGTGGACGAAGCCCCCTCAACCTCGGCTGGAGATGAGATCTCCTCCGAGCTTCGACCTAGGCCAGCTCAGAGCTCAGAGAAAGACTTCAGCAGTCGCCTTTCCTGCACTTCCTTCCTTCGATTTTTGAACTCGAAAGTGGGGGGGCTAGTGTTGGAGATAAATCCCGCTCCCATCGAAGTCTAGCTCGATGGTAATTTGTAGCCGTGGAAGAGCTTCGACGGACGGATCTTAGCCAAACTCCTACAATCGGCCGAACTACTTAGTGCCCAAGCTCCTTGGACTCCAAGCAGCCGGGCTTCGATCGAACCCCCAGCGGTCGAGCTTCTTCCAACCTGTTCAGCCAGCCGAACTTCGTAGCGACCGAGCTCCTCGAACTCCACAATGGTCGAGCCTCAGCCGAAGTCTAACAGTCGGTCGAACTCTCCAACGGCCGAGCTTCGGATTTCCAGCAGTCGAACTTTGTAGCAACCGAGCTCCTCGAACTCCACAGCAATCGAGCCTCAATCGGCCGAACTCTCCAACGGTCGAGCTTCGGATTCCCAGCGGCTGAACTCCTCAGCTGACGAGCCTTAGTCGAAGTCCAACATTCGACCAAACTCTCCAACGATCGAGCTTCGGATTTCTAGCAGCCGAACTCCTCAGCGTACGAGCCTTAGCTGCATACCTCCAGCCAGATGCCTATGGGAGCCGAACTTCCTTCAAGCTTCCTCTTTAGGAGCCCGAACTCCTCCGAAATGGGCACACGATGAAGGCCTTCAACCCTTCATTCGGCTGACTCTGCGGCCATCATCATCAGTCCACCGCAAGCTCTGCAACCATCACCATCAGTCCACCGTAAGTGATAGCGATCCGCTATGAGGCGACGATGGCTGTCACCATCAACCCGTTGCACACGGCACCTTCTCGTGAGATTGGCTCCGTCGAACCTCGAGCGGCCTACCAGCACGCAGCTGCAGCTATCATCATCAAGCTCCGCTATAAAAAGGACCCCTCCAGATACGCTAACTCTAATCTCTCTGATCTCTAAGCTCTCCTCTTCTTCTCTAAGCTTCGAAACTCATTCCCGAGCACTCCATTCCTGTTGGTCAGAGTTTATTTTTTAAAAAAATTATTTATTTTAAAAAAGTAGGATGTTTGACTAAGCTTATTTTAAAAAATAATCTGCTTTTGAGTAGTAGCAGAAGTAATTTTTCTATTGTGAGGAGGAAACAAAAAATTGGAGCTTCTCCTTAAAAATAGAAGCAAAAATAGAAAATTAATTTATTTAAGATAACAATATCCTTACTCAAAATTATTATTTACCATAACTATTCTTATTTATTTTCATCTAACCCTCCCATTATTTAGTGAATGATGTATTTTAATATATTTTGATACATGTATATTATTGTATGAAAATTATATAAAATATTCAATATATATTATTTTTGATTTAATTATATTTATATTAATTAAAATTTTAATATATTTTTTTATTATTTTATTTTAATTAAATAAAAAAATAAAAATTAAATTAAAATTAATCATAATGAATATTTAAAATTATTTATCTATTTAAATAATATTAATTATAAAGTAAATCTATACATATCTTTTTTCGTAATTTGATAGTTAAAAGTATTTTTTTTTGAAAGATTTGTCAAATATAAACTACTTCTTAAATACTGATAAAAACGTTCATCAAATAATTTTGTCAAATACAAACTACTTTTTTTTCATGATATTTTTTTAAAATTTTATTTAAAAAAATAATTTTAAAATAAATTAATTTTCATAGCTCGATGAAATAAGTTTTTAGCTATAAACTTTTCTTGAGGTGTTACAATCCTATCCTATGAACGGTGCATTGCTGGGACCTCAAAACTATATTATAAGCTTAGATACACGAAGAAAAAATAGAAAAAAAAGAGATGGAAATACGCAATAATTCCTAGACAGATATTTTGAAAAGAGAAATTATACAAGAAATGGAGTTCTTGAAGACCTGCTTGAGTTGGTCGATGCCTCGTTAAAAAGTTCTGCTATCGATCAAGCATGGATGTCTTGGCTTTTACACAGGAATCTTATCTTCCTTCTCTTTTGTTTTTTCTTTTTTTTTTTCAATTTCTGAGGCTTTCCTCGGGAAATCTTGCAAGCCACATTCCTTGACCTTTGGTGTCATGAAGCCACAATCACGCTTATTTCTAGCTAATCAGATGATATAAAGAACACTGCAGATAGTTCTGTTTGGAACGCTTTCATAGCACTTCCATGATACCGTTTTTTTTTTTTGACGCAAGTGGGGGAAGCAAAAAGCTACCTCCAGGATTTATCGGAGAGGTCTGAAACTACTTACGAGCAATAGAAGACTTCCATGATGCTGTTAGTTCCAAAAATTGGTGGTAGAGTTGTGTTAAACAACCCTAAAAGGGACCTGTTTATCAAGCCAATAATCTACCAACATAAGGTTGATAGGCTCTCCAAAATATGGACAAAGATTACATGTCCTAGAATCTTTGATTGCTTATAGGACCACTAGAACAAGCTCTACTTCATCAACTTCAAAATTGGATTAAACGTCAATTCATAACATTTATCAATAATTAGATTTGTACCAGCTTAGATGGGAAGCCAGTTTTTCTTACTCGAAAACTATAGGGACAAGTAATGATTTATCTTATTCCAAAATTAAGATATATCTGCAATAAATTTTTTTAGTGGACATAAGCTATTAAATTATAAGATTTTGCTACTGGGCTTTTTTAAAACTTTTTAAAGATTTTTTGCTTATCGTTCAATGAACCGTCTAGATTTCTCCGATCTCAACCGGCTGTAGCTGGTTGAAGCTACCGTAATTTGGGCAAAATATGAGGGTGGTAACAATTTTTTTTTTTTAATGCAATTATTTTGCGGGGTCGTCACTCATCAGGGAAGTTAGGATGGCATTTGTGTAATTTTCTCAACTTTTGGGATTAATGGTGAAAAACTGAATTCAATCCCTTCACCTTCTCCGCCGTCATAAAACCTAAAACATCGCCACATTTTATATCTTTATATATTTATTTATTTATATAGCCATGTGCAATGCACGTGCCTAACACTAATTCGAGCGATGGGGGGCCTCAGCCTATCGTGCCTTTTTTTTCCCCATCCCCCCGCTTCAACGGTTCAACCACTTTATTAACGGCATCGCATCCATATCCGACCATTTTTTTAATTTGGTCTAGAATGTTCGGATGCCCCTCGGAGATCCTACCCTCCACCATGAACCCGACAGTGTGGACGGCATTGGAGACCTCCTCCACCTCTACATCGAGTGCTCGGAGGCGGTGGCGATAGTGATTGAGGGCCTGGGGGTGGCTGACGATGTAGTGGAGGGCCGACTAGCTAGGAGGCTCCTGGGAGGATGAGAAGGTAGTAGTTGATGGAGAGGAGGAGCACGCCAACAATACCAATTGCCGACGGGTAGCGGAGAAGGAGGTTGAGGTTGCAGGAGATGGGGCTGTCAAGAAAATTCTGAATCGAGACGACTGTGCGGTTGGTGAAGCTATCCTCAAGGGTAGAAAAGGTGGCCTCCATGTGGGGCAGGAGAGGAAGAGGGGATGGGAGGAGGAGAGGTAGGCCTCAATGGCGGTCTCCTAGCAGTAGGAGCCTAGGATGCGTTGGTAAGTGATGCGAATGGGGCGTCGGTCAGGAGAGGTGGGCGGGGGGTGGTTGTCGGTGGTGAAGGCCTTGTGGTCACCAAAGCCTCCTTTTTCTCCTCCTCCTCTATTCCTTTTCGGTTGTCTGACAAGGATATTGACCACCTCTCTCTGAAAGTTCGCCTTCAATCTACCATCCATCCGCCTAATCGCACCATGCAGTGGATAAGAAGAACGACAAGATGAGGCCTCTGCATTAGTAGGGCTTCTGTATCTATCGTCACCTTTCTCCTGCCATCTCCACCATCGCCTACCTCCCCATCGTCATTAACATGAAAAAGTACCCAATACAAAAGCCCAACCATCTTCTATTAAAAGGCAAGCAAACGTTAACCAAATGGTGGTTAAATCATACCGCTGTAATATATTAATGAATTTATTATTATTTTAGAAAGTTTTGGAGGCTTAGTTTTTATTTTAAAAATCCATTTAAAAAGAAAGTTAAAGGGACGTAAGTAGACATTTTAATATTTTAAAATCATTGACTATCAAATTTAAAAATTATAAGATAGTAATGATTTATTTTATATTATTATTTTTTAATATTTTTATTTAACAGTCATCTTCCGCCGTCGCCTTCCTCTCCATCATTCGTCTTTCTCTTCGTCGTTGACTTCTCCCTCTAATCTCCAATCCAATCTTCATAAAATTTTTATAAAAAAAAATTATTTAAAAATAATCACATCCCAATGCATTGTATGGTTTATAAGCTAATTAATAAATCTTAGATCACCATCGGACAAGGATAACAACTCAAAATGATATGTTAACATAGTCCATGACTAGTTTTTTTCTGAAGTACTCTAGTCACACAAAACATCTTTTATCGGACAACGATCTTAGAAAGGCTACGCACTACATGACTTCAACCTAGCGTCGAATCTATCAAACTAAGAATGAGATACTCGCATATCCCTTAAAATCTAACACACCCCAGATTCAACAAGCGTTGAATCCGGATCTCCACCTCCACGCGCCACTTGTCCTCAGCACTGTCCATGCACCACCCAGTCCTCCTCCTCCCTCTCCTCCTCCTCCTCCTCCTCCCCATTCTCCCCCCACCCTGAGTGCACGTCGAGAAAATATAGCATCAAGACCAAGCCCAAGCAGCTAACCAGCATCGGCACAGGCCCAAAGATCCAGAGAAACATAGGGAAGGACAAGTAGAAAGCTCTGAGGCCAAGAGACCAGAAGTAGCTCCCCCGGTTCAGAGCCGCGGCGACGTACTCCGATGCGAGGGGCGGCGGCGCCCGCTGGCTCCTCGCCGGCACGTTGATGAGAAGGCCCGCATGGCTGTAGTACCGAATCGACTGCACGTTGAGAAGGAAAGCCAGCAGGAAGCAGATCAGAATGGAGAAGAATTTGATCGAGAGCGCGAGATCGCTCGTGTCGCCCAGCACGAAATCCTTCCCCCGGAGGCCGCGGTAGCCGCCGTTGCTGTTCGTCATCAACACTGCCATCAACGAACACATCATGATCGCCATCGACGCCAGGAGTGTCGACGCCATGATGTTGTTTCTCAGCGTTTGCACCGCAAGAACTCCGTTTTTGAGACGATCCTACGTCACATCACCAAATTTATATTTTACAAAACTATTTTATTATTAATAAAATTGTAGTAGTACTAGAACAACGGATTCTATAAAAGAACAAGCTGATGAAAAATTAGAAATCAACGGATCCCCAAGATTATAGATTGAATTCATTGGAAAACGTAGCAAGAAGGCGATGGACGAGTAAAAAGAGCAACCTCCATCATGGTATGGACCCAGATGCGGCGATTGATGGCGTTGATTCCTATGACGGTGGTGGTGGGGTGTTTGACGACGCGGTACAGGAGCCATAGATGGTAGGACACCATAACGGTGAGGCCCACGGGGACCAAGACGAAATCAAGCTCTTCCTTCCTCATGGCTTCTTTCCGGGTAGAGATGGCTTTTCTTAGAGTGCTCTCGGAGATTAACGGAGTGGGGACGAAGAAGGGGTATGGAAGATAGGTGAAGAGAAGGCAAGTGTAAGAGGCTTAGCATACGAGGGAGCAGTGAAAGTAATGGAGAAAGGGGTTGGTTTTTAAAGGATTTGGAAGCTGGGGACGGGAATCTTTCCGCTGGAAAAGTCAATACGTGCTACCGCACCCAAAAAAAAAAAAAAGTTTTTGATTTATTGCGCAGGGTGTTTCTTCTTGGTTTCTTTAGCATGCTAAATGCCCGAAATCTGAGGCCTAATGATGGCGTAAAAAATAAATTCTTGGAACCGTGAATATCTTATAATATTCTTTTCATTAGGCCATGAATATTCTAGCGACATTCAATATCCTTCGTTACTTTGAAGAATTCTACCCATGGAATAAAAATACTCTGATGCATGAATAAAAAAATTATCATATGGAGTGGGCTTTTTATTTTGTCATGTGTCCTCAAGCGCCCATTTTAAATAGATTACCTAAAAATCAAGGATAAGACTCCTGGCACTAATGGAAGAGAGGCATCCGTGCACGCCGTCTCTACTTTCTTCTCTGAGATCCTCTTCATTTGTCCTCTTGTTAGTCAGACTCACTCCTCTATGAGGCCTTCTGGTCGTCTTCTCCAAATTTTTTTTTTTTTTCATAATTTATGAAGCTTATAATATGGTCTGACAAATATATATCATTTATTCATATATTGTATAGTGATGAATACTATATTCTAAGAATTACATATCGATATATCTAGAAGTATATATTAAGATATTAGATAATTATTTTTACTAAATATATATAATCTAATTTTATAATGTATATTAATGAACATCATATTTTAGAAACTATATTGATTTACCTAAAAGTATGATTGGATCATGGATGACTTTTTTACTTAGCATGTATCATTTGATCATATATTATACATATATTGATGAATAATACTATATTTCGAAAACTAGATATCAATTTCCTAAAGGCGTGTAGAATGATCATTGTTGAGTATGTATCAAAAAAGTTTAGAGCATGTATTGAAAAACTAATGAGTGTATATTACCTAGCTATGTACTACGTATTGATGAACACTATATTCTGAATATTATATATGATTTACTTAGAGATGTGTATTAGAATATTAAATTACTATTTTGCTAAATGTGAACATCATCTGATCATATATTATGCACTGGTTCTTGAAACTATGCATCGATTTATTGAGAATTTTGTATTGGAATGTTGGATGAATATTATATGAAATATATATCATCTAACCATATATTACGTATTGTGTATCATCTAGCATTCTTTTTTAAAGTCATGGAAAGACTCCATTAATAGGAGAAATCCCATCCTAATTTGACTTGGGGATCTCTTCTTTAAGACGAGCATTAGAGAAAACATGGCCAAATAGGAAGTCTTCTCTAGTGTGTGCACCAAATTAAGGATTTTTCTTCCTATCTGTGATGGTGCTGTTAAAGTGGAGGGTCTAATTCTCCCTGATTGCCGATGGAACTATCATCATCTTGCTCATGAATCCTTCATCTAAAATAAAAGAAATGGAGTCCAGCAATGACTCAACTAACCCAAAGGAGAGTGATGGGGAGGTCTTTTTCAATTTTGGGGCTTAGGATAGTACTGTACTGTGGTGATTTTGGTGCCTTGGGAGTGATTTTGAATAGTCAAATTCTAGCACCTACCGCATTGAGAAGGTTACTCTCTCGCTCCAAAAAGAAAGGTACTCCCTTGCTTGACCTTATTGTGTTGGGATATTCTTTTTCGACCAATGTGACAGTGGCTTATGCTGAGAAGCATCCTTTTTTTTTTTTTGAATTCATAAGCAGCGCTTTCTCAAGAGAAGAGAGCAGTGTAAGCACTAGAGGGTCTGATCGGAGCTAATTTGGCAAGCCTTCACCTTGCATCCATCGTTTTGCAAATTCATGGAGGTGATCCATGTCGACATCTCGGAATTGACAGCATTAGATTACATGCGGTAGAATATTTGATTGCTTATTGGAGGGATTGATGTGACCATGCACTAGAACAAGTTCTACTTCATCACCTACGAAATATGATTAAATGTCAAAAAAAAAAAAAACACATTTATCAGTACTTAAATTTATAGTAGCTTAGATGGAAAATACTATGCGATGATGCTCTATTCACCATGCAGTGACTTACCGGTAAAGAATTAATAGGGTGGTGAATGCAATAATGATGTATAACATTTTTCTATTTAACCTGTATTTGTGTTGATAAGCAATAAATCATAAGACTTCCCCATTTATTTTGAACTTGCATTGCAATCCATCTACTTAGCATGCTTCTCTTGGAACTCTTGTTCCTGCTTCACCCTCATGCTCAAACTTCTCAAGTCCAAGAGGAACCAATACCAATACTTTTTTTTTAAACTAGCATATTTCCTCTTTTGTGGTATTACGGAGATTGAAGAAGAGACCTACAAGCATGAAATAGTTATAGATATATAATTTGTTGACAATGTGTGAAGCATACAAATCTATAAAATATTGTCAATTTTTTTGTCATGTAATTATATGTTTGTATATAATTAAACACCACCCAAGCCCAACTCAAATAAGATTATCATATGATTCATATCCAACTTGATTTTTGTTAATGATCATTTTAAAAATGGTAGCCCAATGCATATGACTTCCTCCATGGAGAGTGTTGATGCAAAATCTGGTTGACACCAGATCGAACTCGAGCGGAGGAGGACGAGGTCGCCGTCGAAGACCTGCAAAATAAAATTTCATCTGAAATCGGTAGTGGTGGCTCCGATAGGACCCTCCGATGATCAAGTCAGCTCTTGTAGCCAACAGAAATGAAGTGCTCTGCAATGAGTTCGGTCGAGTTTAAAGGAGGAGAGGAAAGCTTAGAGCTTAGAGTAAGCGTATTTGGAGGGTCCTTTTTTATAGGCGGAGCTTGTAGCGGATTGATGGTGACAGCTACAGCTGTCTGATAGCGAACCGCTTGAGGTCAGACGGGGTCAGTCATGGAGAAAGGTGCCGTCTGCAGTGCCACTTGCCACAGATTGACAGCCATTACCGTCTAGTAGCAGATCGCTATTGCCTGCAGCAGACTGATGGCGACCGTTCGTTGAGATGTAATAATCGTAGCTCTGAGAAAATGGGTATCGATTGGTAGACTTCGACATATATCGATTCCAAAGGAGTTCGGACTCCTAAAGGAGATACGTCTGGTGGGATTATCCGAAAGCAATCCGCTGGAGAAATCCGATTGAAAAAGAAATCTGGGAGGAGTTCGACCGAAGGGAGAGTTTGGAAGGAGTTCGGCTCCCGTAAGCATCCGGTTGGAGGGGTACGGAGAGAGTTCGGCCCTCGTGGGAGTCCGACTGGAGCTCGACCGCTAAGAAGTTCGGTAGGCTGAAGAAGTTCGACAAAGACCAAACCAACTGAAGGAGTTCTGCAGAGTCGATCGGCTGAATGAGTTCAGTAGGGACCAGGCAGGCTGAAGGAGTTTGGCTGGCTGAAGAAGTTTGACTAAAACTCATCCGCTGAAGCTCTTCCATGGCTACCGATTGCATTAGACTGAGCATCGAACTGGACTTCGGTAGGAGCGAGGTTTATCCCCAACAATAGTTTTCTCCACTTTTGAGTTCGAAACTCGAAGGAAGGGAGTGCAGAAAAGGTGACTGTCGAAGTCCTCTTCTGAGCTCTGTGCCGATTCAGGTTGAAGCTCGAGGGAGATCTCATCTCTAGCTAAAGTTAATGTTGAAGTTGAAGCTCGGAGGAGATCTTATCTTCAGTCGAGATTGAAGTAGATCTCATCTCCTCCTGCAGCCGAGGTTGATGCGGGCGCTCGAAGAAGATCTCATCTCCTACAATCGAGGTTGAAGCTCGGAGGAGATCTTATCTCCTGCTGTCAAGGTTGATGCGGACGCTCGAGGAAGATCTTATCTCCTGCAGCTGAGGTCTGCTCGATCGCTCGGAGGAGATCTCATCTCCTACAGCTGAGATTGAAGCTCGGAAGAGATCTTTATCTCCTGCTGCCGAGGTTGAAGCTCGGAAAAGATCTCATCTTCTGCTATCGAGGTTGAAGCTCGGGGGGAGATCTTATCTCCTGCAGACTTTGAAGCTCGATCGAGATCCTGTCTCCTATAGACTTTGAAGCTCGATCTTGGACTTTGCTCACGTTAGGATGAGGTTCTCCTCCTGTTTCTAATGGACCATAGGGATACATAAGGGTCATTGTCAGGGCCTCTCCTCCCATCCCATTCTAAATGAATGAGGCCTTCGACTTTGCTCGCATTAGGATGAGGTCCTCCTTCCATTCCTAACGAACTGTGGGGGCACATAAAGACCGTTGTCAGGGCCTCTCCCTCCATCTCGTCTAAATGAATAAGGCCTTCGACTTTGCTCGCGTTAGGATGAGGTCCTCCTCCTGTTCCTAACGGGCCATGAGGATACATAAGGGTCATTATTAGGACCTCTCCTTCCATCTCATTCTAAATGAACGAGGTCTTCAAAGCTCGGGAGAGATCTTATCTCTAGCCGATGTTATCGTGGTTGCTCGAAAGAGATCTTATCTCTAGCCGAGATTGACTTGGACGCTTGAAATAGATCTTATCTCTGGTCGAGATTATTTTGGTCGCTCACAAGAGATCTTATCTCTGGTTTAGGTTGACTCGGACGCTCGGAAGAGATCTTATCTCTAGCCGAGGTTGTCGCGGTCGCTCGAAAGAGATCTTATCTCTAGTTGAGGTTGACTCAGGCACTCGAGAGAGATCTTATCTCTGATCGAGACTGTCGCGGTCGTTCGAAAGAGATTTTATCTCTAGTCGATGTTGACTCGGATGCTCGAAAGAGATCTTATCTCTAGTCGAGGTTATCGCGGTCGCTCAAGAAAGATCTTATCTCTAGCCAAGATTATCTCGATCGCTCGAAAGAGATCTTATCTCTGATCGAGATTGACTCGGCGCTCGGAAGAGATCTTATCTCTAACCGAGGTTGACACGGTCGCTCGAAAAAGATCTTATCTCTGACCGAGGTTATCGCAGTCGCTCGAAAGAGATTTATCTCTAGCCAAGGTTGACTCGAGCGCTCGAAAGAAATCTTATCTCTAGCCAAGATTGTCGCGATCGCTCGGGAGATATCTTATCTCTAGTCGAGATTGAAGAATCTTGATCGGCTCATGTTAGGATGAGGTTCTCTTCATGTTCCTAATACGATCACTATTGACTGCTTCTTTTCTATCATCACGTAGTTTTTGCACCAAGAAATAATATTATTGAAATAGAAGAATTTTATTGAAAGAAAGTTACTGGCAGCGCATCCCCAATTTTTTTATATTTCAGAATCGTGGGAGCGTTGTTCCTCCGAGTTCCTTCGGGCGATAAGCTCCGAGCCGAATGACCTCTATCTCGTGGTGGCCTTTTCAATTTGGAGCGAGCTCCTCTTGGCTTTAACGCTGGGAGATGATGGATCGCCGAAGTATCAAGCTCCTCTCAGATGTGAAGTCGATGATATGGGAGGCGATCGATCTTTTTGTTGTTCCTCCGTTATTGATGGTTTTGGCTATGGTAGCGCCCTCGGTCGATCTTCTCCTACTTCAGGCTGGTGTTTGAGGAACCGATCCAGCTGGTCTCTCCTGATGAGCTTTTCGATTTCATCTTAGAGCGAGCGTATTCCTTAGTATCATGATCGTGGTCACGATGGTAGAGGCAGTATCTGCTTCGATTGCGCTTATTTGGGGGAGATCGTAATTCTGCTGGTCTTGGTAGTTAGTTCTTAACTTTCACAAAAATTTGAGTTCGAGGAGCATTGAAGGGGACATAGTCGTGGAACCTTTCGAAAGGTGGACTTCTCCACATCCTTCTGTCGGAGCTTCCTAGATGACCAGCTCGAGAAGTTCGGGCTCGCTTACACTTGGGAGAAGTCCGTGAGTGCGGTTGAGCTTCACTCGATCCTCCATCGATGATGGATCTATTATACTCATCCACCTGCCGCTCTCCTAAGACTTCTTCATCCTTCAACTTGAAGGCTTCTTCTACATGGGCATATCCCTCGGCCCGAGCCAGCAGATCAGCGAAGTCCTTGGGATACTTCTTCTCTAGGGAGAACAACAAGTCATTCATTCTTCTGAAGGCTATCCTTGAGAGCGGTCATGGCGATCGACTGGTCCAGATCCCGGACCTTCAATGCTGCGGCATTAAACTGGATGATATAAGTCTGGATGGATTCTCCCTGCTTCTACTTGACATTCATCAGAAAATTCGAACCTCGGTGCAGACGTCGACTGCTGATGAAGTGAGTCGCGAACTGATGGCTCATCTGATCAAAAGAAAAGATCATACCCGACTTCAACGTCGAGTATCAGTTTCTCGCTGCTCCCTTTAATGTAGATAGAAAGGCTCGGTACAGTATGGTATCTGAAGCACCATGAAGTAGCATCATGGTTTGGAAGGCCTCTAAATGATCAACTAGATCAGAAGTTCCGTCGTAGCTTTCGAATTGAGAGAGTCTGAAGTTTGGCGAGATGGACTCTTGCATAATTCAGAGGAAGAAAAAAGGATCGGTGTGGATGTTGTCAAGGTGAGCTGGGGCAACGTGGTCGAGCTCGACGACGTGATCGAGCTTCTCAATTCGTCGGTCCATCTTCCATAGTCTGTAATCAAGGATGTCGTCTTGGTTGCAGACCATGGGAGCTTCCTGCTATAAATGGAGAAGATCTCCTGTAGAGGAGAATCATGATCCAAACACGGATCCTCTGCTCTCTGTTTCTCTTTTTCAAGAGCGATGGGTACGTCAGTCCGAGTATTCTTTCTTAGGGCTGATTTTCGACATCCTGATAGTGGGTTTTTCAGTGGAGTCACCGTCAGAGGCTGTCGCATGGCCTGCACTACTTTCATGAGGCCACGAACCTGCTAGACAAGCAGGTTGAACTGCTCTGCATCTATCGTAGGTATAGGTGGAACCCGAGTTGCTGGGACTGAAGCGAGAGTAGATGGATCTAGCGCGAAGGCCACCGATCATCGAGTCGAAGCTTTTCGGAGAGGCATTCTTTCTCGAAAAAAAACTCTGGAGAGGATGAAGAGATCTCCAGAAAAGAAAAAGAGAAATTGTCACTGGGTACTCCTTTAAGAACAAAGAAACCTCAGGGGCAGAGGGGTCCTTTCTTTAGCGTCAATTCTATTGGTGCAGAATCTGGTTGATGTCGGATTGGACTGGAGCGGAGGAGGATGAGGTCGCTGTAGAAAATCTACAAAATAAAATTCCATTCGGAGTCGGTGGTGGTGGCTTCGGTAGGATCCTTCGACGATCAAGTCAGCTCTTTCGGTCAACAGAAATAGAGTGCTCTGGAATGAATTTGGCAGAGTTTAGAGGAGGAGAGAAGAGCTTAGAGCTTAGAGCTTAGAATAAGCATATCTGGAGGATCCCTTTTTATAGACGGAGCTTGTAGCGGATTGATGGTGACAGCTGCAGCTATCTGATAGCAGGCCGCTCGAGGTCTGATGGGATCAGTCACGAAGGAAGGTACCATCTGCAGTGCCGTCTGCCATAGATTGATGGTGACAGCCATCGTCGTCTGGTAGCAGATCACTATCGTTTGTAGCGGACTGATGGCGATCGTTCGTCGAGATTTAATGGTCGTAGTTCTGAGAAAGCGGACGTTGGTTGATGGACTTCAGCATATATCGATGCCAGGAGTTCGAACTCTTGAAGGGGATACGTCTGGTGGAATTATCCAAAAGTAATTTGCTGGAGGAATCCGATTGGGGGAGAAGTCCGGAAGGAGTTCGATCGAAGGAAGAGCTTGGAAGGAGTTCGACTCCTGTAGGCATTCGGTTGGAGGGGCGCGAAGAGAGTTCGACCTTCGTGGAAGTCCGACTGGAGCTCGACCGCTGAAGAGTTCGGTAGGCTGAAGAAGTTCGGCAAAGACTAGGCCGATTGAAGGAGTTCTGCAAAGTTCGATCGACTGAACGAGTTCAGCAGGGACCAGGCAGGCTGAAGGAGTTCGGTCGGCTGAAGGAGTTCGACTAAAACTCGTCCGCTGAAACTCTTCCGTGGCTATCGGTTGTATTAGGCTGAGCATCGAATTGGACTTCGATAGGAGCGAGGTTTATTTCCAACAGAGAGGGTTGAATGTACATGGTCTCATCTCTATATACGAAGAGGCATTATCATTGTTTTGAATTCATGACTTCAAGATTATATTGGAACAACCTTACTATTGCACTAAGACTCATCTTCTTTTTCTTAATAATTATTTCTTATGAAATATCATGGTATTATTATTTAGCCACAAGAGATGAATTAAATTAAATAGCCCCGATTCATAACTCAAAAGAGAATAAACTATAAAACTAATAAAGAAATTTTATTGTCAATAAAAAACTCAATAATGCTTTAGTAAATCAGGTATGTAGCTCGCAAAGTCACTCCTCCTATTATATGATGTCTTCTATAATAAGATAAAATGATAGTTGTAAGTATTCATATAAGTATTTTGCATGTACCATGCATGTGTGTTAACAAAAGTGAGGGAGAGAGTGCTAAAGAAAAGATGTCGTATTTAAGAGAGACATATGGGTTCAGCATTGATTTTTTTTTGAGAGATATCTAGTATTTATGGCTCTACACGTGTTTAATACATTGGTTTGTTGGGACTTTACTTACGGAGTCCCGTTTTGCATGGCTAACTCCAAAAGTTTTTAGTATATATAATAGACATCTAGTATGAAGGAGGCTTTATTTACATCATAGCTATTATACTGTTACAAAACTGTCTTTTTCAATCAAGAATGCATGTTAGAGATTATTTTTCTTTAAAGAATTTGGAACTTCATTATTTTCAAGTCAGTGTAAGTGATAAGGAGTGCCTCAGCAGTGCGTGCAACTTACCAAACTGTAACATGGGTAGATCTTTTTGTTTTCGGAGGTTTAACCATGTCCAAGAGATTAATTTACATCACCGCACATATAAAAATGGTTTTCTTCTGCATAAATGGTCCTTGAAAATATTTTTTAATATTAATCCATTTATTGTTTTTATTTTTTTATTGACTTTTGAGATTTCTGGTTAGATATTAAAAACCTTCTACTGATTGCATATTTAAAATTGCATAATTAAATATTGCCTAATTGTAAAATGATCTGCATGCCCTTGACTCTCTTTAAGCTAAGAGAAATCAATAAGTTATGAATTATGTTTTCATTTCAGATGGATTTATGTTTTTGCCTTTTCCTTCTTTTATCTCTCCTCATCTTTTTATCCTCCACTCCCGGAGTCTCGAGTAATAATACTTTAAAATTTCGATCGCCATACACGCCTAGCATAAGAATATAATCTAAACAATATATTGTTTTCATTGTTGATTTGAACCAAAAGAATTATATGCATCAGTTATATATTTATAGGATTATATTAGAATATGATGTTAGATTTTCATGTTTTATGACATATTTGTTGCTACTAATCTTTTGACTGATCGGTAGATAGTGATGATTTCATTTATAAAATAAATTATTAATCAAAGTTTATTTCAATAGGAATTCTCAAATGCTCAAAATTTTTTTTGGATAAATAAATGATGATAAAAAAATATCATGAAAAAAAAGAAGGATCATATTTTTAATCTTATTTTATTAAATAAAATATATTTATTATTTTTTTATTTTATTTAAAAAATATATTGTTATTTTTTTAAATTTATTTATGGTGAATTGTTACATATATTTTAGATTTTTTCAATAAATTGGGCAACAACATTGAGTCAGTTAGGACTATGAGGAGGCCATGCTTGAGGTAGTCGGCTTCAACCGAGATAATTTTTTTTTTCCGTATCAAAATTATATCCAAATGGTAGTGTTTTGTACATTATTGTTGGATGGATTATTTGACTCTTTAAATTGCGAGCAACTTAATTTTAGTTTGTTAATTTTAAAATAGAATTAAAAAAAATATTATACTATTGAATA
Organism: Cocos nucifera; assembly: GCA_006176705.1. Lineage (NCBI taxonomy): Eukaryota > Viridiplantae > Streptophyta > Magnoliopsida > Arecales > Arecaceae > Cocos > Cocos nucifera. The sequence goes on from QRFJ01000116.1 coordinate 2,290,443, forward strand.
ATTTAATAATCTATTCAAAGTTTCAATCCAACTCGGCCTTGATTGAATCACGACGGTTTGATCTAATCCAACGGTAATCTACGTTGCCTGCAGCTAGGAAGTCCTTGGGAACCTTATTATTATTATTTTTCCATAAAAGGATAAACACACCATCAGGCGGAAGGGGCTATCTTTTTGCCCGTTAACCCTTCTACCAAAGCACGATCGAACACCCAACACTCGCACGATTCGACTCCATGGCAAAACCCCTCCCTCTGCTCTGCCGCTCTCTAAAGCCATCGATTTCCCTTCCCCCATTCCTTTCTCGCTCCCCTGGTTCTCACCCCAAGGTACCCTCTTCGGATTCTCTCCTCCCATGCCTCGCGAGGCCCCTTCGAAGCCTGGGCACCGACGCGGCGCCCGTCGTGGTCGCCGGCGACGACAAGTACGGGAAGAAGCAGGTCATCAGCGTCACCCCTCAGCTCTATGATTACGTCTTGTCCAATGTTCGTGAACCTCCGGTAGTTACACTTGTTTCTAAGGCTTTTTCTTTGCCCAATGTTTATTTCTATTTCTCGATTGTTTTAGTCGTTTTTCTTATCGATTTAACTCTATAGTTCAGATCCTTCGTGAGCTTCGTGAAGAAACGGCAGCCATGAGAGGGAGCCAGATGCAGGTTCTAGTAATTTCCTCTATTTATTTTTTTTTCTTGTTTATATTTAGGGTTGAATTTTTGAGACAAATGGGTCGTCGTGGAAAGATTGGATTTTGGGAAATCAAGATTGTTTTCGGGCCTGTTGTGTTGTGGATTTGATATTGTTAGAAGTGTTGAAGATGAAACATTTGGCTTTGAAACAAAAGGGAATAAACAAAGAAAGCCTTAAAAATCTAATCAAGTGTTGAGAATTTTTGTTGGTTTCAAATTGAATAAATCCCATCTAATTGTAACTTAAAAAATATTAATTAGGAGGTAAATCTTTTCCTTGCAGCTAGAACCTTTTTATCACTAGAACATTTCCTTTGCAATTGCACGGTTTGTTGACTAAAAGCATTCATTTTTTCTGGTAGGTATCTCCTGATCAGGCCCAACTACTAGCAATGCTTGTCCAGATTCTTGGGGCACAACGGTGCATTGAAGTTGGTATATATACGGTATATGTCCTTAACAATAGTTGAATAATATATATTTCATTGCTTGGACAAAGAATTTGATGTATTATTTTGTTATTTTTCCCGGTTTTCAATTTTGGCGGATTCACTCACCATTATTGTTGATGCCCTCAGGGATACTCCTCATTGGCTATTGCGCTAGTTCTTCCTGAATCAGGCCATTTGGTTGCATGCGAAAGAGATGCCAAATGTCTTGAAATTGCAAAGAAATATTATGAGCGCGCTGGTGTCTCACACAAGGTGATTACCTTTTTTTTTTTTGGGTGTTTATCTGTCAGCTGTGGACTTAGATTCATATATATTTTTGTCAGTGTTCTTGCTGTCACAGTTTTTGAACTTAGATCCTGGATTTTTAGAAGTATATGAATTTAACTAACTTGTTTCCTTTTCCTACTTTACTGAAGAGTCATCAAATCCTCTATTATTCAGCAGACCGATTACCTGATCTTCCTATCAGTATGGAAATCCTGAAATTTGTTACATTGAACTAAACAGAAAGCAGTGGTTCATTATCACAATAATTTGGAAGCATCTTGTAGTGGGACAACATGAAAAAAGAAAAAAAAAGGAGAGGAAAGAAAAGAAAAATCAGAAATCTGCCATCTGTTTCTCTTCTTTATCTTTCCTTGTTTACTTGCATGTATGCTTCATAGGCATTGATGTGGAGATCATATTGGACATATAATATTGTCCAACTACATTATTTTAAAGAATAATACATCGGTCCATTGTATCAAGTCATGTTGCATATGCTATTTTCAGGATTTGCTCCTCCAATTCATCTTCTGCAGCCTCATTTGCCATTGCTATAGGTTGTAGGGCTTTTGTCCATAGAGCGTTGAGCGATAGAACTTTTAATAAAAAGTTGTTTATTGTTTGATAACTATATTTCTAAAAATATATATTTGGTAAACAAAATGAAAAAGTACTTTTTTAGTATCAGGAAATGATAATAATGGACACTACACAATGTTTTTGATTGTTATTATTCATACTATTAAAACTATTATAATAAAGTATTCTTCATTTATAAATTATTTATTTTATATTTAATCTATTTAATATAATAAATAATAAATTTTATATTTATTGTAAAAATGTACCAATAATATTATCATAATATAATAATGTGACATTATTTTAATGTAATATTATAATATTATTATGTTGTAGTATTATAATGTAATAATAGTAGTAACAATATAATGTTATTATGATACGATACGATATGATATGATATAATGCAATAAAATAACATAATTATGTTTTTGTTGTATTATATTAGATTGTTATTATATTGTATGATCAAAAATTGTTATTATAAAGTATATAAAATATTTTATTTTAATCTAAGTTATATAATAAATAATATAATTATTTTTATAGGTGATTATTAAGCAACAAAAATATCATAATAGCAAACTAGTTAGTTCTTGATTCTAATAGCAATATAAATGTTTGGCTGTTCACCCAGATATAAAAAGATATAAAATGACAATAAAATTGTTTATATGTCCACAATAGTAATAACAAAATAAATGCTTACCATCTTAAATGATTACAACAAAGGACACCAAGTTAAATGATTATGGCAATAAAAATATTTTAAATTAATTGTTAAAAAAAAAATCCATTGTCGGGACTTGATCTCAAGTCTCTTGGATGAGCTTTTGTTTAAAAAAAAAAAAAAAAAAAAACTTTCTGGCACATCTCAAGTGGAGGTTCTCCCAATAGACTGTTTTTAGCTTTTGGAGGAGCCAGATTGCTGTTTCAAAATAGTTACCAAACACCTCAAATCACCCAAAAGAGCTTCTAGTGCAAGAAATGCTTTTCGATCCTCCAAGAAAAATGCCAAACAGGGCCTTCTGCTTCTGGGTGGTGGGCAGGGGGAAGTGGTTGAGCTATATTGCAACCAAATAGGCTCTGTGTTGGAGTTAGTTCTACTAAGTTAGGCAATCATAGGTATGTGGTAGAGGAGTGCTGGTTGTTGTGGTGTGATATGATCCTTAATTTGTAAGAAAGAAAGTCCTTATAAAGAATATACTAGCCACAGTTATTTGCAAGGCTATCCATGTGGTAAGCAAATTGATATGTAGGTGATGTAGGAGTACAAATTTCTTAACATGTGAAATGCAGTCCAGAATAGACAGTTATCATCCTTTTTGATTCTATCTGTAATATTACATGAATTAACAATTTTCCCAATTTTATATTTCTTCTTTTAGGTGGATGTAAAACATGCCCTAGCAGTGGATTCTTTAAAAGCTTTAATTCTGAATGGTGAAGCTAGCAGGTATACAAAATGGACTGAATTCAATTTGAATTCTTATATAACGAGTCATCCAGTATATATTGTTTTATATTATTTCATTAATTCATTGAAGTGAGAGTATCTTGGTTTGTCACTTGGGCACCTTTGCTTGAAATTACTTCCCAAGTTAAATGATGTTTATGTTTTTTTTTTTTTTTTTTTTTCAATATTTTTGTACTTTGTACTAAACAGAATGATCAAGCTATTAAGGTATCATGGATTAAATATGTACTTTTGCTGCATATACAAATTCATTTAAGTACTATGATGTTCTATTTGTTCACTCATTAGGCAACTACAGAATGTTTAAAGAGTTTGTTGTATATATTTTAACCATTTACTTGATGTAAAAAATATTTGCTTTTGCTCACATTAGGCTACCAAACTAAGTGTTGATCATTATCTGCATAATGTAAAGTATTGCAATAAAAAAAACTGCTGTATGTGGGATTGATGCTGAGGCAATCTTGCAAAATCACACCTGCAATAGCATAGCATGTGTGCCTCTTGCCATCAATACATCATTGGTAAATCTTGCTACATTCCATGTGCTCCCAAACTATTGCCACATAGGTGCATATATACTGGAGCTTGTGGGTGGTCCAGTCACTCTCTGCTCATCTTTCAACTTTGATGAGGGGATTGGTGAGATTGTCCTTCTGGGGTGTTATTTTTCATGAATGGAGAGAGGGACCAAGACACTATTTATATAGCTATCATGGACTCTAGCCAGCAATGTCTCGGACCCTAGGAGGTACCCTGACTCCTTGTGCAACCAGGAACAGAAATCTTGCATGATTGGGTCATGTAAAGTAGGTCCAAGGTTCTATTAAAAGGTATGGAGGAGTACCTTAAGTAATGATGTTGCCACCTTAAAAGAGATAATTCAAACAATTATCTGAACACTGCCAAAACCAATTGAACAGATGTTTAAATAGGCAATGAATACCCATTCAATGTTTAAACAAGCACTAATTAAGTGGTTTAATAGTGCATTACTGTTGAAGTGACTGTTCAAATAATCTGTTCTGATGATCTTTTTTTGTCACAATTTCAAAGTGATATGTAAGAACGCATAAAAGTGCTGAAAATATAGTAAATGAATTATATGATTATGAAATACTTTAAAGTGAGTTTTTCTCTATCTTTGAATAATACAAAACATAAAACTGTTTCATTAGTTTCCTTATACAATCACAAGATTATTTCTAATCACTACAGTGGAAGGAATCTATCTAAAGATTGTATTTCATAACATAATACATGTTGGACTAATGTTGTCATACATATATGCTATGTTTTCTCTTCTTATTTTTATTTCTTTGGCTTATTGTTTTATTTAATTTATTTTATGTTCAAATTAATATCTTGCATTGTCATATTTCTTTGTCCTTCTAGCTATCACTTTGCATTTATCATGCATCTGATTCTCTTTCTAATGTAACTGAAGAATAGAAATTCTTTAGTGCTCTGCACCCCTCCCTCCCCAACCGCTAATGGGATTTGTTTATTTTGTGGTTACCATCTTACTAACTTAATCATGTCTCGTTGCTCTCCCAGCTATGATTTTGCATTTGTCGATGCTGAAAAGCGAATGTACAACGAATATTTTGAGTTACTATTGCAACTGGTAATGTTTATAGTAACTTTGCATGACAATTTTTCTGCAACAAGCTTCTCAAAAAATTTCTGCAACAAAAAATTAATTTTGATTGCTATATGTTCCTCTATCTTGAGAATCCCTCTCATATCTTGCTTTCAATTTTTCTTATGTAAAGGTGACCATCTCCTTTTTACTCTATATGATGGTAGACCAAGGAATTTATTATACTCTTGTTTTGGATTGTTAAAGTGTTTTGAATCAAAGAAGCATGATTCACCATACTGATTCATATCAGGCATGTCATACCGATCTAGTAAGGTACCGGTATGGGCTAAGGTTGATAAGGTGCAAAGGCTGACTTGGTCATTGCCATGTGGAACCGACCTACCATACTGTTAAGGTATTGGTACAGACTAAGGTTGGATAAGGTGCAATAGTTGAATTGGTCTTTGCCAGATGGAACTGGTTGGTTTCACCTGGTTTCATGTTGTACCAACCTGTATGTCCTGGTTATGGGTGGTGCCATGATCGGGCATGAGAAAGGGCTTCCGAATTTGTGTCAGTATAGGGGTTGTACTTTATCATACTGGTAGGGTATTAGTACAATACTTGGAACCAATACAACAAACCTGGCAAGAACAGCTTATCTCATCGCAATTCTCCTTAATTGTATCAATATATGTCTTGGTTTCCTTTACCATATCATTCAAATACATGCTTGAGATCTTGTAACAGTTGGTGGGTACAAGGGCCCTGTTTGGCAATTATTTTAATAATATTATGGTAAATGTATTGTTGAAGATAACAAGCTTCATTATAGTCATGTCAATTTATTATTTTTGCATTCACAAGACCCTTTTAAGCAGTTGCTATCCCCATTCTTCAATGGAACCAAGGACCCAGAGCTCCATTTGGACATTGGAAGACCTCCCACTCTAAAACAAGGCTTTTTAACTACGCACTTGATAATGCTCTCTGTATAATCCTCTCTCTCTCTCTCTCTCTCACACACACACACACACACACACACACACACACACACACACATTTGTTCTTGCTTTTCGCGGTTATGGTAATATGACAAAATCATATTACTTTTTAGCACAGCTTTAAAGTTCAACTGAAACTTTTAACCAAAACCAAAACGTTATGGTTTGAAGCTGAAACCGATCAGAAACTAGGGTGTTTTTTAGAGCAATAACAAAAATGACTTATATGAGACCATTGTACATATAGGTGAATTTTTGCTGATATTTTGTCATTTCTTTATTTCGACATTCTCCAGAAAATACTTTTTAAAAATAAAATTTTGAGTGCAAATTCTGAAAAGATATGGAAGCATATGCAGTCTTGGATTTCCAAAAGGTTTCAAAAAGGCAAACTTTTTAACAGACGTTTGTCTATGCCATAGCTACAATGTCATTGACATGTAATTACCATATTTTAAGATGATATCATACAAGAAAATGATGTCCTACTTACTTTTTATATATATATATATATATATATATATATATATATATATATATATATATATATATATATTAATGTTTTTAAAAGTTATAGTTTGCATGGTTTTACCATTAAATGATTGACTCAATGAATCCATAGGTCCAAACAATACAAGATACTTTACAAGGATGTCTCGTTCATTTTCCCCATCTGTTTATTATTTTTTGGTTGCAACTGCAGAAAGTTAACTGTAATTGTAAACTTGCCGAAACTGTCAAGATTGACCCTCATTTCGAACAACCAAAACCAGAACTGATCATCTGAACCTTGGTTTCTAGTTTCCTTTTCCCCTTCCTACCAATTGATGCATTGTGTTGATTAACAGGTGAGGGTTGGAGGGCTTATTGTCATTGATAATGTTCTTTGGCATGGCAAAGTTGCAGATCCCCAAGTAAGTAACTTCTGTCTTCATGAGTGTGCTATTCATCTAGGTATCTATTTAATAAATGTTGTTGTACATTTTGAGCAGGTAAATGACCCAAAGACCATCAGTATAAGAAATTTTAATAAGAAACTTCTTGAGGATGAGCGCATTAGCATTAGCATGGTATGAATTCCTTCTGTCTACATTTCTGTTATGCCTTCATTTGATTGCCAAGTCTAGTTGCGGACATTCTTTTTTTCCCCTTTTCTAGTTTTCTAATGAATAAACCATGAGAAATCCACAGGTGCCAATTGGTGATGGCATGACAATATGCCGCAAAAGAGCACATGGTTGAAGCTCGTATGAGGTTTCAAGGTACTTTGAGATCCTGTTGCTTTCCTTCATGAACCGAAACAGCCGGGATTTGCACACGTGGAGCTTGCTCAGACCTTTTCTTTGAGGCATTAGATGAATTTCTTCCAACAACTGAATTTATATGGTCAGCCTCCTGGAGCCAATTCATGATGAAGGGGCCAGGACCCATCACCTGTGATGTAGAAGCATCTCTTGTTGGTAAATTAACTGTTGCATGTACTGTTCCAATTCCTCATTTTTAAAGAGGAAGGGAGGGGGTCCCACAAAGTATAAGGTTTAAATACTTTGGGATCCACCACCAAGACTCAAATCTAAAACCTCCTCTTCATAGGATGTGTGACCATTTTGGCAATGACTGGTTCACTTGCCACATGTATTCTTTTCAAAGAGATTAATTTGTAGTTTGGCTGTTACCCAGAGGCATCACATATGGATATAGGAATTGTGGCTTCCTGAATTACTTATGTTAATTGGAAGCAATTATGCAAGTGTTTGTGGGTTAATTGATTTCACTGTTTGTAGTAATTTAATTAAAAAACTATGACAGAAAAGTTTGTTGGTGATTGCAGGCATTTCATAGCTGTTCTGTAACCTGTTTGGTATTCTCGAACTTCAAGCACAGCCATGGGATTGTGTCATTTATGTGTACACATGGATTTGCCTTGTATACCATCTGGTTGGTGCAAACTAGCATATTATCGAGGTTTGGATGGTGCCATTATTATTGCCGTGATATGGCGACTGTTATTTGCCATTTTAACCATTTGGGGTTGTGAGGAGGCCATTATTTTGCATTATTACAGGAAGCAATGAAAAATAACAGGAGAATTGAAATGTTATTTGCTCTAGCTATTTTTCATTAAATAAGAAAATGTTTTCAGTTGGCATAAGGCATGAATACTTCAAAGTTTTTTTTCCCCTTTGATAAATTCAGATCAATGGAAGAATGTGAAATAATGCCATTATTTTATGTCTAAGGCTGTTCTGGTTTTCAGCGGCTATATTGTTTGACTAGTTTGGAAGGCTCACTGGTTTTCAGCAACATTTTTTTTTTTCTTTTTAGCTTTTTTTCTTTTTTCTCTGGTACAATCGACAAAGCCTCTTTGGTCTACTCTGCTTTCTTTTATTACTGGCTGGAGCTTGGTTCGTGGAGGAGATGGGATAGCTCTCAATTGAGAGAGCTTGGAAGGCCGAATGGCCGATTCTAACTAAGAGCACAGAAACGATGTAGTTTAACGGGATCTTTCGTAGGCTGATGGGGAGATACGGTGGAATCTGCATGATACTTCCCGTAGTTGAAGCACCAAACATGCAAGCCAAGGCAGGGTCTTCCAAATTCTGATCCCAAATATAGACTCACAAAATGTTTTGCAGCGACTCTTTAAGTGTTTTTATAAAATTATTATTATTTTTATTTTTATGTTTATAATTTCTTTCTTTCAAGAGGGATTGTTGAAAATTCTCTTCTTACTGGGCGGTTGTGGCTTTCAGCAAGTGATTGATGAGGAAAAGTTCATAATAGACTTATTTGATTGAATGTTACGAGGTTAGAGAATTTTCTAGCAACAGAAGAATTTTGTAGCACTAGCATCAATTAAAAGAGAAATCTTAGGTGTGGTATTATTTATCCACGGGAGAGATTCTAGATGCTTATAAAGGATCAAAAAATTTAAATAATATTTTTTAATTATTTTATATGAAATCTTCGATCATAATACTATTGTTATCTAATAAATATTTATTGTTTGTTAATATTAGCTATAATATGTATATCAATATATATGATTGTTAAAACAATTATATATATAAAAGATGGATGGACTTTTAGGTGATTTTTAAGAAGATCGTATGCTAATCATATCTTACAAAATTGTTTAAATTTATTTACTACATCATGTTCTTATTTTTGCTATGGTCAACAAAATATTGCTTTTTAAGTTTTAGAGGATTTGAAACTTCTAATTATATTTTAGTTCAAGCTTCTAAATGGTTTTATGATCATAAAAATGTAAATCAAAAGAGGCAATGAAATAATAACACTAATTCCTTCTAGCCATCAAAATAGTTTTACACCATATTCAATTTTTGATTTAATTATTTTTTCTGATATTCAAGGCAATGTATCATAAGATTTTGTCTCCGTCTACATTACTAAAATCTTTCCTATATTATCATTTCATATAATCATAAGTGGTGTCAACATATAAAATAGTAGTCAAACATTGCTTTTTGGTTTTTATTTTTTAAAATAAAAATATTTTAAAATAAAAATATTTTAAAAATATTTTTTTAATGATTAATCAAAAGCATTCTTAAATGTATATCTATATTTATATTCATATTTCTAGTATTCAATTTATATTCATATCTATTTTAAATAAATATAAATATTAATTTCTACATCTAACTAATATCTATATATATATTTATATTATTAAATAAAATAAATATAGATATAGATATATTGATATCCGATATGCATTCGATTCATTAGAGAAAAATTCTAAATTAAAAATAAAGTTATCTAAAATTAATATATTTTATTTTATTTTATTTATTTATTTATACGAGAAATATACAAAAAATGTGCTACTTTCAAATTTTCATGTTTATTTATTAATTTAATTCAAAAAATAAAAAGAACATCATAATTATTCATAATTGTACTTAAAAAATATATATATAATTAACTTTTCCGGACTATTTGCACTATACAATAAGAGTATCTCTTTTATCTAATTATTTTAGATCCGGTTGAAGGTTGGAGTTGTTCTTTAACAAAATTTTCTGAGCTATATAAATTTCATCAGTTCCTTCGCGCAAACAGGTCCTTCAAAACCGGATCCTTAAAAAAATCAGAGTCGGATCCGGAGGGTCGACAGATCCGACCCATTGCCACTCTGAGAAGACTCTCCGTTGCCTCTCCGCCTCTCCCTGAGGCACGCGCCGGCACGCTCCTCTATCCCTCCTTCCTTTCTCGGCAGGTCCTGGCCGTCCAAGATCTCCCCATCCCTCTCCCTCTCTTCTACATCCGGTGCTCTCTCTCTCTTTCTCTGTGAGTGTTCATATTTTTGGGTGCTGAGAAAGCTTAGGAAAAGGAAATGATGAGGCTGACGGTGCCCAAATCGGTTGCTCGTCACCTTCATTTCCATATCCTAATTTCTTTGGTGTTTTTTGGAGTTTGAAATTTTAATTATTCAGCGGCTTAGGATGCACCAATTTTTATTAGCAAGTTTCAATTTCCCAATAGTGCTTGTATTCCTACTATGAATTCTAAATAAAAATGCTGCCCTTTTTCTGAAAAAAAAAAAAAAAAAAAAAAAAAACTTTCAAGAAAACGGCAGCTGATTGCGTGATACAAAATAGATTTATGTAACTAAAGGAATTGTATGTTTAGATTGTGGGAGGCTCCAAGCTTTCCTTTTATCATGCAATTTCTTCTTGCGTTATTGTCCTGTATGTTGTCTACTGTTCGTCTACTGTTCATGATTTTGCCGTTAAAAAATGCTGTCTTTAAGTCTAGTAGATTTTAAATCTTGCATCAGTACCATTATCTGGAGTCATAACATGATAAAAAAATGTGATCTTGATTCCAGCTTGTGTGTTTTTTTTTTTTTTGAAAAAGGATTCCAACTTGTGTTATATCATCATCTTGCGCCCTTTCTTTTTGTTCTTCTTTTGTGATGTCTGAAAGATGTTGAATGTAGGAACTCGTTTTCAATTTCTTCCCCTACATCTTGGTGCAGATTTGCCCTGATTAGATGTATAGTCTGGTTTGAAATCACAACTGGGTCGAACAACATAAAGGAAAAGGAACCCAGGTACAATTTCAATATAAATATTTTATATATGACTGCCCCATGATCGATAGGGTAGAGACTTAAACTTCTTTAGTTAAGAAAACTTTACATAAACAAGGATAGTAGAATAGGAAGTGGATGGAAAATAGTAAGGAAAACTATTTCATCAATAAAGTCTGAAACTATAACATGCTTTGTCTCTTTTCTTAGTCCTAAATACATTAAGGGAAAGGATTCTTTCCTTAACTTCCCAAAAGAAGAGGAACGGTGGAACTTACAAAAGCCTATTGCCAAAAATCAGGGAATCAAGAGAGGGATAGAAATGGAGGAAATAGATGATCTGTTGCTTAATGTGATCACTGTCGCATGTTCAAAAGAATGTGTGGACCCTTCGGCAACATTTCCTCTCATTTGATGAGGAAGTTGACTTTATTACCAAAAATGGATGCAAAGTAAAAAAAAGGTCCTAAAACAAAATAATGTGTATTAGAACAGTTATTGATCATCTTCCTCCTATAATCATGTCCATCTCGACCAAATACTGAGAAGTCGACCAAGACCTCTAGAGACTTAAAGTTTTAGAATTTAATCTAGTAAATCTCTTATGACACCTCTATTGTTCTTTTAAGATTTTCATGGATTGCATGACAGATCTGATAGTGCTATAGCTTCCTCTTCATTCTAAGCTGGTGCTTAAGAGGCCATGATAGAAGGAGGCCATGATAGAAGAAAGTCCAGGGTATTCAGTTCTGATTTTACATATCTAGGATCACTTAAATTCTAATAATTTTGATGTCTCTCATTTGCTGCTTGTTTTGAACTGATAGTGTGCAGTATGTGCTTATCCGAGGGTTGGTACAGGTTATCCAAATATATTTTCAGAAGTCTTATGGGTTTTGTTGGGGATAAACCCCGCTTCCACTGAAGTCCAGTCTGATGCTTAGCCTAATGCAACTGGTAATCACGGAAGAGCTTCAATCGAAAATTCTTCCTCCAGCGGCTGAACCCCAGTCGAACTGCTCCAGGAGCCGAATTTCTTCCGAATTTCTTCTTCAGTCAAGTTCCTCTAGGAGTCGAACTCCTTTCGGATTTCTCATTCAATCGAATTCCTCGAGGAGCCGAACCCCTTCCGGATTTCTCCTTCAGTTAAGTTCCTCTAGGAGCCGAACTCCTTCCGGATTTCCTCTTCAGTCAGATTCCTCGAGGAACCGAACGCCTTTCGGATTTCTCCTTTAGTTGGATTCCTCGAGGAGCCGAACCTCTTCCAGATTTCTTCTTCAGTCAAGTTTCTCGAGGAGCCAAACTCCTTCCGGATTTCTTCTTCAGTCGGATTCCTCCAGGAGCCGAACTCCTTTTGGACTTCTCCTTCAATCGGATTCCTCCAACGGATTACTTCCAGATTTCAGCTAGTATTTCTTCCGGATGATCCCCTCTAGCCATATTTTCTTTAGGAGTCTGAACTTCTATGAAATTGATGTATGTCAAAGCTCTTCACCAACTAACGTCTGCTTCCTCCGAACTTCGACTATTAAATCTCAACGAACAGCCACATCACGGCAACGGACACCTCTCTCCATAACAAACTCCACGTAGCCCCGAGCGGCCTACTATCGGATGGTTACGATCGTCACTATCAATCTGCTATAAGCTTCGTCTATAAAAAGGGATCCTCCAAATACGTTTTCTTGAAGCTCTCTTCTTCTTTCCAAAATTTCGCTGAATTCTTATATGAGCATTCCATTTCTGTTGGCCAGAAGAGTTGACTTGATTGTCGGAGGATCCTACCGGAGCCACCATCACCGACTTCGGACGGGACTTTGTTTTATAGGTTACCGGCGGTGACCTCTTCTTCCTCAACTCTAGCTCGATCCGACATCAATCAGATTTTGCACCAACATGTTCTTTAGTTGGTTCTTTACTTTGGCAACTCATGCTAGACCCACAGAACTTGGGTATTGGATCTAGGTTAAGTTCAGATTTCAGGTAATGTAGAGCATCATATTTGCTCTTGCCTTCCAGTGAGGATGAGTTCATACAAAGAAGAGTTTAAATTTTGATACAATCTCAAAGGGAGGATCTTGTCAGCTTAAAAGGATCAAAGATGGAGCAGGTGAAGAAAATGTGGAAATAATTATCAAATGATTTTTACTGCTCAAGTTTCCAAACATAGGGAGCAAGGGAAGAAATCATAAGGAGAACAGCTTGGGAAGGGTTAGGTTTGGAGGCCAATAGGTTGGTTATTAGGGATGTGAAGTTATATTATATGTTGATCTTGCAGATCCACTGTTTAGTTGATTTTTTTTTTTTTTTTTTTGAGAAAATATATCCTATTATAACTGTAAGTTGATTTTCGTATCAGTTCAGGTTGTGTCAAAAAATAATTAGACCCACTATTACCAACCCAAATGTTGGTTTTAGTTGGTTTCAATGAGCTCAACTTTTGCAGAGTACAAACCTGACCAACAAAATGGATGCGGATCAAGTTTTGAACCTACTCTTCATTCAGCAAAGAAACATTCTGGGACTAGGTTGGATACATTTTTGGTTTTTCTGGATTGACCTGAAACACTTGCATCCCTAATAGAACAAGCAACCTCCATGCTATCACTACCTAATCGTACAAATCATACCTTTTCAGAATTTCAATTTTAAAGTCGTCTTAGCTGCAGTGACGGACTTCTGGATCCATATCTAAACCAACAAATTCTTTCGTGAAGCAAGGTTGCAAATTATTTAGGATGTGAAAAATGCACATCAGAATCAGCATTTTTTGCAGTACCCTTTCAGTGTATCTACCTTTACCTGATTTAGATACTGCCTTCTTTCTTTTGTATTTGTTCCAGCATACTTTGACTCAAGAGCAGTATAGACATGACTGGAAGTTCATGATATTTTCTTCTCTTGATTGTAAGTTCTCAATGCTTTTGGTACCATTTCTGATGGTCCATCCACTCTAGTATCAGATGTACATATTGCTTATCCTAGTCCTACATATTCTCTACTTCTCTCTATGGTCCAGAGTTTTTGTTGGGTGTTCCTTTTGTTGGTACACTCAATTTTCAAATTCCTCTGTCCACTATTTTTTCTTACTTATTGTATCTGTAAATATCTAATGATCAAGAAGGTGATTGTTGGAGGGCATACATGAGGAGAGCAGTTAGTACTTGTTGAACATGGTGCTGCAAAGTCTGCCTATCATTCCTTTTTTTTTTTGTCTGCCATCATGGGCACTGTCATGTTGATCTTCCTTCATTTGTAATCTTGAAGTGTTTTCTGCATAGCCCTACACATTAGTAAATTATCATCTGATAGATAGCTCTTGATACACTAGAGCTACTTTTCCATGCAGAGTTCGTGTTCAGGGCTAGGCTCATACTGTTTCAGTTCATTGAAATGTCTGGGACCCACAGAGTGCTGAGTTTTGGTGGGCTCCAGTGCTTTGTTATTTTTGTTATGACTACTATTTTTTTTACCTTATGAAGATTGCATCTGAATTGCGCAGTTTCTTTTACTCCTTCCATGCCATGGTTAAAACCCATTTTAGTGCCAAACTAAAATCCAGTAGGTATAATCATGCAACCAAAATTTGTCTTTTGAATTTCAAGAATAATTTGCATTTAATTGTGTCCTATATTAAATGTCATACTCTTTTTAAAACAAAAGCATTTTGTTGTTGAATAGAAGCATCATTGGGTTGAGGTTATTGAAAATTATTGCTTAGCATGATTATTGTTTAATTATAGATCATTTAATATTTTAGGTAATTATGTCACGCCCCAAACTCAGCACCCAGGGTTGACCACGTGACACGGCCGCATGAACCCTAGAACGATGCCCTAGAGATCATGTAAGGTCTAAAATGGAAAATAAAATTTCAATGTCTCCAAAATAATTAAATAAATTTCAAATACGTCACTGAGTTAATCCACCAAAGCAAATAGTCAACTTATTCAATTACAATAATTCAAATATTTGCTGGTATCAGAAAATTAAACTAACTAAAATACTAATTATTTCGAAACTCGATCTCTCACCCATCCATCCAATTATGCTTTTGGTGTTTCTGAAAAGAAAAAAAAACAACACAGAGGGTATGAGCTTTTCAGTTCAGTAACAATCACTGTACACCTACACCAATAATAATCTTTTAAAATTCATAAGTACAGTAAAGTGTCAATTCTCATATCAAATATGTATAATGATTAAGTAAATGTGCATCAGACATATCATGTGAAACTTTTTCATTCAATATCTAAACCATAACTTGTCATATCTTTCTCTTATCATACTTTCATGTTTCTTAATCTTTTCTTTTTTGTTTTGGACTAATCAAGATCATGCCTCAATCTCAATTCATAGTCTCACCCATAATCCCTCGCATAAGCTCGTGGGGCTGTCCCAGACATAAGCTTCTGGCGGGCTATCAAATTCATGGTTTCACCCATAATCCCACGCGTAAACCCGTAGGGGCTATCCCAGGCATAAGCTCTTGGCCAACTATATAAATCATGGTCTCACCCATAATCCCACGCGTAAGCCCGTGGGGGCTGTCCCAGGCATAAGCTCCCAGTCGGTTATATAAATCATGGTCTTATCCATAATTCCACGCGTAAGCCCGTGGGGGCTGTCTCAGGCATAAGCTCCTGGCGGATTGTTAACATGACAAGGCTAGTCCAAACCATATCTTTTTCATATAATTATTTGATTTTATCTTATTAATTCTAATTTATATGATGTTCAAAGCGAAAATAATCCACATACTCATACCATTAATCATTTATATATTTGTATAGCAAATACATAACATGTTGATGCTGAAAAATTGTACCAGACATAATAGTATCTCAACATAATAATCCATCAGTTATAAATTCAACAATGTAAAACTAATAACACAAATCCAACGGTAAAATATAATATTTAATGGTGATCATGTACTGAGACTCTTACCTTAAGTTGTAATAATTAGGACTCAGAATTATGATCCGGATGTTAAGACTCTAGTCGATATCCTCTTATTCGTTGATTTGGCCTCCTATATATTCAATTTAACATCTCAAAATAAATAATTAAATTAATTTAAATTTCTAGAATTTTATTGGATTCACTGGGGTCCACACTCAACCCCTAGAATTCTTCTTCTTTTTTTAAATAATCCATCTATAAAGAAATTAATTAATTAATTAATTTTTTAATTTAATTAAATAATTAGAAGAGAGAAACCTTTCCCCATCTTTTTTTAATATTTCTCATAAAATATATAATTAAACTAACTAATTAAAAATTAAATTAATTAATTAATAATTAAACTAATTAATAAACATAAGAGAGAGACCCCCTTTCTCTCTCTTCTCTTCCTCGTTTCCTAAACAGGGATGCAAACCCCCGCCCCCTTGCTCTCCATGTGTGCCCGCCCATAGCCGCAGGTGACCGGCCGGCCACCCACATCAGTCTGCGGCGGCGGCGCTCGTGGCCTCCAATGACAGCCCGAGTGGATGGCTGTGCCCGGTGGTGTGCCAAGAAAACACGTAACAGGGGCTGCCCTGTTCTTTGCCAAAATCCCATGGTTCCCACATCCTCTAGGCGCCAGTGACCCAAAAGAGGGAAGGAAGAGGAAAGGAAAAGGAGCTTACCTGCTTCGGCGACCTCCAACGACTCCCTTTCTCGACGGCAGCCCGTGGAAGAATCTCCAAAAATCCGATGATTTTTCCAAATCTCTCACGGCAAGGATCAAGGGAGGAAAGAGGGATTTTATAGGTAAAATCTTTTAGTCCTATTAGAACTCTCAATGCCGCTATCTTCGTTGGAATAAGGAGGGAAGAAGACTCCTAACCGGAGTCTTTTTCCTCCTCTCTCATGCGTGCATGGCGCGCGGTGAAATTGGGCCTAAATTTTTTGGGTCAGTCCAAAGCCCTCATGGGTCGGGCTGGGTTATGACATTCTCCCCCTCTTAAAAATAATTTCGTCCTTGAAATTAGCGTACCTAAAGCTTCGAAGAGTTGTGGATACTTGTCTCTTATTTCTGCTTTGAGTTTTCATGTAGCCTCTCTTTCACTGTGATTGCTCCATTGGATCTTCACATATGGTATGGTTCGATGCCGCAGTACCTGATTCTTGTCAACAATCCATATAGGATGCTCTTCATAGGTCAGATCCTCCTGAAGATGCAAGGGCTCATATTCTACCATATGACTTGGATTCGGAATATATTTTCTCATCATTGATATATGAAATATGTTATGCACACCTGACAAAGATGGTGGTAGTGCTAACCGATATACAATTTCTCCGACTCTATCCAAAATTTCAAAGGGGCCTACATATCTTGGGATCAGTTTGCCACAGATTCCAAATCTCATTACACCTTTAGTGGGAGAAACTCTCAGAAAAGATGACCACCCACTTAAAATTCTAGCTCTCTTCTTCTATTGTTAGCATAACTCTTTTGTCTGCTCTGAGCTGTACGAAGTCGTTCCCAGATCATTTGTATTTTATCTACTGTTTGCGATACTTTTTCTGGCCCCAATAATTTTTTCTCTCTTACATCATCCCAACAGATAGAAGATTTATACTTTCTACCATATAATGCTTCAAAAGGAGCCATCTGAATACTTGCTTGATAACTATTGTTATAAGCGAACTCAACTAACGACAAGTGATTATCCCATGCACCGCCTAAGTCGATAATACAAGCCCTCAATATATCTTCTAAGATTTGAATAGTCCGCTCTGATTGTCCATCAGTCTGAGAATGAAAAGCTGTACTAAAATTTAACCTGGTACCAAGAGCTTTATGAAGAGTCTTCCAGAATTGTGAAACAAATCTACTGTCCCGACCTGATACAATAGTAGCTGGTATCCCATGCAGTCTTACTATCTGTTCTATATATAAACTTACCAATCTTTCTAAGGAAAGACCAACTCGAAAAGGTAAGAAGTGAGCTGATTTTGTCAATCAATCCACTATTACCCACACAGCATTATTACTTTTAAGTGTTTTAGGCAAACCAGTCACAAAATCCATAGTAATATGCTCCCATTTCCACTGAGGTATAAGAAGAGACTATAGTGGTCTCGCTGGTTTCTGATGCTCCGCTTTTACCTGTTGACATACTAGACACTGAGCCACATACTGTGCAATATCCTTTTTCATGCCAGACCACCAAAAGTTTTCTTTTAAATCTCGATACATTTTAGTACCTCCCGGGTGCATGGTATAAGCTGAGTTGTGAGTCTCCTCTGGGATCTCTTTTCTTATTTCTGAAACTTTTGGAATGCATAGCCTGTTACCAAATCGTAAGAAACCATCCATATGTATCAAAAATTTGGGTTGTGTACTAGATTCTGCTGCCTCTCTGATCTTTCATGGTTCCGGGTCCTCTTTTTGAGCTGATTTATTTGTTCAATTAGACTTGGCTGCACTGTAAGATTTGCAAGTTGGACTCGGGGATTATGTAGTCTTACCTTAATTCCTAATTTCTCTAGATTTATCAAAATGTGCTTCTGCGAGGTAATCAAAACTGCTAATTCACGCGAGAATTTTCTACTCAAAGCATCTGCTACAACATTTGCCTTCACCAAATGATAACTTATAGTTAAATCATAGTCCTTTAGTAGCTCTAACCATCTTCTTTGTCTTAAATTTAACTCCTTTTGAGTAAAAATATACTTTAGACTTTTATGATCTATGAAAATCTCATAGTACCTCACCATATAAATAATGCCTCCATATTTTTAGAGCAAAAACTACAGCTGCTAACTCTAAATCATGTGTAGGATAATTCTGTTCATAAGTCTTCAACTGTATAGAGGCATAAGCTATCACCTTTTCATTTTGCATTAAAACACATCCTAAACCCTTACGAGATGCATCACTGTAAATAACGAAGCCTCATGTTCCAGATGGAATAGTTAAAACGGGAGTTGTCACTAATCGTCTTTTCAATTCCTAAAAATTTTGCTCACATTCCTCTGTCCATTCAAACTTTACTTGCTTCTGGGTTAAGCGGGATAGGGGCATAGCTATGCGAGAGAAGTCTTCTACAAACCTTCGGTAATAACCAGCCATTTCTAAAAAACTACGTACTTTTGATACATTAGAGGGTCGACTCCACTCAACTACTGCCTCCACTTTCTTTGGATCCACTGAAACACCATCCTTGGAGATGATATGCCCGAGAAAAGTGACACTATTCAACCAAAACTCACACTTTTGCAGTTTTGCATATAGTTTCTTTCTTTTGAGAGTTTGCAACACTATCCTTAGATGTTCTTCATGTTCTTGTGGGCTCTTTGAATAGACCAGAATATCATCAATAAATACCACTATAAACTGGTCTAAGTATGGTGCGAACACTCGATTCATGAGATCCATAAAGGTTGCAGGTGCATTTGTTAAACTAAAGGACATGATCATGAATTTATAGTGTCCATATCTAGTTCGAAAAGCTGTTTTTGGTATATCCTCAGACTTTATCTTTAGTTGGTGGTAGCCAGAATGAAGATCAATTTTTGAGAAGACCTGTGCTCCCTGCAACTGATCAAACGGATCATCAATCCTTGGTAAAGGATATTTGTTTCGTACTGTTACCTTATTTAATTTCTGATAGTCTATACAAATTCGTAGACTACCATCTTTCTTTTTCACAAATAGTACTGGAGCGCCCCAAGGAGATACACTAGGTCTGATAAATCCCTTGTTTAAAAGTTCTTGTAACTACTTTTTCAATTCCTTTAGTTCTATCGGGGCCATCCAATATGGAGCCTTGGAAAGAGGACCAGTATTAGGAATTAAATCGATAGAAAACTCAATCTCTGTGTCAGGAGGTAGTCCTGGTAGGTCATCTGGAAAAACATCAGCAAATTCTTTGGCAATAGGGATATCCTCCAACTTAAGCTCCTGATGTTGGGTGTCTAATACAGTGGCTAGAAATCCTTCACATCCTTTCTTAAGAAGTCGTTTGGCACACATAGCAGAGATTAATTTCCGATAGAAGAAAAATTTGTTGCCCATAATACTAATCTCTGGTTTGCCGGAGATTTAAAACTTTACAATCTTTTCAAAACAATCAATAGTGGTATGATATGATGCTAACCAATCCATCCCCAAGATCAAATCAAAATCCTTCATCTCTAAAACTAATAAGTCTGCTTTCATCTCTCTATCTTCAATACCCAGAATGCAGTCTTTGCAAACCGAATTGACCAAAATGACATCTCCACTTGGTATAGAGACACAAAGGTCACCTTCCAAAGGTACAGGAGACAGCTCCTTATTCTTCTTGACAAAATTGGCTGATATGAATGAGTGGGTAGCACTAGGATCAAACTAAACAAATACATTATTGGATGATATTCTAATTATACTTGTCACCACCGAGTTGGAGGCATTAGCATCCTGTTGCATGAGTGTATAGACTCGTCCTTAAGTTCTAGACTTTTGTTATCCCCCATCTTGCTGCTGTCTGTTTTGAGGTGCTTGATTTGTAGGAACATTCTGATAATGCTGTGGTACCTGTTGTCTATGAAATTCTCCTCCATTGCGGCACACGATTGTCTTATGACCTTCTCGCCCACATTTGAAACATATTCCTCCAGGCCACATGCAATCTCGCTTAGGGTGAGATCCTCCACATCTGTAGCATTGAATGGTACCTTGGGGTTGTGGTTTACCTTCAGTAGCAGCTTGATTTGGTTTGGAGGTCTTTGGCTTGATGTTTTTATTATTTTGACCTTGGAATTCATTTGATTGACTACTTTTCTTCAAATTTTCTCTCTTGTAGCTTGAGCATCATTCAATCCTTTTTCTATTATTAGATATTTGTTCACAACTTCTTTGTAGGTGGGCAGCTCAAATACGGTCACCATCTGCTGGATTCGGCTCCTAAGCCTATTTTCAAATTTTCTGGCTCAAACCTCCTCATCAGCTATCAATGCTGGAGCATATTTGGACAGCTCTTCAAACTTGGCTGCATACTGAGTAACCGTCATGTCGCCCTGTTCCAGTCGGTCAAATTCTTGAAACTTTTACAGTCGGATACTCTGAGAAAAATCTCTCATAAAAGATCTTTTTAAATTCTTTCCATATGAAGGGTGCATCTTCTGGTCCCAATTTTTCGATCTCCATCTCCCACTAGTCCGCTGCATCGTCCTGAAGCATGAAAGTAGCAAAGTTGATCTTTTCTTCATCAGGACATTTTAGAGCTTGAAACACCTTCTCTGTAGCTTTCAACCAGTATTCCGCTTCCATCAGGTCTGAGGTTCCTGTGAATACCGGTGGTGCATACTGCTTGAAGTCTATTAAACTGATCCTACGTTCCACTTGATTTCCAACCCTTTGTTGCTGCTGAGGTTGATGTTCCTGCATTAATTGCTGTATAATTTATTATTGCTTTCCTTGCTGTGCCTCTAATATCTTTCTCATATCTTTCCTAGCCGTAGCTTGTTGAATCAGAACTTGCATTAGTTGGGAAGCGCTAACATGTTTCTCCTGCTGAATTTCTGGTTCATCTAGGGTCTCTGTTCCTAGAGTATTCTCAGTAGCTTGATTAGGATGTTCTTGCTGATGTGTATTATTGATTAGTGAGGGTGGAGCATCTTTCTCCTGTATCGAAGGCTCCCAAGCTTTAGAGCCATCAATAAACCAGATGGGCCTTCTATTATGCCAACGATCACTCCCTTGCGCCATCATAATCTATACAATTTTTCGTTAGTATCATCCAATTTAATACATCCAATCGTATTTAATATTAAGTTTACCCATTCTAGAAATCTACCCATGCATACTCTCTTCGAATTAAATCTTAGATTTCTAAAACCTAAGCTCTGATACCACTCTGTCACGCCCCGAACCCAGTACCCAGGGTCGACCACGTGACACGACTACATGAACTCTAGAACGATGCCCTAGAGATCATGTAAGACCTAAAATAAAAAATAAAATTTTAATATCTCCAAAATAGTTAAATAAATTTCAAAATACGTCACTGAGTTAATCCACCAAAGTAAATAGTTAACTTATTCAATTACAATAATTCAAATGTTTGCTGGTATCAGAAAATTAAACTAACTAAAATTCTAATTATTTCGAAACTCGATCTCTCGCCCACCTATCCAATTATGCTTCTGGTGTCTCTGAAAAGAAAAAAAAACAACACAGAGGGTATGAGCTTTCCAGCTCAGTAAGAATCACTGTACGTCTACACCAATAATAATCTTTTAAAATTCAAAAGTACAGTAAAGCATCAATTCTCATATCAAATATGTATAATGATCAAGTAAATGTGCATCAGACATATCATGTAAAACTTTTTTTATTCAATATCTAAACCACAACTTGTCGTATTTTTCTCTTATTATACTCTCATGTTTCTTAATCTTTTCTTTCTGGTTTTGGACTAATCAAGATCATGCCTCAAATCTCAATTCATGGTCTCACCTATAATTCCATGTGTAAGCCTGTAGGGGCTGTCCTAGGCATAAGCTCCTGGTGGGTTATCAAATTCATGGTCTTACCCATAATCTCTTGCGTAAGCCCGTGGGGGCTATCCTAGACATAAGCTCCTAGCCGACTATATAAATTATGGTCTCACCTATAATCCCACGCGTAAGTTCGTGGGGGCTGTCTCAAGCATGAGCTTCTGACGGACTGTCAACATGACAAAGCTAGTCCAAACCATATCTTTTCCATTCAATTATTTGATTTTATCTTATTAATTCCAATTTATATGATGTTCAAAGCGAAAATAATCCACAATACTCACACCATTAATCATTTATATATATGTATAATAAATACATAACATGCTTATGCTGAAAAATTATACCAGACATAATAGTATCTCAACATAATAATCCATCAATCATAAATTCAATAATGTAAAACTAATAACACAAATCCAACAGTAAAATAACATATTTAATGGTGATCATGTACATGGACTCTCACCTTAAGTTGCAATAATCAAGACTCAATTATGATCCAGATGTTAAGACTCTAGTCGATATCCTCTTGTTCGTTGATTTGGCCTCCTATATATTCAATTTGACATCTCAAAATAAATAATTAAATTAATTTAGATTTCTAGAATTTTATTGGATTCACTAGGGTCCACACTCAACCCCTAGAATTCTTCTTTTTTTTTAAAATAATCCATCTATAAAGAAATTAATTGATTAATTAATTAATTATTTAATTAAATTAAATAATTAGAAGAGAGAGAAACCTTCCCCATCTTTTTTTTAATATTCCTCATAAAATATATAATTAAACTAACTAATTAAAAATTAAACTAATTAATAATTAAACTAATTAATAAATATAAGAGAGAGACCCCCTTTCTCTCTCTTCTCTTCCTCGTTTCCTAAACAGGGATGCAAACCCCCGCCCCCTGCTCTCCATGTGTGCCCACCTATAGTCGTAGGTGACCAACCGACCACCCACGGCAGCCTGCGGCGGCAGCGCTCATGGCCTCCGTTGACAACTCGAGTGGGTGGCTGTGGCCGGCAGTGTGCGGCAAGAAAATACGGAACAAGGGCTGCCTTGTTCTTTGCCAAAATCCCACGGTTCTCACATCCTCCAGGCGCCGGTGACCCAAAAGAGGGAAGGAAGAGGAAATGAAAAGAAGCTTACCTGCTCCGGCGACCTCCAACAACTTCCTTTTTCGACGGCAGCCTGCGGAAGAATCCCCAAAAATCCGATGATTTTCCCAAATCTCTCACGGCAAGGATCAAGGGAGGAAAGAGGGATTTTATAGATAAAATCTTTTAGTCCTATTAGAACTCTCAACGCCTCGGTTCTTTGTTAGAATAAGGAGGGAAGAAGACTCCAGATTGGAGTCTTCTTCCTCTTCTCTCACGCCTGCGTGGCGCGCGGTGAAATTGGGCCTAAATTTTTCGGGCCAGTCCAAAGCCCTCGGGGGCCGGGCTGGGTTATGACAAATTATCACATTGAAAATAATTCAAGTTTTTAAAATATGATTGAAATATGTAAACAAATGTTTATGCTCTAAAACTTTTAAATATTTTATTCATCAATCTTTAAGATCATTTACATCAGTATCCCTTAAAGGGACTGATGCATTCGGAGTGGCATGGGGAAGGTTTTATGAAGGGTAAAGAGATATTGCAGGAGAGTACAAGTGAAATACTAGGATTGATGAGATATTCCTAATAAGGACGGAATGGCGTTAGAAGTAGTGCGCTCCTAATTTGTGGGTGAATACCGCAGGAGTGGAAAGTGCTCATGGATATCACTTGCCCATCAAAGAAGGATAAGATTTCTTATTGCAAACCAATATGAGGGTGAGTAGATTATTGGTTTTATATTCATCAGCCCAATATATCTATGGCAAATCGCATCCAATGATAAAACCTTCATTTCTTATTCATGTGAGTACGTGCCGTTACGTTATTTGATTTCCAAAGTAGAGTGACGAATCCTGTGATTTTTTCATACCATCCTGTCCTTTTTATTGTTTAATTATAACTAGAGCTAGCAACTAGGAGCTATAATATGTACTGGAGCTATAAAATGGGGAATTGAGGAAATGAATGATTTGCATCAGTTATGTTCATAGTGTTGCGGAAATAATAGCGAGAGTGTTAATGCAGTGGTGAACATGCTTGGCACCGTGATCTCATGATCATTCCTCTGGGGAATTGTGACAAATTAATGTCTGCATCAAAAAGTTACCATAAACTTGCCATAGGCATTTCTAACTTCATATATGTTGTGAGATGCACATCTGAGCGAGGGAATACTCTATTTTAGCCTGTTTGGACCCTTAGTAATGGTGAAGATTGATTAGGTGTTTTATGAAATCCAAAATGTTTATGGGCAGAACATGCTAAATGACTATCACACTAAGTATATATAAAGCCAAAGCCTAGCAAAGGTCCACATGTTGGTTGTTACCTGTAACCATTTGATTTTTTAAGATATAATACTAAATTCAATCAACAAATTATATTTTCTTTCGGTGAGGAACTGATCAGACATTACCATTCTGTGGCATGCCTATCAACCATCCAGGGAGAAGATCACTCTGCGAGTTTCATTAGGGTTATGATTATAGATGTGATTTAGTCTGACCAAAAACTAGCAATTGGAAGGAAATGTTCCGTGCTGAAATGCTATTTCACTGGAGAGTTGAGACAAGATGGTGGTCTCGCATGATTTTTAAAAAACTGATGATTGTCACATTATGTGCAGATAATTAATGATTAATGATGTTGTGGTTCAATCTTCTTTATGATGATATGCTGTTGTTGCATAGTTTGTCAGTGCTTGATCCACATTTATTATTGGTTATTTCAGAAATGCTTTGAGTGAGCAATTTGAACTAAGATTTGGTAATTAAAGGAGGATATGTAGGAATCCGTTCCTTCTCCTTTAATGCTTTATCCCGCCTTGTGTATCTTGATGATCTTTTCAAATTAAATTTTTTTCTTGACTTAAATGGATAAAACATTCAATTAAGGTTTTAGATTGAATTATGTGGGATATATAAATTATTACTAGATCATTTTAGCTGAGAAAAATCAGTTGTCCAGATTCTCATGTGTTTCCTTGGAAAAATTGCTCGAGTAATTGACATCATTTAGAAAAGTCAGAATCACAGAGAAATCTAAGAAAATTCGCAGGAATAACAGCTCAGAAGTGCATGAGATTAATTAACTCAGTTTTCATTCTGTTCCCTACAGCTCCCTCTGTTTCCTGGACTATGGTTAATTTTTGCCTGCTTATTTCTCAGTTTCTTTTTTTTTTTTTAATTGTTCCATGCAGCCATTACTGGTTTGGCTTCTACATGTTTAAGTTTATGAGGATTTAATTGTACTGAAACACTTTAAGATATACTAGTGATAAAAACAACACTCTCATAAAAGACATCGCCCTAATTAATTCCTTATCATAGTTATAGATTTTGGTTGCTGGTAATTTGTGGAGAAGATATTCACGTTATAGATGGATTTGAAGTATTCTGCTATTGTTCTTATTGATTTATTTTCTTTTTCCCTCTCTTCCTTTCTGTTGTACTATAAAGAGCTGTTCTTCATGCAGGAAGCTAACTGATTAGCAAGTCATCAATCAAAGGAATTGATGAATGGCACTTCCATATCCAGCAATAGCATCCGGGCAGCCTTCTCTTACTGCGTGCAGCAAGTGCACAGTTATGATTACCACCACTACCTTTGCCTTCTTCACCTTCCCCCAGCCATGCGGAAGGCTGCATTTGCCCTCCGTGCTTTTAATGTTGAAACCGCCAGGGCTATGGATGTTTCTTCCAATCCCAAGATAGGTCTCATGCGCCTCTTCTGGTGGCAAGAAGCTATAGATAAGATATTTACCAACAAGCTAATAGAGCACCCAGCAGCTCAAGCCCTCTCTTCGGTGATTTCAGGGCAGAAAATCAGCAAGCACTGGCTCAAACGATCTGTGCAGGCCCGGATAAATGATGCAAGCAGAGAAGAGCACACCATCCCAGAAACTATAGGAGATTTGGAGGGGTACGCTGAGGACACTGTATCCACCATTCTATATGCAACTCTTCAAGCAGGCGGGATTCGGTCCACTGCAGCTGATCATGCTGCTTCACATGTCGGGAAAGCGAGTGGACTGCTATTGCTGCTCAAATCTCTGCCTCACCATGCAAGTCATCATGGGAGAATACCCTATATTCCAGCTGATGTAGCAGCTAGACATGGATTGCTAGTAACAGGGAATGGCTGGTCTGACATTAGGATGGAGTCAGGTGAGGGATTATCCGATGCGGTTTTTGAGGTGGCTTCCATTGCTAACATTCACTTGCAGAAGGCACGGGAGTTGGCTAAGACAGTTCCTGCTGAAGCTGTTCCTGTGCTTCTTCCAGCGGTGCCTGCTCAGGTCCTGCTGGATTCTCTAAAGCGCAGGCAGTTCAATGTGTTTGATTCAAGGATATCACGTGGTGTCTTGGGGATCTCTCCTCTGTGGTATCAGTTAAAGCTGAAGTGGCATGCCTGGAGAAACACATACTAAAGTTGACATTCTTGGATGGAAAGTTTTTATTTTTCAAGTTGTTATGCACTTGGTTTTTTCTAAATTCCAAGGAGAGTTGAATCAACATGAGAAACCGTTCTCGTGTCAGCTATTGCCATCTTCAACTTTGTGGAGCATGAAAGAAACTCTTGTTGGTTATAGCAATAAGATTATTTTTGTTAGATGAAAAAAGCCTTGCACTTTAAGTCTCTAAGGTGCTGGAATATTTATACCAGACAGGATTTTGTAAAAAATTGTTTCCATTTATTCAATCGGCATGAGAATTGGCTAAACAATTTTGGACTTGGCAAAATGAAGCAAGGCTATGATCCATCC
The DNA here is from genome assembly GCA_006176705.1 of Cocos nucifera. Lineage (NCBI taxonomy): Eukaryota > Viridiplantae > Streptophyta > Magnoliopsida > Arecales > Arecaceae > Cocos > Cocos nucifera. The sequence goes on from QRFJ01000116.1 coordinate 2,317,908, forward strand.
CATCATCTTTGTGTGGAATCATTGTGTCCCAATATTGTGCATGTGTTTAGGCAATGATTTTGTGGTGGAATCAATTTTGGTCTGCAGGGAAAAATCTTGTTATCAGGGGTTTGCTTTCAAGCAAAAGAAATTATTAGGAGTTTGTTGTTTTGGAGGTCTGTTTGTAAGGTTTCTGAAAAGAAACCTTGAGAGGAAAATTTTAAGGATTACAAAACAAAAATATATCACTAATCTAATGTTTATCTTACATATTGCCATAAATGTCAGCATAATGAGATGAGAATGTCATGTTGCTGGATAATCTTGTGTGTGTGTGTGTATTAAAAATGAGGCTCTGCATTGGCAGAGTCTTCTTTTGCCATCTGTACTGTCTATCCTTTTGCCATGCATCTTTTGACATTGTACCAGCTTTGTGCAGGGTTTTGTTGGAATTGCACTAGAAGAAGAAGAGTATTCTTCAAGTTGTGCAAAGGTTGCTATGCAGGTCACATCAAGAAATTTGACAAAAAGGACTCAAAAGCTTCAATTCGATTCATTATATTAAAAAACAGGAGAGTATATGATGTATTTATAATGTTTTAGAGTTGTCACATTAATAGAAATTAATGAGATCCTTTAGAACCGAATTAGAATTAACATAACTTGCAAAATATAACTTCTAGGAACAAATCCCATATCTTAAGGGTGTTTTACAAGTCTCACAATAGCTATTCTATCATTCGATAGGCAGACTTGGATTCAAACTAGGTCTAAAGTAACTATCTGAATAAGTCTGACAGTATAATAATTGCCATCTGAATTTAACATGATATTATAGATTCTATCATCCGATCACAAACCTGGACTATACTGATATCAGTTTGATTTTTTGGCCATAATTTTGTATTCAACCTCTGATTAACACGATTTAATTTGTAAACAAAGATTACTCTAGGATCGATGCATCGAAAGTGGTTTTATTCTGAAGTTAACTTCTATGCTATTTTTGATAGATTTGTGGAGATGAAAAATTCGAGCTCTTTGGGCACCTGTGAGTCAAGTGCCAACTACCATACACTCATGCTTAGCTATCAATTTAAGCTCTCCTGACTTGCCTTTCCAAGATTCTCCATAATGCTTCAATTACCTTCCCGGATCGCCCATAATGCTTTGATGTTGCTCCTGGACATCATTCTCAAGGCAGGAGCAAAGGAGCCAAATTCTAGGAAGGAGTATGTAAACTAATCTGAAGATTTTAAAAGTAAATAGTTGATATAATCTTGTCCTACTTGTCAAATAAGTAGGTGCTTTTGACCTTTTCGGAAAGTCTTCCCCAGTTGGCAGCTAACTTCTTGCAATTGCTATATGATAGATGTGGAAATAATCCAGATATATATATTACCATACAATACATCTATAGGTGCCTAATTTACTAACACTTTCAGATGTCTACTTGCAACTACTGATAGAAATATAAGCTGTACTTCTGTTTAAATTCCCGCCCAGAAGGGCACACCACTCTCTGGAATCCATGACCTCCCCTCTATAAAGTTCTCAACAGTGAATGGAGCAGCTTCACTGGAGTCGCTCAGTACATGAAATCCAGGCCACTTCACCCTCTTCCCAGCGTCGGCACCGTCCCCGGTGTTCATATACTCCGCATAGTATAAGGTATCAAGTGCGAAATCTCCTCGCCACCTCGCCCACCCTTGAGGATCTATCAGACCATCCAGGTCTGTCTTCAAGAACACTGTCCTCGAGTACTCCTTCCATGGCCTGCCAAGATAGCTCTTGAATGATCCCTTAACCTGTTCGAAATCTGGTGCAGGCCTCACTCGAGATGCATGGATCGAGATGCCCGTGTTCTGGTTCTTGTCATCTCTTCCTTGGGCTGTGATCATGTTGGCCTGGTGCCACATTGGCTTCCTCACATAGATGTCGCAGTTTTGAAGCACTGCTGCGGCATTGCCGAAGATGAAATCAATCGTTCCATAGATTTGGCATTCGCGGTAGAATTGCCTCTGCGAGAGCACAAAAAGCGTGTCTTGATAGCCTTTGAAGCTGCATCTGTAGAACACCGAGTGGTCGGAGCCCACCCTCACGGCAACGGCCTGATGTTCCCCGGGGCCGGCGGCGTTCTCAAATGTCATGTCCCTTGCCCAGAAGTTGTCACCCGTTACACCTACAAGGAAATATGCAGGCGAGATTTTCTACTAAAACTGGATTTATCAAACCAATCTAGTAAAAACTATATTCATAAGAATCAGAAAATAAGATTTACAAAAAAATCTAGAAGAATATCCAATACAGTAGTTCAGATATTTGTTCCTTTATGATTAGCTACATATGACGCCATCATATATATCAGTAAATCTTAGCTACATGCATGGATCTTGATGAATTTTCTTCTGAACTTACCAAAGGTGGCTGAACTGAAAGTGGTGTAACCATCAGGAACGCTACGGTCGCCGGTTATGATCGTGTTGTCGATGCCATCTCCGACGAACATTACGTTCTTCAGTTTCCTACCAATGTCGACATATTCTTTGTATACCCCTCTTTTGACGTAGATTACCACCCTGCTTTCCCTCCGCCGTTGCTGCAGTGCAGCTACTGCTTCATTGATGGTCTTGTAGTTACCTGAACCATCTTGACCTACGACCACGTCTGCTCTTTGCTTGGATGCATCCCATGATACTAGCAGTCCAGCATCATCAAGGGCTGTGACGTTCCACCAATGATTGAATTGTTCTGAAAGCAAGAAAGCAAAAACATATGGTGAAATGATAACTGGTTCATCATAAGCTTTTCGTGGGAGATCTCTGTGTGGGTGCAGGCTTTCGTGCAAAAATCTGATTGATCTTCTTTTACACTGTGAACCATTGGATCGTGTTTTATACAACTTTCAAAGCACAACATCTATTTCGAGACCTATGCATGTATTGTGGGGGAGATGTTTGAGCGCTTTGAAAGTTGTGCAAAATATGATCAATAGTCTATGTTATGAAAGAGGATCAATCATTCTTTTACGTGAAGGAGACAATCCGATCCCTCTCTGCATACAAATTGCCGGAAATATGTGATACCTAAACTATGCTATACCACACGGGGCCCAGACCACCTACATCAATGCTTTTGCTAGGTTTTACATTTTTACAAGTTTGGGGATACCTGAATGTGCCGAGTTTATACTATTGATGTAACTTTGCGCCAGCTGTTTGTTTCCTTACAAGTTTGATTAACTTGGATGGAATATTTCCCTTCTTTTTTTCCTCCATTTTTTATAAAAATTTGAATATAAGTTTTTCTTGGTAAGGAAAATTTCAATATAAGTTAATGTATGAAAAGATGTTCAAGGATTACAGTTGAACAGAACATCGCATGCATTATATAATGGATGACCGGACGTTCGCCGCATGCAGCTATCTATCGTAGATCTATCATATGTATTATATGATATATTATATACATAGCAAAAAAATTATATATTTTTAATTTTTATTTTTAATTTTTTTTTATATATAATTTTGTGGATATCATCTATGATGATTGGCTTTTATATGGGATCGGAGCAATTTTTTTTTCAGACATTATATTTCGGTCCCACGTGAGAGCCACAATTCATGAAATTATAACGCCGAACGCATTTCTCTTTATTTTATAATAATTTATGATACAAATGTGACGTGGCTAGCAGTTGAACACACTTGGCAGCAGGATCACAATCTTTAAGAAAAACAATTTAGACCACGTCATTAATATATATATATAACATCCAACGATTTTACCCGGAGCCGGCCAGTTGGCACCCGAAGGAAACCTGTCATGCTACTCACCATCATCCTTCAGGTCAGCCGCTGGCGGTGCGTGCAATGCCAATGCCTTCTGGAGCAAAGTCCTCACATTCCTCGCCGACGCCGGCGCCGGCGCATTCACCTGGCGAAGCCCTTCCATGCACGTGGAATGTGCGGTCATCGCCGCGCTCAGCCATGTGTGAGCATCGACCAGCTCGTAATCCCCCATCAACCGCTGGAGAGTCTCCTCACCGTCCTCGTAGAGCCGGGCACAGTCGGACAATGCCATCCCCTTTTGGGTGTCATGCAGACCATCTTTCTCCAAGTACATTGAGGCCGAGACCCACTCGATGGCACTCACAAGCGCGTCATGTGCCTTTTGGACGGCCTCCTCTCTGTGCCTCCTGCTCGCCACCTTCGGATCTAGAGAAGAGTAGGAGGAGGTGAGGGCCATGAAGGACAAAAAGATCAGGAGAGACAATGAGGAGAATCTACTGCCAGCCATTTTCTTTGGTTCTTTAGGTTAGAGAGGAGAGGGATGATCTTCTAAAATATAACTTCAAGATATAAGTAGAGAGAGAGAGAGAGAGAGAGAGAGAAAGGTCATGACCAGGTGGCAAGCAGGGGTGGTGTGAGGAGTAGGGTGAGGATAGTGTCAAGAGGGAGGAGGCACCATGTGTTGGTTTGGTGGCAGCCGTGGTGATGGATACAAACAAGCAACCCGTGTCTACTTGGCAACATATCGTTTTTCTGTGAGAAATTTTTGGAATTGAAGCCAATTTTTCTGAGGAAATTAGAGAAGCTGATCAAAGAATCAAACATTAGAGAAAAGAAGCAAATGAAATAATGTATCCTTAGAGGAAAAGTAGGCTTGGTCTTGCAAATTTTTGAAATTAGAAAATGAGCTATATGAGTTAGCATAAGCATCCATCTTTAGAGCCGGTAGGAATGGTGCAGACTATATCATTCAGGATCTAAATATTTGGCTATTGGCTATGGGGGATTAATATCTTTTTGAGTTTTCTATGTCGAGAGCAAAGCTTAATATTGCTTGGACGGATATCATCTACGAAAGATAGAGTTATGAAGCGAAATAATTTTTATCGAATGTGATTTCACCATAGTTATCAGCTAGATATAGAATAAGACGATGCATTTGAAAGCTCATTCATGACATTTGGAGGTTCCTTCATCAATTCACTGCAACATTTATTTGGTGAATAGCATGGCATATTAGGTTGTATTCTTTGTCACCGAACAAATCAAAGATTAGATCTGGCATCAGGACGATACTTGTCTATGGAAAAATCTTAAAGGGAACCAATTAGCTTTTCTTACAAAATTTTTGGAATTGAGAGATATGGTTCCTAATTGCTCAATCTCACTCAAGAGTCGTACGTCTAATTAATTCCTACATAAAAGTAAAGTGTTAATTATAGAAAATCCAAAAAAAGAAAGGATCGTTCTAACTCGGTGGAATTTTGAGAAGGCTACTAATCATCTCTTTTTGTCAAGCCCTTTTCCTGAGAGCACATGAAACTTTTTTAGTTAGCTTTCTAACACTTGATTATCAACAGGACTGCAACTTAGGCTGTTTCAATTTCAACCATGTTCAGAGTTAATTAGACCTAACATGACTTCTATATCCCCAAACCTAGACCTCCAACCTGCCCTTGGTTGGAATTTTTCTAACTAGCCAAACCTCATCCAATCTTAAGCAAAAATCAATTTGGATAGATTTAATACAGATTTATTTGGGCCATGTCACATAAATCATATTACTCTCTTTGTTGATTGTGGCTAGGCTTTTTCAATTTTTGTTGGACTCTTTCATTTTTAAAGAAAATTGGTTTGACCTCTCTAGACTCATTTTTTGAGAAAAATAAAATAAAAGAAAAGAAAAAGAAGGCAGAACAAAATCTTTTCTTAGAAAATTATAGAAGTTTAAGAAACAAAAAAATTAGTTGAAAAAAAAAAAAAAAAAAAAAGGCAAACAAGCAAGATGAATTATCCTTAGATGGAAGATGACTTTTCCTTGAATTTTTTAATAATTAGTTGATATATCATTTGGTACAAAAATTAGTCCTTTTCTAAGACCCTAAAGAAGCTTAAAGAATAAAAAGCAAGAAAGATCAAGCTTAAGTAAAAGAAATAAAAAAAAAAAATGCTAAATGATAGAGGAAGCTTTAAAAACTAAAATTTAAAAAAATCAAAGTCCATAAAAATGTAAAACGGCTAAAGGAAGGGCTTGAACATGGCCAAGGGCCATGCGCTAACCGAGCTACTCCAACATAAAAGACTCTCAACCCAGAATTAATTAGCTGGTGAGAATGAAGGGAAAAAAAACACAAGAACTGCTAAGAATTTGGGTTTCTTTAACCATAATGAGTCACTATTTTGGTCCATCAGAACTCGTATGGGAGTTTAGGAAGCTTTTGGGATGTTAAGCAATCATGTGAATTTGCGTTACATTGTTCAAATCTCAATTAAAGCACAAAAAACCATGTGTAACTAGTATTTTGCACATCCATTGCACAGGATGATATAGCTGAGATCTTATTTAATCCATAGTGGTTTGTAAAATAAATAGACAAAATTGAGCATATTATCACCAAGAGATTATCTTCTGAAAAATGATAACTTGAAAAAGAATAATTAGCAGACGTTTAGGATTCTAGGGCACTTTCTAGATTAGAACTTTGAAGATTGTCTAAATCCATCAAGATTCTATACTCACGCCGTTTCAGATTCTCTAGATATATAGATCTATCTAAGATTCTGCTGGACCTTTTTTTAAATATTAAATATATATTAAGGGGTATGGGTAATATGTTAGATCTGTCTTATCTGTTTCCCCTACGTTATAGAAAATCCATCTCTGAGAGAATCCAGCTTGAAGCGCTCTCTCGTTAAATAGTAGAGAGGAAGATCCACTTGGCTCCTTTGACTTGTGGCCCTTCTGCAATCAAAGTTAATGTTTCATTTAAGTACATCGTCACAAGTTGAAAGAGGTTCATTTAATTTGATTGAACAAAAATTCTTATCATTAATAGGTCATTCTCGTTAAGAGAACTTGAGTTTGCACAATGAAGAGGTGTGCGAGCGAAGGATTAAATTATGTTACGAATAAAAATTAAAATTCTATAAAATTTGACCAAAAATGTTAAAGCCACCAATTAGTGGGAGCAGATAGGATCCACATGGATGTAGATCCCAAGCTTGTCAGAGTAATCATAGTTTAAAGACTATAATAAATGAACTATGGATTTAAAATTTTACAAAGCCATAAACCATACAGGTGTACGTGCAAATGAATGATCGCATAACACTTTTTAAAATGCTGCTGAACAAATACATGTATAAATTCCAAATGAATTATGTGGTATGAACAATGCATTTTTAACACGTCTCACATCTAACACACCTCAAGCAGGGTCAAAAGTTTAACGGGCGAGGTATGATTCAAGAACATAATAGGCAATCTTCACGTACACGTATACATACATTACCTTTTTTTATATATACTATCTTCATCTTATTTTAGAGTTTTCTACTTCTCTTTCTCTCTTCTCTCTCTTTTTCTCTCTACTATATTCATTCTTCATACATTGTGTATTTATAAATAGTTCTATAAGACCAAAATTGAGTCAAAATTCTTAATATTCAAAAGACAAGTAAGAGTTAGTTTTTTTTTTTAAAAAAAAAAAATCCTACATGCAGCAATTTTATTGGCATTATGACACATCCATGATAAAAAAAATTGTAGTTTTTTTAATTTTTAGTTCCATAATAATTTTCCAAGAATCTCATTCATAAGCATATATTTACCTTATATAGTTAATGACTCTTCCAATAAATTGAAATATAAATTTTTTAAGAGCTCAAATCAAATAAGGCACTATATTTGAACAATAATGCAAAAGAGGAAGACACAATCCATTTTTTTAGCCTTAAAGTAAAACATATATTTGGTTGCCATCCAAAAAAAATGACGTAATATTGTGCATCATATAATCTATACATGTATAATATGGTTCTCACTAATTAAATTATCAAAGATCAAAACATGTCTACCACACCATTTTAACTTTATAGACAATTCAATTCATGTACGAGTGTTTGGAAAAAAGTTATAATCTATACATGTATTATGTGGTTCTCTTTTTAAAGGGAAAAGGAAGGTGAAGAGCTACTCTCATTTTATTTCATATCAAGAAATAGATACAGATTATATAATATATATATACAAGATGACTTTTTTTAAAAAAGAAATGATCAAATTTTAGGAGGTGATGCTAAGCTTTTAAGTCTCTTCTTAAGGTTATGTGCCTCAGAATTAGTCTTAGATAAAAAATACTCTAACTTTTCAAAGATTCGAGGATGCTGTGCAAAATAAAGTAATAAATCATTTCTTGGTTAAAAAGATATGTGCATTTCTCTCCCTTCATATCTTCCAACATATAGCAGCCATAAGCATATCATTTATCTTATTGTCTGTATAACTTCTATTTTTATTCCTCCAACTCGTTCAAAAGTCAAGAAATAAAGACAATATTTCTTTCAGTCTCAATTATAGCTTAAGAATGGCCTATAAATTTTAAATGAATATGTATTTTAAAAAGATGATTAGCTATTTACATATTTAAGCCATATAAAGTACAATTCTTGCTAACATTCTAACTATTTTTGGTGAGCATCTCGTTTGTGTATAGCTTATTCCTTATTGCTAATTGTAACAAAACCTTTACCTTTTCAGGAGCATGGATCCTCCAAAGTACTTTAGCAAATGAATATTTTAAATCATCATAATTAAAAAAATTATATAAATAGCCAATGAAAAATAATTTATTCTGAGTTAATTTCTATACCTATACATCCATAATACGAGAAGGTTTGAGAAGAGCGAGAGAGATGAGCAAAGAAACTAATTCAATTTGAATTTCAGTCAATGGTCCTTGAACTCTAATGCACCAATCCAATTTTCTTCGACTTTAAAATGATGCGACGGACATATTAGACTTCATCACTTGAAAATAAAAAATATTAAAATAAAAATTTTTTTTATCTAAACATTCTTTCAAAATTTAATAAAATATTTATTTTTAATTTTGAATGCCATACAATTCAGAACATCGGATGTATTACATGGTTCCCACTAAATTTATTATCAAAGATCAAAACATGTCTGCTATACTATTTAAGCTTTACAGATAATTCATGAATGTTTGGAAAAAAATTATCGTACCTTATTTTTAAATCCTAAAGCAAATAAGTGAAAATATTTTTTATAAAATTAAAAAATATAATATATCTAGCATGAAAATTTAAATTAAAAGATAAGAATAAATTTGTGCATGACAATTATCACAAATTATTAGGTCTACATGATGTAAAAATATTTTTTGTAAAATTAAAAAATATAATATATCTAGCACGGCAACTTAAATTAAAAGACATACAAGAATAAATTTGTGCATTATCAGGTCTACATGATCGACGTAGTTTTTTTTTTTTAAAAAAAAAAAAAGAAAAAGAAAAGAAAAGAAAAGAAAAGAAAAGTAGCGTAACGAAATGACACGTCACCAAGGCGGTCATGTCTAACATCTAGGTGGCCGGTCAAGACCGGTTTACTCTTATCCCGGTCCGGCCGGGCTCGGCGGCGATCCGGCTCCGGACTCGCTCGAACCGGGAGACGGGGCAGGGAATGGTTATGCCGCCGGCGTGGTTGAACCCGAACTCCTCCTCCGCCTCCCTCAACAGCTCCCCGAAGAGCGGATGGTTGAAGTAGATCACCGGCACCACGAACCGGCGCGGTGGCGCTCCCTCCTCCCCATTCCTCCCGCCGCCCACGTACACAGCCATGTGTCCCTTCGGCGGCGGTGGGGGCCCCCGTCCTCCGCCACCCTCCAGTGGTTGCACCGCCACCTCTTCCCTCTCCGTCCGGTCACCACCGACGCCGCCGAGCCTGCGGGCGAGGCAAAGGCCCCACCGGCGGAGCTTCGTTGTCAAAGGCGCGGCCTTTATTTGGTGAAGTTGGGGTTGGAACAAGGGAGGAGTGGTGGGGGAGAGGTGGAGGTACCCTTTCGTGGAACTTCTACAAGAGGCGCATCTCCAAATGCGGACTAACCTGATTCGCAGCTTGAAACCTCTCAATTTCTTCATGGTTGGAGGAAAAAAGATCACTTTTATGGAAAGATTAGCAGAAGATGAAGGAAAGAGTGTGTGGTTTAGGAGAAAGACTACGGATCAGCAATGGACATGGTGGGGCGGGATAGGGTCAGGCAGGCTTCAGAGAGAGAAAGGAAGGGCTGGCTGTTCATCCCCACCTCTCTCCCTTCTAAAAATTCGATCTTTTTCCGCAGAGAATGGAAGAACATGGATTCGTCCCTGTTTTTAAGGAGAGAAGGAGAGAGGTGAGAGGAGATATAGGAGAGTGTGGGTGGGGGGTCGTGGTAGGCGAAGGGGTGAGAGTTATGACAGAGAGAGAGAACGTACGGATGGAGTCCTTTGTGTTTCCGTGCTGCCAAGCCGAGTAGGCTTGGGTTGCTGTCTTGCTCTCCGATTTCATCTGTTTCTAAGGTGGTCGTTTGTTGGATGCCGTCTGTTGGTTTCTGATATTTATCTTAAATGTGGAAATGGGAAAGAGAATAGCGTACCGGAAAGAAAGCCAGTTTGGTTTAGGAATTACTACATTTCTATGTGACTTCTAAGTTGTAAACATGTTCTGTTACTTGAATTACCATTCTGGGTGCGTCATAAGGGCAAGTTATTGTGGATGGGGGAGCTATTTGTTGGAACATGCAACCTCCTTTTATTCTCACCGACTTGGATTCTGGAGGCGTTAAAGCAGAGAGAGCTTTCATCTTGATAGCAATGGAAGAGTTGTCCTTCTGAGTTGAACTTGGAATCTTTTCTTATTTCACAAACTCTAAGAAGAGATGTGCCAACCAGTGGATTGAAGTCCCATTGGCACCAAGCCAAGATTTTTTTGTTTTTTCTAGTAAACATACGAGCAACTAATTACCAAAAAAATATGTGAGCTACTAGATGTTTTGACGGGAGGATGGATGAAACAGTAAAATAGAAACTCAAGAAAAAACAATGCAAAGTAAACCCTTCAACCATGTATTAAGACATGACTCGATTTTATTTCTTTGTGAAAGGATATATGACACTAGTTGGGATTATTTTAAAGGCTAGCGTGCAGGTATTTTATGCTAAATCTATAGAAGTTCGATCACTTAAGAGCCCACGGGACTTTGGCAACATTGTCCTCATTGCCTGTAATGGACCAAAAGTTTCGAGTTTAAATACAAAAAGGGGACGCTTCCACCACTGTTCTGAAAAATAAAAGTGACACGGTCACTTGTTGATTAGATCTCTTATACTATAAAGCCATTGCTCCACCTGTATTTGAGGGTGCTGAGGAAGGATTATCCACTACAGCGTTGATACGTACATTCAGAGTTTCTTAAAGTCAGTATTTAATTTTTTATTTACTGTTTCATATTTGAATGTATAGCAGTTAAAATGAGGCATATCCCTATGTGATGAGGTTTTCCTCCTGTTCCTAACACGGCGACTATTGACTGCTTCTTTTCTGTCATCACATAGTTTTCACATCCATAAATAATATTATTGAAGGGAAAGAATTTTATCGAGGAAAAGTTACGGACAGCACATCCCTATTTTAGGGTCGTGGGGGTGTTGTTCCTCCGAGTTTTCTTAGGCAGCAAGGCCCGGGTCGGACGACCTTCTCTATCTCGTGCTGGTCTTCTCAATTTGGAGCAAGCTTCTCTTGACTTTATCACTAGAAGATGATGAATCACCGATGTACCAAGCTCCTTCCAGGGGTAACGTTGATGACGTCATAAGGCGGCCGACCTTTTTATCATTTCTGGCTACGACAGCACCCTTGATCGATCTTCTCCTGCTTCAAATTGGCATCGAAAGAATTTATCCAGCCATCCATTTCTGACGAGCTCATCAATTTCATCTCGGAGCTGAATGTATTCCTCAGTATCGTGGCCGTGGTCGCGATGGTTGGGACATTACTTGCTTCGATCATGCATATTTGGGGGAGGCTGGAGTCCTTCTGGTCTTGACAGCTGGTTCTTAACTTCCATGAGAATTTGAGTTCGAGGAGCATTGAGAGGAGCGTAGTCGCGGAACCTTTTGGAAGGAGGACTTCTTCACGCCCTTCTATCGGGGCTTCCTTGGTGATGAGCTCGAGAAGTTCGGACCTTGCTTACGTTGGGGAGGTCGTGAGCATGGCTGAACTTCCTGTAAAACCTTCTGTGGGAGAACTTCATGCTTCTTAGTCGGGACTTTCTTGACGATGAGCTCGAGGGGGAGCTCGGTCTGGCTTGCCCGAACTTCATTCCACCTTCTGTGAATTCTTTGTAGGGGCTTCCTTAAAGACATACTCGAGGAAGAGTTCGGCCTCGCTTGCGTTGGGATGGTCGTGAGCGTGGTCGAACTTCATTCCACCTCCTGTGAGATCTTTGTAGGGGGTTTCATTGATGACATACTCGAGGAAAAGTTTGGTCTTGCTTGCGTCGAACTTCACTCCATCCTCCTGTGAAGCTTTCATCGGGAGAACTTCATGCCCCTTTGTCGGAGCTTCCTTAACAGCGAGCTCGAGGGGGAGTTCGGCCTCACTTGCGCTGGGGATGTCGTGAATGCGGTCGAACTTCATTTCGCCTCTTTGTGAGACCTTCTGTGGGAGAACTTCTGCTCTCCGTTTCTCCTTCCTAAGGATGATTGGTATGTCCAAATGCTCTTTCTTAAGGCCGATTCCTCGCATCCTCATGACGGATTTGCTGGCAAAATCTTCATCGGAGGTTGTCGCACGGCCTGTATCATCTCGACGGGATCATGAATTCGATCAACAAGTTAAACTGCTCTACATCTGCGGTGGCTTCGAGTAGAACCTAGGCTGCTGGGGCTGAAATGGGAGCAGATGGACCTGGCGCGGAGGCCACCAATCGTCCAGTCGAAGCTCTTCTGGGAGGCATTTTCTCTTTGAAAAAAAATTCTAGAGAGAAAGAAGAGAGATCTCCGGAGAGGGGAGAGAAAAATCATCGTCGAGCACTCCTTTAAGAATAAGGGAACCTCGGAGGTTCAGTGCCCTTCCTCTAGTGCCAATCTGTTGATGTAGAATCTGGTCATCGCCGAAATCAGCTGGAGTGAAGATGGACGAAATCGCCGTCGGAGACCTGCAAAATAAAATTCCGTCCGGAGCCGGTGGGGGGTAATTCCGGCAGGACCCTCCGACGATCAAGTCAGCTCTGGCCAACAGAAATGGAGTGCTCGAAAATGAGGTCCGCAGAGCTTAGAGAAGGAGAGGAGAGCTTAGAGCTTAGAGATCAGAGATTAGAGTTAGCATATCTGGAGGGTCCTTTTATAGGCGGAGCTTGATTGATGATGACGGTCATATCATCCGATCGTGGGCCACTCGGAGCCACATGGAGTTCGATATGGAGAGAAAAGTATCGTCAGGCGGATAGTGGCAGCCATGCTGATGGGTCATGGGCCGATGGGGCTGCTTACGAAGAGAGTGGTGTCGTTAGTAGTGGTGGTCGTGTCGTCAGTAGTGGTGGTCCTGTCGTCCGATCACGTTGCCTGTGGCAAACTAATGGCGACAGTTCATCCAGATTTGATAGCCGTGGCTCTGAGAAAGCGGGCATTGATCGGTGGACTTCGATGTGTATCCGTTCCAGAGGAGTTCGGACCCCTAAAAGAGTTCGACCGAGGGAAGCTTGGAAGGAGTTCGGCCGGAGGAGTATGGAGAAAGTTTGGCTCTCGTAGGCGTCTGGCTGGAAGGCGCAGAGGAAGTTCAGCTCTCACGGGAGTCTAACTGAAGCTCGGCCACTGGAGAGTTCGGCTAAGGCCCGGCTGCTAGGAGTCCGAGGGAGCTTGACCGCTGAGGAGTTCGGCCGGCTGAAAGAGTTCGGCTAAGATCCGTCCGCTGAAGCTCTTCCGCGGCTACCGATTGCATTAAGCTGAGCATTAAACTAGACTTCGGCAGAAGCGGAGTTTATTCCCAACATACAGCAATTTAGTAAAGCTACTAAACTCACAACAATTTTATTTAAACCATTGTTGTACAGCAAAGATGGTTCCAAATTTACTGACTTTGATCATGGCAGACCATCAAGAACAATGCTAAAAAATAGAGTTGGTCAGAACTTGTACCAGGTAATTCATATACCACTGGGAAAAAATTGACACGCACATGACCAACCTTTTGTTTTGAAAACAAAGGCACCAGTTATCTTTCTTTCTTAAGAAATCTACAAATCCCAGCCCCATTCAAGTTTCATGAAAGTAGCAAATATCCACATTTTGTTAGAAGAAAATTCATGGTTTTGATTTAGGTTTGATGATTGATAGAGAGGTGGGAAATGTGCAGTTAATACCAGTAGTATGTTTTTTATTTAACATCCATTGAAATTAGTTTCATGAAGGCCTGCAAGCTCCAAAAATAGCTTATTCTTATAAGTGGAGGTTGGTGGTTTGTCGGTGTTGGCACTATATGTTTTAGTTGCTAAGAATATTATCAGGAGCCCCAGATGTTTAGGAACAGCCCTTTTTTCTTCTCTTGTTTTAAATATTAAAGTTAATTGCCTGATGAATTGGGCAGCTCAGTGAGCTTGGTACTAAAAGGCTTAACCTTACAGGGAAAGCTCTTCTGATTAAACCAAAAAAAAAATCTCAGCTGAACCTGATCAACAGTCTCAAAAATCAAATCATTTAGACTAAATATTATAAGAGTGATCATATGAGACAATCAAATGCAAGAGAGCTCGCCTATGCTCTATTCCAAAGCAAAAGAAAAAGAAAAAAACATTACCGGAATGAATCCGCATTCTTTCAAAAGAAAACTGAGTTGCCTATCAATGATTGGCAACAATGTTGTGCTTAGTTTGGTAATAATGATTTAACTAATATAGCACACCAATGTAGATCCTCACACACTCGTTCTATTTAAACTCTAACATCCTCGTTAATTTAAAGATCCAAATTTATTTAAAAATCTCATAAACACCATGATCAACTCATGATTGTTTCAAATAGGCTTGTGATACAATATTCTATAACTTACATAGACTATGGGTTAGATCTGCTATGATACTATTTGTAATAATTTAAGATTTTATTCAATAAAGTTATTTGAAAAGTATTTTTTGGATTCTTTATCTAATTAAAATCTATCTAGTGTAATAGCTGATATAGGACTAAACGTAAATATTGATTATGGCTTGAATTTTGGTGTGATCTGATTTATAATCCAATTTGACTATTTTAAGGAGTTGATTATGATAGATTTTCCACGAGGTTTGTAGTAGTAATGGAGGATTTGGGCATTTTGTTATTTAATTGAGTGATTTATTTGGACATTTTGGTCTTTTCTTATTGTTTTAAAATTTGATGGCTATATATTATAATCATGCCTTTTGTTATTTGAATGGGTAGAGATTATTATTCATTCTTTTATATTCCATATTTTGATATGATAAAATCTTTTCTTATCTTCATCTATGGACATAAGTCAAAAGTTGAATCACGTAACTTGCTGTATTTTATTTTCTATGTGTGATTACTTGTTGTTATTTTGGATTTCATGGATAATCTTGCAATGATAAGTCTGCATGAGTTTTTACGATTAACAACTTGGATTATTATTAATATAAAGAAAAAAAATTCTGAATTCATAGCTGATGTCCTGGTTAATGAAGGACAGAAGTACTTGCTTTAATTGGTACGTATGACTGAATTGGCACTAGAGGCCCTGGATACATGCTTCGAGTACTGGAGTAATTACCGATGAAGAGATCTTGTTGTCTCAGGTGTGAGGGATCAATGTTTTCAGTAAGTGTTATCCTGATCAAGTATGGATCATATTGGATGTGCCAGCGTCAAAGCGGTAGCAGGCCATAAGCGCAGCTTTTTCTGATGATGTGAAAATTATTCAATATAATTGCAAGCTATGTCATGATCCCAAGTCGATGTCCAGTACTAATTTCTTTGTACTCTCTTGAGAAAGGAATTTAGCTGGAAAATTAATGGCTGCCATTTGTCAAGTATTATACCTCCTTTTCTGCAAGGATGGAAGCAACCCCTAAAAGCATGCTGAAATGTGCATCAATCTATCTAAATAGCATTCGTACATCCTAGTAGTCTTAGTCCTCCTGTTGACGCTATCTACTATGCCTAGTTTTCTTTCTATCCCATATCGTACCTTTCGAGAGCATGATCCTAATCATTCCATCGTCCACTCACAAATGATCTTTATTTGTGTTCTGCTGGTAGGACTATAGCAGGTGTTACTATTTTGAATGGATAGATATAAACCAAATGCAATCATATGTTCTCTTACTATTGTTATCATTTTCTTTTGGTGAGACTCATATATTTCACAACCTCCCACAACAAAGTAGCATCAATACTAAGATGGTAGCATGCCATTATGAAATCCATTAAGCCGGGCCACTGCTCTAGAACATGAGGAGCCACTAAGGGAGAAAGTCAAAAAAAGGGTGAGAGAATGGTTCACTCTGCGCTCGCCACGCATCTATGTCACCAAGGGAGAAAGTCAGAGAGAGAGTTGACAAGCATTTGTTGTCAAAGCCTTGGCCTCATGACTCATGACATTGTATGCAAGACTAGAAGAACCATGTACAAGTCTTCATTCATCACTGACTAGGATTATGCACTTGGCATTGTTAAATGGAAAAAAAATTACTTTCTGATGGACTCCCATGTAAATATGATCAGACAGTGAGTAATGAGAGTGACAAATTAAGCAATATTGAACTATAATCTTTGGTGTAGGTAACAAACATTAGCAGTTGACACTGATGATAGACCATAATGACAAGGAATTTGACATCAATTGTGAACCTAAAACATAAGCTAGTGGAAGACATTACTTCAGAAATAGTCATAATTACATCTGTAATTCTTGTTTCCGTGGCATCAATAAGTTGGTGAATGGTCCCCTTCCGGTCATAAGCATAAGCATTTTGCTAGGGCTCATGTTAACCTTTTGTGCAGCTAAATTATTTCCGTATGGGTATTCTGATCAATATTTTATATTGATCGTTAGAAAAATATTCGAGAGGTTGACTGAAATTAGGTGCTGATCTGACCTCAAAAGGACCTACTAAGGCTTTAATATACGCTCCTTTTCCATTGTTCGAGGAACTGTTAAGAGTCAAAAAGTACCTTAACACTTGGACCTAATGGGATTCTTCCTTTCCTGTTTTTATTCATCTTCTTATATGGATTAAAGGGCCAAGAAGGAGTAAGGTTGGCAGAGCTTTTATCCATCTTTTACTGGATTTTCTTTTTTTTTTCTTCCTTTTTTGTTCTACGCGATGCCCTTTTTTTTCTTTGGGAAATTGTTAATGCAATTCCTTATCCATCATTAAGTAAATTTGGAACTCATCCGTATGCTTCTAACTTCTTGCTTATTATAGCAGCATCATCTTTCTAAAAATGTTGCTTCTATCTGTTTTTCTTATGCTTAGAGAGATCACTATCAAGCACATCAGTCCTATATTGAGTTTTTGACACAAGTGATAGTTTTGAGAACGAAGGAAGAGGCAGAAGGCTCCTACGGCTTCATTTAGGTAAATTTTGAACCATCTCATATTCATCCTAACAAAAAAATTTCATGTCTAATCGTAGTTTTTTGGACATAAACCGAATTTAGTGAAGTAGTTTCGAAATATGAATTGCATACACATGCACTAGTTATTAAATGAAAAATGCTTAAGAGAGTTTATTATATTTGGTTGTCTCTTTGAGTTCTAAGCATATACCTATTTTTGTGCCTTCAAAATGTAGTCATGAATTAATTGTAAAGGGATACAAGTAGTCATGTTGTATCATATATATAGATTCATGTAGAGATGCTTGTTCTTTTGGGTGGTACTTGTCTCATTTCATATGTCAACAAAATTTTTGGTGGCTTGCCATAGTTTTTCTTATAAATTCATTCAGAGAATCATCTTGCAACAACAAAAAGTAGGCTAGGAAGATTTAAGAGAACTGTCGTTTTTCTCCCATCCTCTCCTTTTTATGTCCTACATCTGAATTCTATTTCTGTACAAAGTGACAGTGTGGTACTAGATTTCCTTTCCTTTCACTACCCGGACAATAGTTGCACCACAAGAATGTTTCCATAGTTTAGTAATTGTTACCTTTTTATACTTGGCAAAAAAAAAATGCTAATTTTTGGTTCGAGACTAAATGATAGAGCTATGTTGAGTGTAAACATTAGATTGGTGCAACATCAACTGACTCCATTGTGGGTCTGATCAATGGCTATCAGCATTAATGAGAGGTTATAAAATAATTATATTTATCCAAATCTCTGTTAATTTTTTGACTTGCAAAGATACTAAAAATGATCATTCTAAAAAAGGAGCAAAAACTATATAGATCCTCCTTCAAGTTCCATCAAACAAAAAAAAAAAAAAAGAGGAATCCTCATTCAAGATGTTTGCTACTCTCTTACAATATTTGCTGAAAACCACATCGCGTGGACAGGCCTTGAATATATCCATGCAGCTGAAAAATGCATGAAAAATTCATAGGTTGAGGGCAATGAACCGGTCATCCAAGCCAGACCAGGCCAGATTCAGAACACACTCAGACTGCACCCCCCACGGCACGTGCCAACCTTCGAGAACGCGGTCCCACGTGCATGCGCCGGGGCCCACGGAGGGCAACAGGCCAGCACCCAACTTGCGAGCCTAATGATCGGGGCCAGCCCACGCCAGACCGCGAGCCGCCCTCCCACGCCAACCCCCGCCCCCATCATTTCCCTCCCCATGGGTCCCACCTCCACTCGCTCGTGCCCCGTCTCCCTCCCTCCCTCTCGGTTTGTGGAATTTTATTGGTGGGATGTCCTTGTCGTAGGTCGGTTGGTGGGGTCCGTGACCCAAAGGCGAATACCGGGAAAGCCAGACAAAAGCGTAGAGAGCAATAGTAGTCACTAGCCGACCAACCATGGAGAGATACATATCTAATGTGGGGTGAAGTCTTGAAAGCTTAGAATGGTCCATGGACCACTTGGCTGATCAAAGGTTGTGCTCTTTTTGGAGCACATTCCTTTTGTCTCTTAATTTTTTTTACTATGAGCTATTAGTAAAAGCATATTTTGAGGTGGCTGTCGTAAGAGGTTAGGGGATAAATAAAGAGGGGCATGATGGAAAAGGTGATGGAAGGTTGGGTGCGGGCCACAGGGATGGACTGGACGAGGTGGCAGTTCTATTACGTCTCGTCTATATCTTCCTTTCTTTCTCCGTTCTCCCCCGTTCCCATGTTTATTTCTCTTTCTTTAGATAAATTTTGCCACCTTATGTTTTTTTAGTAGGTTTTGCTTTTGTTTCTGTGAGTGGGAGGGAGGATGTTCTAAACTTTACCAGCTTTTAACAAAGCTTGAGTTCTGGTTCTCCCCGTTTTGCTTTCTCTCCCGTTCCGTTTGCTGCTCCCCTCTCTCTCTGTGTCTCCCTCCACACCCCCTCTCTCTCTCCTCTGAGAGGCACTCGGATCTGGTCGTTATCGGAGGCGGGTGGGTGGCGGTTGCGGCGAAGGCTCTCTCCATTTTTCGCGCCAGAAAGTCTTTACAAGCAATCCTTTCTCACCACATCCGTGTTATCAGATATAGATACCTAACGGCATCTGGCCTTTTCTCTTCCATCTCTCCCTCTCTCTCTCTCTCTCTCTCTCTCTCTCTCTCTCTCTCTCTCTCTCTCTCCCCCCTCACCTCTCTCTCTCTCTCTGGGTTCGTTTGCCTTGGGATCCGATACATCTCAGTGCTCGTGAACTGAACTGCTGGTTGGAGGGAGTGAAGGACGAGGTTCAGGGGTTCAAGTCCCAAGGTTGGTTTGTGCTACTCCCGGACGAAAAGGACAAGGCCAAAAGCTCTGTGTGTGTGTGTGTGTGTGTGTGAGTGCCTGATCTTGCTGGTTGGATCAAAGAAGCGACAAAAATAGCTCAGAATTAAACACAAATACTTGGGCTAAGAGCAAGGGAAGCCGGGTGCTACAAACGGTGAGCTCTCTCTCTCTCTCTCTCTCTCTCTTTCTCTGTGTGCGTGCGTGCGTGCGTGTGTGGATGGGTTGATACATCTCGGCCAAGGATTTATAGTTTGTGTAGATCTACCTCGCGTCGATGAGTTTATTTGTGTTTTTTTTTGGCTGCAGATATTCTTATCAACGCTCTGCAAGAGGATCTGACTTTCTCTTGGACTGAAACAATAGAAGGTTTTCTTATATAATAATAATAAACAAAAAAACAGAAGGTTTTATGGTTTAGTCGTTCGTTGTCTAAAGCTTATAACTAATTATCTAACACGTTAGGACGTTTCACATCTGAACTACGTTGTTTTAACAAAGATATTTCAATATATATAAGTTCCTTTAAGATTCCACATAAGGAATGTCAGAATCTTATTCTTGCATTTACTAGCTGAATCTAAGTCATCTTGCTCCTTGTCATCTTGTTTACGTTTGATGTAGTTGGTTCCATGCATAGATCGAACCAAGGTTATTTCCTTTGGCTCCAAATAAAGAGAATTCTCTATCTTATCCATGTAGACCAAAATATGACAAAATAAATATTTCCTTTGGCTTATGATTACTTGGGGAGAGATATTTTTATACTTTACTAGGGGAAAATATGCCAAAATAGATTATCCGAACGACAAGAAAATAATGGACAAAGTAAGTGTTTAACATCAAAATACTTTGCAAGTTGTTTCTGAAATAATTCCTTAAACAAATTAAAGAAATACTATTATGCTCAGTGATGATAAATTGGGAATATATTGTATGCTTCTTTGCTCTATCTAATACATGCAATGTCATTGCATCACATGTTCTAGCCTAGCCGATGGAAAACAAAGTCCCAAATCATGATTTTTTGATGATCTAGGAAATTTAATGTTAGCTGATTTTCGCTCATATATTTTTGATAATTATACACTTATGCTCATGGTATTCATTTATAGAGCAACCCACTGATTTGCTAATTACAAGTCCAACTAAGCACATGGTTTATTTTTAGTATAATGATTAAAACTAGATGTACATATGAAATATGTGCATCATCAATTAGATCCTCTAATAAGCATCATGCAATTATAACGTTGAAAAAAAAAAAAAAAAATCTCTGTCCACTTGTAAGGTACGTGCATATATGCATGCAATGACATTTTTAAATGTTTATATTTAAATTTCTAGCTAGCTTTGCAAACTAAATATTTTGGGAGGCTGTTACTGCACTTCAATTGCAGCTTTTCAAATATGTCCATATTTTATATCATTCATGTAGTTTTATTTTCGTTCTAATAATTAGGCTAGAAGAGTAACACGCACAAATGCCATCACATAAGTTGATACTATGAGATGGTTAGTTGATCTCTATGTTTATGTACCTTCTTGCATTATTTACAGGACTCTCGATACATCCAAGAGAATATCCATGGATACTTTTTCACATGTTCCTCCTGGTTTTCGATTCCATCCTACCGATGAAGAACTTGTGAATTACTATCTCAGGAAAAAG
The DNA here is from genome assembly GCA_006176705.1 of Cocos nucifera. Taxonomy (NCBI): domain Eukaryota; kingdom Viridiplantae; phylum Streptophyta; class Magnoliopsida; order Arecales; family Arecaceae; genus Cocos; species Cocos nucifera. The sequence goes on from QRFJ01000116.1 coordinate 2,339,264, forward strand.
ATGGCTTCAAAGAAGATCGACCTAGATGTAATAAAAGATGTTGATTTGTACAGAATTGAGCCATGGGATCTTCAAGGTACCATTTACAAAAACAGTTATCAATGATCATTTCCACACACATTTCTATTTTCAACTGACATGTTCCTTTAAACAGAAAAATGTAGGATAGGAGCAGAAGAGCAGAATGAATGGTACTTTTTTAGTCACAAAGACAAGAAGTATCCAACTGGTACTCGCACTAATAGAGCAACAGCAGCAGGATTTTGGAAAGCCACGGGAAGAGACAAGCCAATTTACTCGAAGCATAACCTAGTTGGCATGAGGAAGACCTTAGTATTTTATCAAGGCCGAGCACCTAACGGGCAAAAATCAGATTGGATCATGCATGAGTATCGGCTTGAAACTAATGAAAATGCACCTCCCCAGGCAAGTATTTTTAAATTTAAGCCTTAGTTTCTTTAAATAATGGGCCATTGACACGAATCGAGTTAGAATGTTTTGATTCAACACAACAAACACTTATATCACATTACCATCTTTCTGATTATTTTGCTTGTATCTTGGATTTTATTTCAAAAAGAAAATCAAGTTGTAAGGTGAAATTTGTAAGTTAGGAGAAATGGACCAAGATCGGTGTTTACACAAGCAAATGATATAGTTCTTGTGTTAAATAATTTTGGTGGATACAACATGAAGAGAATAGAGAAGGAAATTATTTTTTTATTTTCTGAAAATATAAGTATATTTTTCCCAAGGAAGGGGAAGAAAAGTATAATGATTTCATATAATGGAATCTTAGGTGAACAAACCTATTAATCGATCATTACAATCAGATCATAGGACGCACATAATTTGGATAATAAGAAATTTTGCTTGAAAACACCACATATTTAGGTTTTCTTTCCAGTATATGTTATGAGTTACTTTGAAATTTAGTGGCATAAATATTCACCATGGTGAAGCGCAGTTACAGATCTAGCCAAACTTTAGATCTGAGCCAGACTCAAATTTGCTTCAGAACATGTATAATTTAGACCCAGATCAGATCCATCTTCAACCACATCAAGTGAGATCGAACCAATTTCTGTACAAGGTTTTGGTTGCTATTAATTAGTCTTCATAGGCTGGCCTTGCATTAAATTTCGGATGAGTTAACATAAATGTTTTGGTTCCACAATCAAACTGGAATCTGCCGGGTGTGATTCACACCTTAATCTGCTGGAGTTCAGGCATCTGTTCAGACCGATCCAGTTTCACCACTATATATATTAGTTAGTGGTTAATACTATATATAAATTTTCATGCAAGTAATATCCACAATGTATGTTAGTATAGTATCCAACTGAAGCTTCTGAACGCTTCAACATTGAAATAGCACGCTTCTCGCCACTAAATGCAATAAAATCTCTATTAGCCCAGACAATGGATGGAACACGCAAGGGTAATTCCTACTTTGGGAACTTTGAAAGGGTTTTCATTTAGGAGTTATGCTTGGAATATTTCAATGACATTTTAAATTTCTAAAATGATTTATGCATCTTGGCATTTGCGATGCAACATCTAAAGTCTTATGCTGAGTCCTGCTATGATCCTATGACTTGACTAATAATGCACATTCTACTTTTTAATTATAATTTGATAGATGATACCATTAGAATCTCAGTTCTCAAAATGGGAAAAAGAAAATGAATCCCACCAATCAACGTCATGATCAATTTGTAACCGGCATAAAATTTCCTAAGAATTGATGAATGAGCATTACGGATGAAATTTTATGAATTCGGAGCAAAATTCAATTGGTTGACATAAGTAAAATCCCAAGTTATATATATTTATAAATACGTACATACATACATATATACAAAAATATATACACGCGCACGCGCGCGTACGCGCACATATTTCTTAAGCTAAACACTTAAATTTAATTGCATTAGATTCTATAATTGCAAAACAAATTGGACGTGGCAGCTATTTAACCAACAACACCAATGAGAGAAACCAATAAAATGATCTGAAACTGGTCGTCCTGCTCCACTTCCTGGAAAGCCAAAGAGGAAAAAATAAGTTAATGACCTCTCGAGACTAGGTTGTAGGAAAGACCTGAATCACATGCTTTTCAACTTCCTTCAAACTCTTAATCTCTTTGATGAGCTAACCTTGACTCATTGATTCTTGAGAAAATTTAATTAACGATGAGCGAACAAGTGGTACATAACCCTTAGTCTTACACGTAATATCAGTCTAAGGTATATTTCCACTTATTCTCAGGCTTTTCCTTCTTTTGAGAAATCCACCTGTGCCATGACGGCGCTTCAATCTTATTCTCACCAATTCTCATAAATGACATGTCTTTTTTTTATTATATGTATTTTTTTATTGAGATCACGTTTTGCTAGTGCAATATGTTAATTAATTTGCACCAAAGACAATCTTTGACTGTAGCAGATTTTTCAGTTATAATTTTTGTAGCACTACTTCCATTATTATGTTAGAAGTTAATTTATAATTAAATTTATCATTAATATTAGCAAGTTCATGAAACTCTAGTAATTAATATTTTGTGGAGATCAAAGAGTTAACTCTAGTAGTTAATACATTATGGAGATGAAAGAGTCATCTTAAGTAAACTAAAAGGGTTGGACTTTGGAAAGCCCGTTTGTATATGTGAATGGGACCTTCCACCATCAGATCAACCGTGTTCTACCAAAATTCAAATATCAGGATGATTTAATGGTGGAAAAGCACGTTCGCACGTGCTCTCCATCGACAAACCCAACTAAAAGTCATATGGAGATTAAAGGATCATATTTGTACTTATGAAGGATGGCCTAAGAGTTACCTTTGTATCTATAAATAGGTGGACTAGATCCTTTGACAAAGCAAGCCATTATAAGCCATTGCAAGTCGTTGAAAGGCCTCTTGTATCAGTCTACTACTCTAATGAAAATCTCCCTTACTTCTTATTAAAAAAAGTTCTTTATCTTGCATCTTATTATCTATATTTCTTCTTGCACCCAACATATTAAAAATCAAAGTCCCTTGAACTGTGATTCCATGACTTATTTTTCAAATTTCCTGTTCCAGGAAGAGGGTTGGGTTGTCTGCAGGGTGTTCAAGAAACGAGTGCCAACAGTAAGGAAGGCAAGTGAACTTGAATCTCCTTGTTGGTATGATGAACAAGTCTCCATCATGCAAGACCAACTTGATTTTCAGAATAGGATTGCAATCCAGACCAACATGCATGCATACCACCAGCAATATCTTCAATCCTACAAGGGAGAGACAAAGATGCACTACCACTTACCACATGAACCTTCCCACCAGCTCCCTCAGCTAGAGAGCCCTAAACTTCCAAACTACATCAACCATGGGAGTTCCCTCCAATGCTTTACTACTTCAGAGGACAGAACAGTACAGCCTAGCCACCAACTTCAGATGATCGCATTTTATAATAGCAGTGGAGAAATAGATCAAGCAGTTGAGCAAGTGACAGATTGGAGAGTTCTTGATAAGTTTGTTGCTTCTCAGCTTAGCCATGATATATCAAAAGGACCTCAGTATTCAGATGCTGTTGATGTTCTTCAAGTTTCTGATAAACAAGAAGTGGCAGTGGAGTATGCTTCAACATCCAACTCAAGCTGCCAAATTGATCTATTGAAGTGAAAAAAATAATATAATGCATGGTAGAATAACTAGAAGCATATATGATTAGTGATATATGGTAGATAATTTGATATCAATCAGATGAACAAGGCATGATTATGGTTCTTGTACATAAGAGTGACTGTAAACTGTAGTGTCAGTTGTGCTTTGGACATTTGTAATATTAGCTGAGATTGCTCAATTGATATGGCATAACTAATATGAATAAGGGGATGTGTGATGGAGTAGTTGAGGGTTTTGATGATATATCTAATCGGCTTCTATTGTGAAATGTACATGTGTTGTGCGGAATTAAGCAACAGTTAATAAATACTGAAAATTCTTACTGATAAAATTCAAGAAAAAATTAATTGTTTCAAAACAATATGGCCAAAATTAACAAAAAGAGAGAATGAAAGAAAGGAAATATTAGGAGTACTGCAGATGTTGCTCGCTCTGGAAAGAGGTATAAACGTCAGAAACTGGAAATTTTAAAAAAAGAAAATAGAATCTAATTAATATATGTTCTATGTAATAAGACTAAATCAGTAACGATACAAGAGCATTGTTCATAGTTGGAGCTTTTAGCAGTTTATTTCATGACTAGATGCATTTTTTGTCAGTAAGGAAACAATGTTCCAAAGACATGCTTACCATTGATTGAGCTCTACCATTGAAATTTAGACTCAGATCACAAAATACATGAAGTTTTTTATTTTTTCCAAACTATTGCACATTATATGCCTACCACTCCAAAACTAATCTACTGGGAACTTGTGCATTTTTTTTAACTCTTTTGTATAAAGAATAACACGATTTAGTATTTTCGAAATAAAATCTACATGATTCTTCCAATGGCAAAAAAGATCATCTTTAAATAAAATTATTAACACTCTCACAAGTAATAAGTTGTTTGTCCATTTTGTAATACATATTTATTCTTTGCACATCAAGTTATATCCATCTTAACATAATATATATCCTAGTAGTATTACATGAATTCACATTATGAGAAACATTTATAAAAGATAAAAATGAATTTATGCAGAATAAATGTTTTCACAAATTAACATCACAATGAAATTACACCTCATGAAGTTTTTTGTTAATTAATTTTTAAAAGGAGCAGGTGGTAACACTATCTTCGACTGCAGAAAAGAGCAAGTATAACCAAAAGAAAGAGGCTTCCCACCTTACCTCCTAAGGAAAATGACACCTTGGATAGCACAGGACATTTTAGGCTGATGAATCTTATCTCAAATCTATTCTGGGAACTATGTACCAAAAGAAATTTATTCTGGGAGCTGATACAGTAAGAATCATTCTTTAGAGTAAACCAATAATAAAATAACCAGAATCACATATTGAGCAAAATGAATGGGACTTCGAACTTTGTCGCACTCCAAGTTACACTTAACTGATTCAGTACAATAATAATAATAATGATGATGATGATAATAATAATAATAATAACATAATTCCTTTTTTTTTTTTATTGAAGCAAAGCAATGTAATATCTTCAGCTTAAGAGAAACAAAACATCAATATATAGCAGCAGTAACAGAATGTACATAACATCAAGAACAACAAAGAATTACTGCTGTATGCAATTGCTACTATATATTATCGTTATCATTATTGCTTCTACTGCAATGTCGGCTACACAACCATAACCATATTAAATTTACAACAGCTTATTTCTTGCTTCAGCATTCAGCAGCACCTAAGATGCTCTCCTACAAGAAGTTCTCAACATCATTACATTTTTTTTTTTTTTTTTCAGCAACACCATGGCACAAGAGTCACCACCTATTTGTAGTGTGCATCTCACAATTTATAGTTTCCCTGTGCAAACTAAGCTAGGAAATATTAGCAGAAAGAATAGGCAACCATTATTTTAAAAAGGGTCAACCTATTGAGCATGATTCAGTGCAGAACTGGGATGCAAATGTGTTATATATTTAGATGCAAAACCATAACCACTAGAAGGATGCTAGGATGCCAGAGAGCCTGAAATCGTTTTTAGGTACCATTTTTCCTGTCATCCATGTGTATGGATGAGGCATGGCTAGGAATCCCTCTAATTACAAAGAGCACCGTGACTATGTATTATTTTACTGAAAGAAAGAGCACCATGCTTAGCTCATCACGACCATCAAGGTTCTGTTCTCCTCTCCAAACACAACTAAGCATGTGCATGCGGTAATGTCTCTCATGCATGCATCAAAATATCGCATCAAAATATCCTATCTGAAGCACAAACTTATCAAGTGTGCTGAAATTAGTGAAAATAAGTGTTTTTGGATCTGATCACCAGGGCTTATCTAAAACTCCGGGAAGGGAAACTGTTATGAGGGCCTTGGTAGCCTTTTGTAATTAATAAGAACTATATCTAAACTTCAATAATCTGTAAGAAGAAGCTTTATATACCTAAACTGCAGCTCATTCATGAAGAATACTCAACGTATGAAAAAGAAAACCTGGTGGGTTGACGAGAAAATCAACCGCAAACCAAAACTCGTTAGATCTTCCTACAACGATGCATATAAACGAAAATTCAACCTACCAGTCACCTGCCAGGAGTGACGAACCATGAGGCAAAGCTGCAGTTCCAAAGGGAAGCTCTCAAAATGATTAAGAGGAAATGCATTGAATCCGTAAAGACGATTTAGTCGAAACTTGTGGCAAGAAAGGAAGCAGGAAATCTTAATCTCTTTTGAGGATCAAGCATTAACCAACATTGCTTCCCACCTACTTGGCTTGCGGTTTATATAGGGGGAGGAGAGAGCCCACATGAAAGCCATGCAAGCAAGCAAGCCAACCCCTTCATCTCTCTAAAGCAACCTAATTTTCTATACAACACCTCATTGAGGTTGAGAGAGAGAGGGAGAGTCCAAGGTCAAAAAGGGTGGGTTGCCGGGAACCAAGTGGACATACTTGCATGCACACTAACGCATGGAGCGGGGGGTGTGTGTTCGGAATGGGGAAAGGAATAATTAAGGGTGGTGTTGGTAAGTGCATGTTGTTTGTGGAGGAAGGTAGCATGATGTCTGCGTGAAAGCTCTCATGTGACATTCCATCATGCTACCACCTCTCCCTCAAATCCTTCCGTCCTTCTTTCGTTCCACGCCTGTGGTCAGCCCCACCTTAATCTTCCTTTAGTGGCTTCTCTTATCATCTCTTCCTTCCATACCTTTGTTTTTTATCTCTTTCTGGCTGGACAACTTGAAGTTTGGCAATGTTCCATACCAATTTATTATGACTTCCAAACATTATAATGATTCATCAAGTCTCATCACCAATGCAATACAGCTTGTTTTTGTTCGAATATATATTGAATAAGCTACGTATGATAATTTCGTGCACATCACTTGTACATGTATACAATTAAGTTGTCTCTATACATACATGTGATACAAGTTCAAGTAGCACAGTGAATGGAAATGGACGGCCGCTGTCCGAATACAAAAGGTGTTCACGCCACTAGAAGTCTAATACCGAGTGGATAGAGGTAGCTCCAAGCGTTTGTCACGTTCTTCAATCATTTAGAGTGGGTCTCACAGGGCGGTCTTGGTTTCGTATTAGACTTCTGACTTCTGATGGGGCCTCCAACCTTGGGTATGTGGCAAGTCTTAATTTATTACTTAGAGGAATTCCCACGTTAGTATTTTTCTCTCTTTTTTCGGTTCGAAGTAAAGTGAAAACTTCGGTTGCACTAGTTAACTTCCTTGGAAGGGTCTCTAAGGCTGGTGTGAGAATGTCGGCATATATATATATATATATATATATATATATATATATATATATATATATATATATAAAGTAGATTATATTTCGATCGATTGAAATCTAACCAACATTCGATCGAATCTCTGACCGTTCGATCTTCACGCATCTTGAAACGTATGAAAAAGATGTACTGACTAAAAAAAAAAAACAAGCATGCATGTGCCTAAAATAAATTCAAAAAGACAAGCCTGCTGCTGCTTTAAAAAAATAAAAAAATTTAAAAAAAATCTAAAAAAAATTTGAAAAAAAAAAATCTGAAAAAATTAAAAAAAAATTACAAAAAAAAAAGGGCGCCCTGAAGGCGCCTACATTTTAAGGGTGCTTGAAGGAACCTACATTTTCTTTTCTTTTTTTTTTTTATTTTTTAATTAAAAAATTTTTTAAAAAAAAAAGAAAAAAAAAGAAAGAGAGGGGAAAGGCCCAGCATAATGAATGTAGGTGCCTTCCCCCCCCTCTCTCTCTCTCTCTTTTTTTTTTTATTTTTATCTTTTGAAATTTTTTTTAATTAAAAAAATATAAAAAGAAAAGGCGTCTTTAGACCATTTTTTTTCTAATTTTTTTTTCAAGATTTTTTTTCTAAATTTATTTTTTAAGTTTTTTTTTAATTTTTTTAAATTTTTTTTTGTAGGTTTTTTTTTCTAAATTTTTTCAGACGCATGAGTGCCTGTATTTTTTTCGGTCGGCACTTTTTTCAACCGCACATTTCAAGATACGTACGAATCGAACGGTCGAAGATCCGACCAGATATAAACTATGTTTTGATCAATATATATATATATATATACACATGCGTGCGCCATTAAAATCAAAGTTTGAATGATATTTGTATGGTTGTCATTAAATATTCCAGGATAGCCTGGTTACGTTGTCTTGAGAAATAGGACGCGGTCCCAAATGAAAAGAGATGCGTTGATGATATTGGCTGCAAAGATCAATTAACTCTTCAAATCATCAAACACGACCCTTTAATCATTATGATTTATATAAAAACTAATCAAACACCATCTCTTCCTGCTAGCTGGAAGAAAAAGAATCGTTGTAAATATTTTTTAGCAAACAAATTGCTAAGGGAATGTAACAATCCAAAATCTTATTAAAAAAAATTAGTTGAAAGATATTATTTGGATACTCTTGGCTTTATATAACTATCAAATATTTTTTTAATAAATAATTAATAATATAAAATTAAATATATGTCAGCACGGATCCTCACATATTTTATCGATTTAAACTATGGCATCCTCATCAAAATAGGATCTAAATTCATGCAAATCCATACATAAATATCACAATTGGCCCATAGTCAATCCTAATTAATGAAACTATGCTACCATATCCCTTAGTTCACATGGGTTATGGGCTAGATCGATACTATTTGTAACAACCTAAGATTTTAATTAAAAAAATTAATCAGAAGAAATTATTTAGATTTCGTAAAGATTTTTCTAACAAATAACTAATATGAGACTAAATATGTCCGCACTAGTTCTAACAAGAAACTCATACATAACACCATTCTTGTATCAGTACAATTTATCTTTATCCATTGCATACTTTGCATTTTTTGTTTAATTCTGCATATAATTAGGCTAGTGCTCCACAGATATATAGTTACACAAGTCCGGATCCTCTCATGTTCAGTCCCACAAACTTGGATGGTCAAGTTCATATATATATATATATATACAACAGCCATGATGCATCAACACCTATGTTTTACATGGGACAGCATCCCTTGCAATACTTCATGAGATCCAATGCATCATGACCATCATACAGAACATACTTGTCAGTATAAACGAGAACATCAAGTTTGATCCCCAAACTTGATATGGACTCTAATTAAATCTATTTTGCATATACCTATGCATAAACAATTATATTCATTTTGCATACAATTATGTTTTAAGTTAAAATAACAGTTAAGATCAAGAAGCTGGAATAATAAGATTTCCAACCAATCAAAATAAATGAAAAATAATGGTTAATCCACTCGATGGACCTCAATTACGTGCTTTGAAGTGATTAGACCATCTAAGATTTACTATAAGAAATAACATATGTAGAGTGCCAACAGAAGTGGGGTCCTCACCCTAGTGCATGTCCAAAGGTTTAGGTTTGAATTTAAAAATGGCATTCAGTTTTTCATTGTTTTTAAAATAATAATGAAGCAAAAGAAGACAAGTTGGAGTGGGCTTTATTCATATATCTGGTTCTACTTCCTGCCTTTTTCTTCCTTTTCCCTTTTTCCCACTTCATCTTTATTTGTTGTTTTTCTTTTCTTCATGCTCTTTCTCATTTCATGTATATCAATGAAATATGAGATATCTTGCCACCGTTTTGCTAAAGAAAAAGAAAGAAAAGAAGAGAAAACAAAGACAAGAAGTGATTTAGTGTAATGGTGCCAAGGTTGGAGGAGGTATTCCAAGCATACATGGGCTCCACCTCTATTTCGGCATGTGCCAGATGTCAACTTGCCCACTTGAGATTTTCTTGCTGTGGAGAAGCTAACAGCAAAACCATAGACACCTGATCTTCCATGCATGAAGCATGGTACCAAGTATATTCACGTAGGTTTGATATGTTGTGTTCTCGTACCAGTATTTACTACGTCTGATGTTTTTGACTGCGAAGAAGCATGGGAACTCTCATCCAATTTTGCAAAAGACCTCTTGAGAGGCACCCCACCGAGGAGACAATGCTTCTGTCTTCGGCAATTGATGCTCACTCCTCCGTGGGCCAACTTCTAAAGCTAGTATAAAGCGGGAAAAAGATTGCTTTTGAGGTCGGACTCTTCCGGTGAAAAGTTATCTTCCACCTGTCCTCTCTAAGTCCTAGACCTTCTGTTGACTCCAACCTTTTTTTTTTTTCTTTTGAGAAGAATTGACTCCTCCAGCTTCACTTCTTTCACTTTTTATATATTTTACTTCTTGCCTGAAGATTGGAACTGAATAATATATTTCTTCAATATTCAGGAAGAGAGAGAGAGAGAGAGAGAGAGAGAGAGAGCAAGGAGAAGAAGAGGATGGTTAATGCAGAGAAGCAAATGATGAAATATGAAGCACCCTTTGTTTTTAACTAGATCTTGGACTCCACATGTTTCGTGGGTGATGCGAGCTCTAGGAAAACAAACACAATGAAAAAATATTCAAAGCAACCAACAAGTTTCTTGAGAAATTATATTCTGCATCGTATGCACCAATATATCCAACTCATCTTATTCCTATGAGCCGATTATTGAAACCAGCGCATGGTGAATGAGAAATTATTGCCTATATTGTATGCACCGACATGATCGTGCATGTATGCAGCAAATTACGAACATTAGTTTCTATAATCATGTACTGAGATGCATGCTTGATGAATGGGATCGGCTACATGCACAGCCATGTAGTGCACATGGTGTAAGCAATAATTTCTCGTAAATGAATAAAGCATGGATGGAGCTAGATGGAATGGGATATGGCCATGTATGATATGCATCTCATTTGTTTGAACGGTAATATGAAGCCGCCGCCAATGCTAGCCTTGTAACCCGCATTTATCCCTAGCTAATTCACTATTTCTTATAAACCGAATGAATACTCGGACACTTGTTTGTATCTTAAACCTACAACACCCTTGCATGGCCTAGACATGGCAGTTAATAGGCTAATGGCCCTGATGTTTGGTATCTTGGAGTAGGTCTGTTGAAGTTTCTAGGGCTAATGGCCTGATGTTTGTTATCTCTTGGAGTTGCTCTGTTGGAAAAGTTTCTAGGCCCATGCCAGCTGACATATAAAAAGCACTAAGGCCCATTCTTTAGTGGATAAAAATTTTATCTAAATTTTTTTTTTTTAGATAAATATTTTTTAGATAATATTTAGATAGCAAAATAATATTTTTACGTACAAAAATGTTGCTTCAAAATCTATTACTCATGTTCTTTTACATTGTTAAAATTTATCTATATTTTTTATAATGCCCTTTGTGCTTTTTATGTTTGAAGAAAGTGAACAAGTTATTGGGTATTAAATGATGGAAGTATTTTGAAAATAAAGATGAGGTGTCTTAGGAGTAAAATTAGATGCTTACTTTTACTAGTCAATGAAAAAATGATTTAGGTACCTCCTAGATGGATAAGATTTTTCTCTATTTTATGGGTAAATGCTACTCATAGAAAAGTAGCTTATCCATTGTAAAAAGCATTCCTATTGGCAACTTTTCTATAATATTTATCCATAAAAAAAAAAAAAGGGCCCTAAGAGTTTTTCCATTCCAATAAGGATTCTTCCATTCCATACAAATTAAAAATCCTTTTTTACATAAAGAAAAATAATAATTATCCCATGCATAGCACTATGAATTTTCCATTCCAATAATGATTCTTCTATTACATATAAATAGCAATTCCATTTTTAATAAAGAAATATAATAATTATAAAATGTGACAACAAATGCAAGTAGTAGACTTTTCTTTGTAACTCAAATACACGTGTCATTCTACCCTTTTGTTTAATTTATGTTGATGCCCATGCCTTTTAGAATTCCAATAAAATATGCAAACCTATGCCATGAATACAACTATCATTTGAAAATTTTAATTCATGACCTTCTATTATTATTGGTGTGAAATATCTGACAAAAATTGTTGCAAATATGGTTAATATGTAAGTTTCTCAAGTATCCATGTAAATCAGGAGTCGCTCAACTCCTATTATTCTATGTATTTCCAAAAGAAAAAAAAAAAATCATGTGCATCTTAAAAACTTATATTTTTAAGTAAATAGAAATTATTGAATCACAGTCATTCACGTGTATCACGTTTCGAGTTCTAGTTAGCTTTAACTAGTGAGCTAACACTGGGCCCTGCCAATTGCTAACACTATAATTAGCTAACTTTGGAACCTTGCCAAGCTTAAACAAACATTGCCCATAAAATCACATGAGCATAGGCGTCATTCAACTGGAAGGTTGTTTCGTTAACCACAATTCTAGTTGTCAAAAATTGCAGCTAAAACTACAAGTGCTACATTTATTTTTGTAATGTCTATTTAGTTTGCTGGCATTTGAAAACTACAGCTATAATTCCTATATTTGATTAGCGTGGAGATGTTGTGATCATTCTATGATTGACATGATAACATTACCTTACTACTATACTTTAATATATATTATATAATTATTGTGATATAATAAAATATCATATCATATCCAATATAATAGAGTATAATATGATATAGTACAAAATTGTACCATATTATAATATTAATTTTGTAATTATAAGATTTTTTTTTTACATGCATATCTTTCTAAATATTATAATTTACATAAATATCCTATCAAATTAATATTTGCATGCATATCTTCATAAAATATTTATTTATGTATATCCTTCTTTTTTCTTTTTTTGTTTGTCTACCTATGACATCTAATAGTGTTAAGAAATTAGCAATTTAATATTAAAATGATTGAAATGCCCTCAATAGGTAAACATACAAAAAAAAAAAAATTATAAGGATATTTATGTATTTTTTTGCATAAATATTTTTTTAATCTGAAATTGATATTTGCATGCATATCCTCACAAACATTATTTTTGTGAGAATATCTTCAACATATAATGGTTCAGTTGACATTATTGGCCAAATCATTAAAGAGTAGGCACTAGACTAATCCAAGTATTAAAATAAATTTAAATAAATAAAAATAAGATAAGATTTTTTTATATTTATATCCTTCTAAATATATAAAATTACATGAATATCCTCATAAAGTTACTATTTACATGTATATCCTTATATATATTCTTTCTACATGTCTACTCATGAAGGATATTTCAATCATTTCAATTTTAAACCACTAATTTTTTGATGATATTAGATAGCATAGGTACACACACACATATATATACACATACATACATATATCAATTTTGCAAAGGTATTCATACAAATTCTAATATTTAAAAGAATATATAAGAAAAAATTATAATTTTATTTTATTATAATAATTAATTGATATTGATAATAATTGCATTATTTTGTTGCATTTTCCTATTATAATTATATATAATATTATTATATTGCAATATGATATTATAATAATTATTATTTTATCATATGAGAATGATTATAATAAAAATTATTATAATATTATGATAATTTTATTGCTATGATCATAGTAATATTATTATCATATGATTATTGAATAAAGATGGAACTTGTGGCATCATGACCTTAATAGTCCTAATACAAAATTTACTAATTAAAGATCTCATTAGAAAAGGAATTTGGTTGTGTATCACCAAGTTAAAGGAAGATGCTAAGGCTGCATCATACTATTATGCTGAAACAAGATCAACGACTGAATCCATATCTTTCACTATGACACGACCCCCAGACATTCTCTGGACTGTCTGAGACGAGACTTGAGAAAGAAGGTATATAGGTGACACTTAACTCATAAGCATCCAATGCGCATAAATTTTATAAAATTAGACAATAGTAGATCAAGTCACAGTGCCAGAAGCAGTCCTATGCATATCAGTCAAAAAGATGGCTTTATCCTGGTTAGCAAAGATTGAATTTGAAGGTCAAACCATTTCTCTTATATCTAGTATCGAGTTAACTTTTTAAAACAATCATCTAAATCAAGGCTCAAACAAGAAAGTTAATGCTATTTTATGGAAGATATATGGTGCTGACACATTGCAGACAAAATTCAATGTGTGTTCTTAAAAATAACGTTCCACTATCTATTCGTTTAAGGATGAAACTTTTAATATTTTTGGTCAATTTTTTTTTTTAAAAAAATTCTTTCTCCTACAAATTCTTATTAGAGTTCTAGTTAATACCTGTAAGGCAAAAATTGTTATTGAAGCGTTGGTTCACAAGTTAGTTAATTTTGAGTCAATTCAAAGGGATCCTGACTTTCCTTTTGATAAAAGGATCCTAAAACCTATAAATATCCTCTATATGCAAAATATTCACATCAATAATAACTTAGAGGGATTGACTATGTTTTAAGGATTTATTTAGATGATTAGATTGAAAATTTTATAGATTTTATGAGTTGTATTAGTACAATCAGTAAAATTATAAGATTATGGACTATACTAGATCTATATATATAGATACCCAGGAGTAGCTTTGGAATGAATTGGCTTGAATTCCGTAAAGAAAAAAAAGATAATTTGGGCAGGCCTACTACAAAACTACTTCTAGATTTTTATTAATATAGGCCTAGTATGTAATTCTATGATTTTGCTAGTTATACTATTCTAATCGATTAATCTCATAGAATATTCAGCTCAATTATTTGAATATATCCTAAGGGTCCATTTGATTGGGATATGTTAGATTACAGGATAATTTGATAATTCTTAAAAATTATTTATTTAAAAAAATAATTATGAAGAAAAATAATTTTTACTATATTTGATTGGTGAAAAAATTATATCAAAAAATAATATTGAAAAAGAATTATTACATTTAGTTGAAGATAATCCTATATGAGAATATGACAAAATTTATAAATATATCTTTTAATATAAAATAATTTTTTTAAACTAAGTTAGCATTATCATCTTTAATTAATTTTTATATAATGACTATAATCGCATAACTCTTTGTATAATACCATCTCTATCTTAATTTTTTTATAAAAAAAATTTATTATATAAATTTTGAAGAACATTAAAATAAACTCAATGATTATATATGCAGCTTTATTGCGGATATTTTTATCAAATATAGATTACCATCACTCAAAAATTTACTAAATCCCAATCTTTCTATGGTATTTATTTTATCTTCTCTTTCCGAAAAATAAGAATGGGGTCCATCAATTTTTCTGACATTTTTCTCTTTCAATTTTTATATCAAACATGATATGTAAATCATTTTTTCATGTTAGATTATTGCCAACCAAATAACCACTAGAAATTCTTTTTTATTCTCGTAGGATTCATCGGCCGGCCTACTTCAAAGATATTCTACATGTTTATGGATATAGGTTCGGTCCAGCATGAATTTTCTAGTTGTATTGCTGTTACCTACAAATTAATCTCATAAAATTTTAGATCCAATCATTCAAGCAAATCCTAAATAGCATCCTCTTCTAAGTTTCTCTCTTGAGGCTAATCCCATTGCCGATAGGTAACATGAACTTGCTATTCACGCAAGGCTATCGCGAAAGCCTCCTATTTTCTAAAACTCGGGTGCTCCATGTGGCAATTATGTACCGTATGATGAATGGCCGTTGGAAAGTGTCTCCCTTACCTTGGATTGTCATGGATAAGCAAATCCACGGATTAACTAGTCCCGTAACACATGATATTTTTGGATCGTGGTCCGTACAGCTCTCAAAATAATCCTAATGTCTTTTTTCATTATTAGTATAGATTTTAAAATAATTATTATGCAATGGATACAAATCCTCTTCTATACCAAAGATACCATCCTCTCCTCTCCTTCAGTACTTATTTATTATTTAAAAAAAAAAAACAACCCGGAACGTTTGACTGGATGTCAAGTCTGCATATCCTTTCTTGCAAAATGCCAAATTTCAGATAAAGGGTCTAAGCTTTAGCATCGTACGCTACTCCGGCGACCACCGAAATTTCTCCATTTTTTCTGTAGATAAACGCCTTCTTGTTACTTGCAAAGGAAGCGAAAGAAATATTTCCTCCTTCCAGCACAAAAACCTTTTAAAAAAAAAAAAAAAAACGCTCCACCAATCTCACCCACGCGAAACGGCGAGCAAATTACAGCAGTCGGAAGGCAAAACAACTCCGTTCCAAGAAATCTCAACGTCATCGCTGCCGTCGCCGCGACGATCAGAAGAAGAAGAAAAGAAGTCTCTACTGCCGCCGCTGCCCCTGGGTTCGAATCCAATCCCTCGCGATCGCCGCCGCCAGGAGAAGAAGTAGAAGACCAAGGAGGAGACAAGAAGAGGAGGAGGAGGAGGAGGGGGGGGGGGGTGAGAAGAAGGGGATGAAGGATTCGAGTTTGGACCTCCAGGAATCGGGGTGGGAGGAGCTTCGAAAAGAGGCGAGAAAGATCGAAGGCGATCTCGAAGTCAGGCTCTCTTCCTACGCCAAGCTCGGCGCCCGTTTCGCTCACTTTTCCGGTACTTTTTTTTTTCTTTTTTAATCTTTGATCTCCCCTTCCCTTTCCTAAATTTTTTCAGATCTGATCTAAAAATTATTAAAATCCGCTGCGTCTGGGATGGATCTCCAACAAGATCAACAAAACAAAATCAAATCGGTAGGGCATTGATGACACAATAGAATTTTGGTGTTGTTCTTTCGTAATCCATTGATCGAAGTCTTTAGGACTGGAAATGTTGGAATTTCATCCAATTTTACTTCTGTGGCCTGCAATGATTTTGGCCAAGTCTAATGCTGATCTTTTGTTTCGTGTTTTGGTAATATGATGAAGAGGTATCTTAATAGTTTCTCCATCAAGGAATATCTAATATAAGTTTCCTATAGAACAAAGTGGAGGTATGGAGAGATAGCTAGAGCGTAGTACAGTAAAATAAGTTTGCTTATATTCATTCTAACAGGAATTAGGTCTGGTTTTATTTGTTTTTGCTATTAATACTTTATAATTGCATCGGTTGTTATGTACATTAACAGTGTACGGCTTAGTTTGTGCGTCTTTTTGGGGCAAGAAATTAACAACTATGGATAGTTATTGCCTTTCTGATTGTTAATAGAGTGAAAAAAATGATGTAAGCTGCTGTTATTAGTTGTTTTAGGTCTCTTACTGTGTTTCTTCTTTTCTTCTGCTTATTGCAGCAGTGAATTCGTCGTATTTGTGTTATATGTAAACTTCCAGCAATAAGGTTAGGCTGTTCTATCAGCAGTTCGAGGTAAGGCTAGATGTCTACCTTCAGTGCCATGTACAACTTTGATTTTATGTTGGGACGTAATCTACAATGAATCCATAAATATTCTCTAAATAATCTAAAAGAGGTCTCCATTGTTCAACCTATAGCTAGAATTGTCTGCAGGGTCTTGTTTGCATGCTTGTCTTGAACAGGCACCAAAGCAAGTCTAACTTATCTCAGCAATGCTTAATGTCATAATGGAGTCACATGCTTCCGGGATGATTCTTTTAAGTTTCTGAAATTACAAGTTGAGAAATGATTTTGTTTGAATAAGTGTTTTAGCTTCACCTTATTTTTTCTGACCAATACTATGTTGTGAGCTAAAAAGAACTTTCTTTCCTTCTTCTTCTTCTTTTTTTCTGTATGATAAACACCATATTACTGATGTGTTGGCTAAAGCTTGCAGATATAATTATAAATTTCCATGGACATTCAGTTAAGGTAATCTTCTTATTCAGAAATCATTTACTGTTTCAGGTTATGCAAACAATAGTTCACCTGTTGCACCTAGCAGATCATGGAAGTCTGTGGAATTGGAAATCCAGTCTTTACTAGAGAAGCTACTGGATGTTAATGATGCAATGAGTCGATGTGCTGTGTCAGCAGCACCTACCACTTCTGTAACCCAAAAACTTGCGAGGCACAGAGACATACTTCATGAATTCACACAGGTGAGGATTCTTTCACTTTACCTTTGGTTCCTTGTTTATCTTGCTTCATCATATTAACTCAAGCAGTCAACCCTAGGTTTACTTTAATCAACAAGGCTTATACCATCTTTTGGTGTCATGCAATATGATCAAGGCATGACCTGTTGAGGTTTGGGAATGTTCTGCTACCAGACCTCAATGGCTCAACCTTATGAAAACCTCCCATCAAAGTTTAGAAAGTATTTGCTCCCTGTAAATATATATCTGCATCATGTCTTGCATGCATGTGCATGCACACATGGGCAGCCTCATGCACAAACACACATCAATACATAAACAGAATCTAGATATAGCACCCAATCCCTTTTTATTAAAATGCCCCTTTTCTCCCATTGTTCATTGTAGTAGCCTACCATATATAATTCTTTGTAGTAGAAGGACCTGTCTAGAATGTTCATTTTTATTTCATTTTAATAGATTTCACTGCACTGGCCTAGTATTTACATCTTATGTCTCTTGTTATATTTGTAGGATACTCCTATAGGCAAGGTTCACCTGTCTCGGTACCAGACCCTGTACTGATACCATCCTATTATAGTGTTAGTATGTGGTATGGATCGGTATGACAGTATTAGTATGTGGTACAGGCTGGTACAGCAAACACTGCCTATAGGTGCTAGCCTTAGAAATTTGATGTTTCAATTATCTTTTTATGATGTGAAACCTATGTCTTTTATGCTATTGTAAATGAACTTATTGCTGATATCCTAGAAGATATACCATCCTAGTATCTTTTTTTTCTCTTGTGAATAACAAAATGTTGGTGGATAAGAAAAGAACACTATCTGATGCTGAATTGGACGGTTCAAGGAAAGCCTTAGAGGATAGAGGCATAAAAGTCAGCAACATAGAATATACAAAATACAATTTTAGCAACAAATAGAAATGAAGATAAGGCTCTCTGGTAAGATGGATGGACAAATGATATAATATACTGTTCGATTTTGTTATTTATGATCTTATGTACAAAGCATTGTTCTAAGATATGTGTCATAGAGTTGGAGCTAGTTGGATAAAATAAAAAGGTGATGCTATGATATTAAGTGATCAATGTTTACCATATGATCGATGAATACCTTATCAATTTTAAAGAAAATCTTATAGAACAACAGTAAGGCCTGCAGTGCTTTATGGCTCATAATGTTGAGTAATAATAGGGCTCCAAAGAAAAAAGTTTAACACAACAGAAATGAGAATTTTGAGATGAATGTCTGGTAAAACTAGGAAGATAGCGTGAGAAATGAATAGATTAGGGGTGTTGTATGAGTTGCACAAACTTGGACAAAGAAATGGAGAGTCAGCTAAGATAAAACTGAAATCTACAACAAAGACTGAAAGTGGCTTCAGTAGAGGGGGGTAACGTTAGTTTGTATAAGTTGCACAAATTCGCAGAGTAATGGAAAGTCAACTGAGATAATATTGGAATTTACACAAAGGTTGGAGGATACGACCTGGTAAGGAGGTGTAACATTAATTTGTTGAAGGATGTGGGAAGAGGAGGGAAGACTTATGTTGACATAGCTAGAAGTTAGGAGAACATCAAAGTTTGGTGTATATAAGAATCTTGGTAAATGTGAATTCATAAAACCGACACCATAGAGGTTGGGGAAGGCTGGATGGCTCTGGTTACAAGTTGGACCTGACTTGGTATGACCTGTTTATTAAATAGGTTAAGCTGGTCCAGTCAGATTACCTGCATATTAAACATAACAAGTTTAGGTTTCTAATCCTGACCTGTTTTATAAACATCAGGTTCAAGTTTGGGTTTTTCTAACCTAAACCTTGACGTAATCAACTTGCTGCTTGATTTTGGAAACTAAAACAGTGCTGCAATTCAATTCTCGTGCTACTACATCAACAACAAAATTTTAGTAACATGTAAACTAAATAGGTGATAGACAGAGATGTCTGTTCTACTATTTTTTAGATTTCATGTGTTTGTTTGATCATTGTCCAAAGGAATATATAGTTCTTTAACTGCAACCTGATGTAATTTCTACTGGTGAAATCATCTGCTTAGGAATTTAGAAGAACAAGGGGAAACTTAAATTCCATGAAGGAGCATGCTGAGCTTCTCAACTCTGTTAAAAATGATATTAGTGAATCAAAGGTGAGCAACAGTTGTGATTTGTTTTATTTGTTTTATGGTTAGTTCTTATGTGATATTTGATTAATCTTAGTGACGTTAAGCAGGCATCTGGCAGCATGTCACCCGGGGTACATTTGTTGAGGGAGAGAGCTTCAATTCATGGAAGCATAAATCAGGTATGTCTTTTTGATGTGAATTGAATATCGCTCCCCAACTAAATCTTAAAGATGAAATAGATGTTAGTTGTACGCTCTATTCAAAGAACAGCATTTTCTTTTGTTATTATAGCTGCACACTTATTATAAAATATATTTGTAGAGCTATCAATTCCATGTTATTCCTTTTTTGGCATTGCAAGTAAATTTTTTGAAGTTCGAATGCTTTTAGTTTAGATGCCTTTCCATTATGTATGTTGTGTCAGTTGGTTTTTGTTATAATTGAAGCTCACAGTGTCACATAAATCAGATGATCTATTTTTGGATCATCTGGACCCGAATCCAAAACAATTTATGGTGCTAGATAATGTTCCATCCCTATTTAAAGTGAATAAGGTTGATGCTATTTTGGGTTATCAAGAAACTGGTGGGGAGAAAGTTTTAGCATCCATGGTCCAGCAATTACAATCAGGCATAAGGATTTCTACAACTTAGAACAAGCTTGGATGTGGTTTCCACTAGTTTTGGGTGGGATATTAGCTTTCATATTATCAATTCGGTCTTTTTTAGGGGTTCACCAAGTGTAATAGTGTGTGCTTCCCTTAAGGATTGCAGATGGCTGTACCATAGACGAGCATGAAGTTTCGTGGCCGGGCAAAACAGGTTCTGAGCTCCGGGTGTGAAGCCAATGGGGAGTCCTAGTTTAATGCTCTCTGACAGAAGAGACTGCAAAGTGCAAACGTCCATCCCCTTCAAGATACTCATGCATGTACAGGACAAGTCACCCAGTTGATCTGTATTATGTGGACCTATGTCACTGGTTGTGGCCATGAAATTCCCAGTTGCTTGGCTCATCGGGCCAGGGTGTTGAGTTGAGGCTTGTTTCTCATGTTCCTTTTTGGGCATGATCTTAAATTTTGCAATTGATAAAATCTAGCTAGTTTGGAGGCAATTTTTATTCATAAAGATACATTTTTCTTGTTTTAAATGTGCACTTGTCACTTGGTGCGTGTTTCATTCAATTACTGTTTTTTTTTTGAAAAAAAAGGAAAAAGGTTGAAGGTGATAGCTAGCTTGATGATAAAGTCTGTCAGAAACCTGAGATTGATTCCAACCATGATTGTCATTTATTCGGGCATTCACAGAACTGAGGAATCATAGGAATTTAATTAATGTCTCTGATATCAAAGAAACGTTATTCTATAAATTTGTTTGTAGATCTTTATGTGTTGCAAGCTTATGTGCTGGTGGTTTTGCATATATGTATAACCTCCACTATTCTTGTTCTAAATTTCTGCACTTTCATTGCACCTTTCAATAATAACAAACTTTTAATCTATTGAAAGCATTGCTTTGGTTGTCTTCGTATGGGATGAGCAATTGTAATCCTCTCAGATGGACTTTCTCACTAGACCAGTCTCTCCCGCATTAATTAGACTACTTCATGTATTCTAACTAATTACTTCTACCTAGGTTGATGACGTGATTGGTCAAGCACAAGCCACAAGATCAGTTCTGGACACACAGAGGGCTTTGTTTGGGGATGTTCAGGGAAAAGTCAAGCAGCTGGGAGAAAAATTTCCTATAATTCGAGGACTTCTTGGTATTCAGGCATCCCTTTCTTAAATTCTTTTTGGGTTTATTATATGGTTCTTACTGCTTCTTTTGTACTTGCAGGTGCCATTAGAAGGAAGCGCTCCAAGGACACACTTATTCTCTCTGCGGTCATAGCAGCTTGCACTTTGTTCCTAATTATTTATTGGCTTTCAAAATGATGAATGTTCCGAAAGGCAGCTGGGCAAGTGAGAGGCTGCACCAGGCCTCATGGTATTCCAATGCGCATGAAATAAGAGAACCAGCAGTCAAGTACAGCTTTACATCAATCGAGACGGCAGATATTGGATCGCATGCATGGAGAATATTAGTTCCATGCAATTTTGTCAGAAATGGGGGTGACAATTACTTTTACTTTTTCTTTTTTCAGTATTGTTTTCGGTTCACTTTTATGTACAGTTTTCAGTGGATTTTTTGCACCATGAATATCTTAATTGACTTTGCATTACAAAATTCTGTGTTTTGGTCCAGAAATCACCATGTTCTATGGAGTAGGAGGTGGAACAACTTTCACGGTACGGAATAGAGCTTGCATCTGTAGTGGCATTGGAATGAAATAAAAATAGAGAGCACGGAGAACAAACGAGCTATAAATTATGTTAAATTCTTTTGTTCTTGTGCTTTTTGAATATTTGATGGGTGCAGCGCTCGTCCTTCACATGAGCTGGAAACAAGAAGTGATTTAGTAATGTTTCTAAGAATCACAACATGGTGAAAATGGTTGATATCCATATGGATCTGTTTCCATATTCTAACATAGTTGGATGTGGATACAAGTTTTAGAATCCAATTAATATTGTATTAATATTTGTGTCTATATATGGATGTAGATACATAAATATTTCATTACCATCTGTATTTGTTTCCAGATTTTTTTTCTTTTTTTTTGATAGATAGGGTGTTTCCAGTCCCAATTAGCTTCATATGGCTTTTATAAAATCTGAAGATAAGTGACGGCATCAATATATTTTCAATAAAATTTTCTTGTTGTATGGTGATATCTTTAAATTGTTGGATTATATTTTTAATTCTCTATTTAGTATGAAGGATGGATTGAAGGAAAGATGGATGAAGAAGAAAGAATGGATAAGAGAGAGGAGGGATGAATCTTAGAGTGGATGGATGAATCAATGGATGAAAGATTCATTCATTATGTTTCGTGAAATATAAAATGATGGTTGGAATAAGTTTCTTTTTTGTTTGGTATAGAAAGAATGAAAATAAAGATGGATGATATTTATATAATATTTTTATTAAATTATTATTTGATAAAAATATTTTTTTATTAAATTATAATATTTATTTATATTAAAAAAATAAATAATATATAAATTTATAATCATTTTAATATATAATTATATAAAAATTATATAAATATTCAATATTTAATTTTATTTAATTTAATAAATAATTTTATAAATAAATTATTAATGAATTAATGATATATTATTTATATAAATAACTAGTTAATTTATAATTTAATTTAAATAATTAATTAATATTATATAAATAGTTAATTAAAAATAAAAAATAGAAGATAATTATAATTATGAAAATTATATATAAAAAATAAAATAATTAGTAATAAAATTTAATGGCATGTATTAAAAAATATATATAAATAATATGAATGAAATAATGAAGAAATATTATAATTTTGTTAAAAATATTGAAAGTTAATTTTGTCAATGCAAAAATCTATCCATCAATTCTTTCTTTTATCTTTTTAATTTAGGAGGATGCAAATTGATGGCCAAGGTTGTTGGACAATCCTTCTTTTTAATATATATTTTTTATAATTTTTTGAATCAAATAGTGGATAAAAATCATCCATTCTTGCAATTTCATCTATCCTTTAATATAGAATAAAAATTAAGCTTCTGACTGAAGTGGATAACTCAGCTGAGTCATTAGGATCAAGAGACTCATTTGATTAGATGGGTATGGTTATTTCTTTGTTTTCTTTGTATGATTTTTTATTTGTATTAAAAATAATAAAAGAAGGTCGGGAAGTTTGTATACTGAATTCAAATTAATAAAACATAAAGCTTAGTCTTTTTCTTTATTTGATGAAACGACTGGAAAAAGATCCTAATAACAAAGTTCATAATATTAGATCCGTATCTATATTTAAATCCATATTGTTAATATCCTATTTGCATTCATATAAGTTTTAAACAAATATTGATGCAAAATTTAGCATATGAATGATGTCAAAATCTATAATCATCTTCATCGAAATGAAGACAATATATGGATTAGAACATAGCAACACTAATATCTGATGCATGTCCTATCCGTCTTCAATATTGTATGCAAGATGCAATATGATGATCAACCAAGCATATTTTGGTATAAGAAAATCATCTAAATTGTACATGACTTTCGTTGTTAGAAGAATCATTTCCTTTAATATTCTAGAATATTTGTGTTATTACCATTATGTTTCTCAAAATAAATACATAGACAAGCTACACAAGCAGTGAAGACGAGTTCCGGATCCAAATCTCTAGCACAACAGTCAAGAAACTTTGCCAGCTTGATGGGTAACACCTTATTTCTTGATGAGTTTATGGAATATATTCTCAAAACTCTAGCAAGTGAAGACGAGTTCCGGATCCAAATCTCTAGCACAACAGTCAAGAGACTTTGCCAGCTTGATGTGTAACACCTTATTTCTTGATGAGTTGGTGGAATACATTCTCAAAACTCCAGTAACCTTTTGAGTCAGGTTGAGCTAGGATGATACAACCAGCTTGAACCCAATCCCAAATTTCCAACTCGAACCCATATCTACCATTATGTATTTAGACAATTGTCGTGCTCCCAAGCCAAGCTGAGCTCTCCAATAAAGCATATTGATCCATCCGACCCGATCTAAAGTTGTCTGGTTCTGGCTGGATATCTTTTTGATCTGATCAGGCTTGGGTATGTTCTTAGCCTGACCCAATCAGCCAGGTTGCACATCTAACCACCATCATATTTCGGTTTCGGGTTGAACATATGATCTCTCAAGTCAGGTTCGGGTAGACCCATAAGCTACCCAAACCCAACCAGTTGCACCAGCTACTACAGCTCGTAGTGTGCACTCCAGCTCAAGCAAGGTTCACAAAGCTCCAGTAACATATGATGTTGCTAATGATATAATTCTTTTATTCATGCGCCATGCAGCACAGTACCAATGCAAATAAGCAGCAACATCACTCTGCCGCATATAATATTGCCTCTTGGAGCTAATAATGTAACTTGGAGAAGCACGAGAAAGATTTAACATGCAAATCATGCAAACCAAGCTGGAGCCAAAGCCAAATATAATTCGAGCCCAAGGCTAGCCTTCTTGTTTAGTTGATCTGTGTTTCATGCCCCACAACCTGGAACTCGGTCGTTAAATATCTAATTAACTTAATTGCTACAACTCAGGCAAGTTTCCAGTTTTCAAGTTGCACCAAAACGTAATTCTGATGCACACAGCCACTGCAGCATATGGTTTCTGTCATAAGTGTTATGAAATATCAACCTCACATTGCTGTTGCCCAAGTTGGTAACATCCTCATCTCAATGGTAAGGGTTCATACAAAAGGTGGCAAACAGGAAAAATCAAGCAGATAACACCATTCCAGCCTTGTAATGGCTAGAAATTGTTAAATAGCAGAGTAAATACAACTGAGAAAATAATCTCCACGTGGTCCTGTGAGAACCAGAAACACTGGAGTCCCATCCATCAAACAAAAAGTACTTTTCAATGCTTTCATTATGTTGCATTCCATAAATGTTTACAATTTTAATTTCCTGAATGATCAAAGCTGAAAACTATGAAGATGACAAAAAAATGAGATGTATCCTAAAAGCATGTCAAGAGCACAGAAAAGTCATATCGACGAGAAGAGATTCACGCACCTAAAAACTTATACTCAAAGCTATTTCCTCAAGGTGGAGAAAATAGCAATTTTTCTACTCAAACAATTACGCAAATATGGCAATCAAAGCTAAGAGTAGCATCAAGGTGAACAGCTTGCTTCCAACATTTAGAATTGAAGAAGACGAAGTAGATGTATTAGAGCCATGAGGTGTCTGATTCCTGAAGGTCATTAAAATTGAAGCAAATATCAGATTGTGAACAAGGATCGGACGGAAAAAAAAAAAAAGAAGAAGAACAAGAAGCTTCATTTGTCTGCATGAAAAGGCGACAAGGATATCAGTAACGTACTTCTGCAGATATTGAAGGGCACCACAATAAAGAGCATCATCAGGTTTAGGCGACTCAGTGTCGCCACTTATCTCAGGGTTGTCAAGCCTCATATACACCTCCTGTCCCAGGTACCATGTATCAAGATTTTCCGCACGCAAATTCCAAAAGCCCACATTATCCAGTGACACAAAGATGGCAGTCCATGCTCCTGGGAAAACCTGAGATCAAAACCCATGGAAATGTTACCGGTTGAACATTATGGCTGGGCTAGAATTTGACATGATGTAGCAACTCAGAATGGCTTCATCTCCAATCATCGGAACAAGAAACGAGCAAAAGCTAATATGAACATGCAGAGTAGTACAATCAAATAAGAATATCAATAAACAAGACATGGAAAAAAAAAAAAGCATCAGTCATCACTTATTCTTAGTCAATAAAGGGTAGGATTTCTCTTTTTTTTTTTTTGCTAAATATTAGGACTACCTCAACAAATCATGCAGCCGGAGAAAATATTTTGTCAAAACTCAAAGAAACGGTACATTTCTGCAAAAGTTGGAGGCTACGTTTTCAAACTGTCATGGTATTAGTGGTTTCATTTTGTTTTGCAAAAAGAGAGATGATCTTTATTCTTTTTCTTTGAAGGTGCATGGGCGGGGGTGGGTGGTCGAGTTCAGGTGCCGTGGAGGCGATTACGTAATAACACGCAGACACATATGATGAATTGAAACTGGGACATGCCACACACAAGGGGCCTTTCTAGATTGCCACATGACAATGTGCTCATATCTTTGCCAAAACAAGAAAGAGAGCAAATCAGAAAACATTTTTGTTAACCACAAAATCTTTAAGCCAAATTATATGCAGAACTAAGCTAGGCAGATATATAACAATCCATCCTGGTCTTTGCTGATTACTTAACAATGTTCTGTTTCAGTCAGTGTAAGTTAAAGTATCTTGCACACCAGAAGCACATCCTACTCAGTGTTTTCAAGCATGAACAAAGATGAAGGAAACGAAATGAGGACAGTCTTACTCAACTCTACCAAAGTATTATCCTTTTCAGATTCCTATGCCCAGCACTTCCCCACTTTCGGAAAAAGCAACACATACATTATAAATGTGGAAAGAGAAAATATGAAATAAAAAATGCCAATGATTTTCCTTCTCACAGCTAATCATCCTCTTAAACATGATTTAGATATTCAAGCTATCCCAAGATGCAAGACCAGTAACAAACTAGAAAAATAAATGTATGCTTTCAGTGAACACGGCGGGATACTCTCGAGACAAGAAAGGACACTTTAATACCAATATTGTTAAGCTCAGGATTGTATCATCAATTGTAGTGGAGGTCGAATCAGATCAGATAGAAAAATGTAAGATTCTTACCAATTTATTTTAAACATAAAAATATGGTTGAAATGACATAGAAAGTAGAAAGCATAATTAAATTATGATCTGAACAAATCACGGGAAACAAGCCATCATATAAGGACACAAAAGTTCAGCTTCCAAAAACCATAAATCATATCCAACAAGCAAATACCAGGTTTAACAATCAATAATAATATTTTATTTCACCATAAATCCATAGAATATCTAAATTTGACCCAGGAAAATATACATAGACATAAGCTATCGAACTAAGTTCTCCTCCTAGGTAGAAGATTATAGAACAGTAGAAGTAACCAATTCTCTGAAAATGGTGAAAAAGATGCAAAAGAGAATTTTAATTCGATGTCTTGGACCCGAACAACTAAATATCTTCTCTTTTCTTTACTCTTAAAAGTTGAAAGTTCGAAGGAGATTGCCGATTTGATGCTTCGGAAATTTATCAATGATGAATTAGCCACTGTAGAACACAAAGAAATTGACTGATCTGGGGAAAAAAAAAAAAGAATACTCTAATAGCTTTAGTATGTCAACAGATTACTTGGATTTGGATCTTATGATCCAAATATTAGTAAAATCAACAATCTGGATCATATGAACCAAATCTTTATCTTACACTATTCCTGATCCTGGTCCAAGGATCAGATCTAGATTGCTCGGGCACTTTCAATCTGGACCATGGACGTAAGATCCTAACAACAAAGCTTATTACACTGCATACTACTAGAAGAATTTATCAATATAAAAGGAAAAGGTGGAGACATGGACTTCACGACAGTTGACCAGGATTTCAGGTCCATCCAGACTTATGATGAAAGAAAGGTGTCTTCCGCAGTGATGCCATTCAACCTCAGCTGTTTCTCTCTCTCTCTCTCTCTCTCTCTCTCTCTCACACACACACACACACACACACACACACACACAATCGCTCACAAACTTTCAGGGTGTGCAAGGGTGCATGCGTATAAGTGTAGATAAATGTATATGCGTACCTAATGATTTCAATCCAGCTGTCTTAGTTCTAAGATTTCCCAAACTATCCCATAATTTCTGTTCACTGTTTTAGGGGAGCCCAAATTGAACTGCACTGCTCTTTATACTTTCAGAAACTAAATACTCCCAAGGAAAAACACATTGATAGTTGATGTGCATACATGCATATATAATTCAATAAACGAATAAAGACAAGTGATAAATATGCTTTTTATGATCAAGAATTTAACTGATGACATGGTTTTAATGATTAAAACTACAACTGAGAAAGGTAAAAAGATGCATAAATATAGCACCAAAATACTTCATAGGTTGGAAAAGAAAACAGAAGCTAGAAAGTGACAGAAGTGGCGTGCTTTTGATAAAAAGTGATGAAATACAGGATTTTCCGGGATATTAATTTTAAAACAATCAAATGGCATCACCATACAAGATATGCAAGAAGCTTTACATTGAAAATAGAACCACTTCTGACTCTCAGACTCAGGTATCATCATTCCACTTCAATTGCTGACTAAACTATAACTAAATAAATTAAAAACTAAATTCGAATTTTCTTGCTCATGTTAAATTAAAGAACTAAAGAATTAAAAAAAATAAAAAAAAGAAGAAAAGCAAAGCCATCACTCACAAGTCAGATTGTAACAGTAATTACACGGTAGTTTTGCCTTTGATGTGAATAAAAGAAGGGGGGAGGGGGTTTCTCTTCATATATATATATCCATTGATTAAGGACTAAAACAGATAAGAATACACCATTATTCAATATCACCAGTACGAAATAATTGTCAAGACTCAAGAATACCAAGATCAAATCATCTCTATAAAGCATGGAAGACTAGTGTACAGGCGGACACCTGTGTGGTACAGCGAGAAATAGCATCCCACTTATTATACTGGCCTCTGCAATCCTCAGTCCACTCCCCATAAGCCATCCTGTAGTTAACAAGAAGAAACATCCAGTTAATATGCTGATAAAAACATGCATTTCACCTTGGAAATGAAAAGCTGAGATGCTGTCCATACCCAACAACAAAAAATGAATATCCATCCATGTGGTAGGTCTGGACTTTAGTATCATTGTTCTGAAATATGATTTCCATGAAGCCCTTGTATGAAGCATTGATTACAGATGCTCCAATTCGAGGTGGCCCATCAAGTGGCCTAGCAGGGAAATCAAGTTTATAAATTCCCTTCTTATCGTATGCATCAGCAAGATTCAATGGTGTATCAGGGGGAGAATATGAGAGTCCATTGAGCGTAGTTCGACGTTTTCCATCAATTACCACAGGCGGCTCAATTCTTAACATCTGCACCTCGGTCACATTGATCAAACCATATTTAAAAGATCCCTGAGGGTTGGGGCGTGCAGCACCAGTAGTGAGGTTTGTCCTGATAAATTAGAAAAGAACACTCTTGAACAAACATATGACAGATGCTATACACCAAGAACAAGAGATAGTGATCAATGGAAGTCCTCAGATAGTCTATAATTTTGTTGTTTGTTGTAGATATACAATGTCAAACTCTTTTATGTAGACTTATAAAACATGATGAAAACATTGTTTTTTTACTTTGAAGAAAAACCAGCAAAAGCACATGTTATTTTAAAAAATTCTCTAGCCAGGATATAAAACTTGGGGGAAGAAACAAGCTCAGAACATAAAGACAGAAAAGCCAAATTTAAAACATATAAGAAAGAAGGAAAGACCATGTATTCCATAAAGGAAAGGAACGATCTTCTCTGTGTATGTATAGGATACTCATGATATTGTGCACAAACCTGATAGACAATGCCTGATTCAGTGACCAGTTTTTGTCATAGACATCATTAGGACCATCTGGAAGAGGGCCAGATGCTTTGCCTTTGGAATTTGAATAGTGCAAAATGGCAACACCAGTAACTCTCGTCCAAAGTGACTCATTCACAAACCTAGGACTTGCCACAATGTAGTAGTCACTGCTTGCATTTTGATCCATTGTAACCAGGAATGAGCATGATTGTCCCACATGGATATCTAGGGTGGTATAGTTCTGCTGCACAGTGTATGTTCCTTCTGTCTCGACAAGAAGCAAGTTGTGATTTTGGATTCTGAAGTTCAAGCTTGTAGAGAAGCCGACATTGTGGACACGGAAGCGATATGTTTTGCCTGTTTCAGGGAAACAAGACTGTTAAGTATCATAGCAATGATATCATATGCATATTTTAGTGGATATGTAATGCTGATTACTTGGAGAAGGAATTAGAATATAAAACACTAGCTACCATGTTGCATATGTTAGTCACATCCCAGAAGCTACATATACAAGGCAAAACAATTTGAGCAAGAAAATGGAACAGTAGCAATAAAATTCAGAAAAATACTAAGAACTGCTTGTGTTCAATGTTCAGAAAAAGATAAAGGAGAATTATTCAAATTTATGAAAAAATACATTTGGACTGTGAATAGCACTGTCATATTTCCTCTGGAAAGCAAGTTAATTATTGTAATTTCATGCAAGAGAAAATGTTTCACCAAATTGTAACCCTATCCTGCTAAATAACTTTCTACCACTCTCATAGTATTGTTGTAAGAAAAAATTCATGATAAAACATGTATGCATACTAGATACTGATGTAACAACTAGAATAAATAAATTAGAGCAGTTGTAGAAAGCACTACATATCCTTCCTCGGAAAAATATATTAGTTCATGTTATTTATAATGTGTCAATGTTATGATGTTTATATTTGAATTTAGTTAGATGATTACTGTCAAATAAGATGTCATTGGGTAAAACTTCCATATTTCCACGTTTTCAAGATTCAGATCTTTGAGTATCGAAATCAAGAACCATATCGACTCATAGGCCATCTCTTAAACAGCAGCAGTGACAAAACATATAACCAAAGCATTAGCATGCCATTGGAAGATTTTCAAAATTACTTTATAATAAGTAAAGCTGATTTCTCCTTAACTAATCCATATAATAAAAATGCACTAAATGTTGGTTTTATCAGCCAATAGAAGTACTAAAATTGCCCAACTCCAATAGCTTGCTTAGCACATCGGTGATTGGGACCGTCCACTCGATGTCCACATAGAAAACAGAGTCTCTATGGTGTCTGATAAAGAATGAAAGTAAACATAGTTTGCAACACTGGAAAATGGGTCACAGCATGAAAATTAACCTGGTTCAACATTGATAGTCTCATAGTTTATCCCAGCTGGAACAAGTGTAGTATTGTACCGATACGGCCCTTTTCCATTCATCAGAACACCATCAGGCATGCCAAGGTCCTTGCCATCATCAAGTTCCTTCCTCAAGGCCTACAAAATCCCACCAACCTTAAACCAGTCACGCAAACAAACCTTCCACAACTCATATATTGGAAAAAAAGTCTCAAAATTTCCACCTACCGTGTGGTTCTTCTTGTACCAGTCCCCGATGAAGAGGCTGATGTCCCCATCAGGCTTCCCAAAGGGCACAGGGATTATAGGCCGGTTATTGACAACGATACCACCATAGCCTCCGGCTGCCCGCTGAAGACCGAGGGAGGGGAAGTAGAAGAAACTCCCAATCTGGTCCTTCACCTGGAACTGGTAGGTCCAGTTCCAGCCCGGTGGGATGGGGCAGTTCGTTCCCAAAACCCCATCTTGCCAACAACTCATCCTCTGCTGAATCCCATCCCTGTCACAGCATAAAAATAAAAGACATTCTTTTTGTGAAAATCTAACTCAAGAGAGCTTACAAACCAATCAAGATCAATAAGTGTATTCCAACATGAATCTAATTGGATCGAAAACAAATATACCAGGTAATGAGCAATGGCTCATCCAAGCTATTGAGCACATTAACGACGACATTCCAATTGGTTGTTACATTGAGGATGGGACCGGGGAATTGCTTGTTAATTGCTATTACCTGCCACAGACATCAGTTGCCGGTGGTTAGGGGGAAGAGTAGAAAAATTCTTAAAAAATAACTCGGTGTCACAGCATTAGTAAAAAAAGAAAAGAAGAAAAAGGGAATTTGGACGAGTATTTGCATCCACTCAATATAAAAAGAAGAGAAACAACGACGCCGAGTTTCGGTTCCACAAGAGTGTTTTTTTTCTTTTCTTTTCTTTTCTTTTTAATCTGAAGAAAGGATCTTGGTACGAAGAACACATAGAACTACAAATCTAATCAAAATCTAGTTCGGGAGAGACCGAAGAGCCATAGATCGGAGAAGAAAGGAAGCATCTTGGAGGCGGCTTTTACCTGCTGCTCGACGCCAAGCGGGGAGGCGGTGATGTAGGAGACGTCGAAGTCGAAGTAGGCGTAGGGATCTTCGGCGGAGCACCGCCCCACCAGCGCAGCCGCCCACACCAGCGCCGCGACGACCGCTGCCGCGTCCGACCACCGCGCCGCCATTCTCCGCTACGTATCCTCGGATATACTATTCCAAGCCGGGGGAAAACGATAATAGCGGCGGTTACTCCTTCGGAAACGCTCCTCTGCTTATCCCCGCTCCTTCGACTAATTATACTGAGCAATTGAGAGCAGAGCAAGTAACGAGAGGAGAAGAGGTAGACCGGGAGGGGAAACGTAGTGGTACGCTCTCTCTCTCTTTTGGCAGTTACGGTGGCACAAACGTAGAGAGCCTTAAAAGGTCGGGAGAAAATAAAAGATAAATGAATTTAAAAACTTGAGATTTTTTTTTTTTACGGTTACCTTTCAGGAAGGTGATTAACAAAATTAGCCTTTTTTAATAATTGGATTTTGAATCCTAAGTACTACGTTTTTTCTGGAAACAAACTAGTTTAGGAAAACGGGAGATAAATAGGGTTCATCTGGCGCCAGTATGGCGCCAATCGGCAAGCGTTGACGGGATTTGCATGGTTTTCTGGAACACAGAGTATTATAACTCAAATATCAGGTGCTGCCACGTTCATTTTTTTTAATACGTGACGAGGTTGTGGGTATGTGAGGAATTTCTGTCGTGTTTTAATATCCAAAGCTGATCTCTGAGATGGGGTACAGCGTATCGGGGTGGGTCCGTCGCCGGCGCTACGCGTTTCCAAATCGAACGTTTCCCACGCGGTTGCAGCCGTCGTTTGGAAATCCTACGTTCTCACGTGGTTGCAGCCGGAGGCCAACCCCGCGATGCCCGTGGCTGGAAACAGGAGAGAGAAAGAGAACAAGGGATACCATTAGTTGGACGAAGTGATAGAATTCATTATTCTTCTCAGCTAAACGACGTCTCTAATTACAGCTTAACAGCCAACAGCGGATACATGGGATCGTTATATGTACGATGTGGCATCTATCGTGTGTTATTGTACGTAACGGATATGATTGTTGATGGGATTTGTTAGGTCTTTCCCCAACGCCTAATCCTACGGTAATATAATAAAATATGGGATGTGTATCTTAAAATAGCACAAATACCCTGCTGGATGGTCCAACCTATAGATAATGATATTAATTTTTTTAAATAAATAATAAAATTAAATAGTCCAATAGTTATAATCGGAAGAGTTCGATAATAAAAAGTCATGAAGGATAATAATTACATGAAATCTTTTTTGGAGTAAGAGGCCTGATCAAAGAGCATATATAATAATAAAGATAGAAAATAAAATATTGATAGTATTTTAAATTATCAAGTTCAAAAATTGGCCACATAAAATGGCATCTAATCCATTATACTATTAATTCATAGAAAAGATAAGTCTAGATTTATATGTCTCTATGGTACTAATCTTCAAATATATGCTAAAAAAGGATGAGCACCATAAATTGATTAGAATCTCCCTCAAGAATGCTACCCTCAAGGTATATATGGCATAGTAGAGATGAAGGCGGATAAAATAATATCCATCAAGTTTTCATATCCAAATTTATCTAAATATTAATATAAATTTGTGTATCTAATTAATATCATATCCATATATCTATCCATCAAAGAAACATACATATCAATATGGATAAATAATTATCTGATTCTTAGTTGAATATTTGATTCTATTTATAATTTTATTTAATTTTATATAATAATCATAAATTTTAAAAAATAAATAAATCACCATATAAACATGCTATTGATTTGATTTACCTTCTACTCTATAATTTTTTTGATTTTATGGTTATAAAGTTTAATTATCCAAGTTATATCTATATTTATATGTATATATATTTTCATCATTTAATTTGTATCCCTGTACATTTAAAATAAATATGTACATAAGTTTTTCATCCGACTAACATATCTATCTATATTTGTATTCGTCACATAAAATAAATATGGATATGTATAAACTGGTATCCAATCTGATTTCAATCCAATGGTATAAACAAAACCTTCCTATGCTCCCTTTAACTAGGGAAATAATGGGTCAATTACAGGCTGAACCATTATCCATATCCACTCCATACTTGCCTTGGATTGGGGTGGGATGAGTAGAGTCTTGGGGTACAGTAGGACAGGCAAAATTAAACATGGTGGATTGGATGGGCTGAGTAAAATGAAGTTACAAAAATCAATTTTTCTACATGTAAATCAATTTTTTTTGCTTTGGAGAGGGAATTAATTTTTGAAGATATATATTTGGATTGGGGTCGAGGTAGGTTTTGCTATTATCCATATCCATCCTAAATCTATTGCAGGTTGAGTACCTAATAGGATAGAATAAATTATCATCCTTACTTTCAACTTAGCTAAAGGTATTAAGATATTGATTAGATGCAAATCATCTAAAGCTATCAAAGCTAAGTTTGGTCTTTTGATGATGTAAACTGCACGTCCACTGGCATCCCGCTCAACATGCTATCATCAAAGTTAATCTTGATGTAACAAGGAGGTGGGGGCTCCCACATAAAATCACTCTAGAAGGTGCTAGAAATAGCATAGTTGAAATCCTAAATTTTTCTTACTATCAAAGATCCCTCGAATGTTTAGGCACAAGGAAATTCTTCTGTCCATGTGGCTGCTTTCTAAGTCATATATTTTCGAATATACACCTATGCTTAGCATGGGCCATATATTGTAAGCTATGTATTACTTCATAATGGTTTAATTTAGCGAATCTCCACTTTGAACCTCATGCTAAAAGCTTTGCAAGAAAAGATCTCAAAATGCATTAATAGAGAGAGCTATATCAGGAATAGCAGCCATACGCCATAGTAGAGTGGCTTTTGGATACTAAAGAAGAACATAGAATATCATCTCAACCACCTCCAAATAACAATCACAAAATTATAGCATCGAATTTCAAGAAAAAGATCCTATCTATTTCAATAATTTAGACAATTAAGTAGCAACACTTTCCCACTAATAAGATCCAGTCTTGACCTAACATCAAGGGACCTTAATTCTATATGAGACCTAATCTCTGGTGGTGAGGGGTTTTATGGATCTCAATGAGATTACTGCTCTTTCTCTCTCTGTGTGTGTATGTGATAAGAAGACTAAAGCTTTATTAGTAGGGGTGAAAGTGGTCTGTATGAATCCATTTTTATATCTAAAATAATTTAAATATGGACAAAAATTTGAAGATCCAACTAATATCTATGTCCAAATGGATATGGATATAGATAAATGACTATCTAATCCATATTTGAATATCTAAATTTACTTGTAAATCTATATAATTTTATATAGTACTTATTAATTTTTAAGAGAAATATACAATCCTATAAACATGCTATATTAACTTGATTTATCATCTATCCAATAATATATTTGATTCTATAGTTATGAAGTTTAATTATTCAACTTATATTCATAATTATATCTTTGATTATTGATGGGATTTGTTAGGTCTTCCTAAATATCCGATCATACTTTGAGATATGTGATTGCACAGGATGAGACACAATAAAATATGAGACATACAATCATGTATCTTAAAATAGCTCAAGCGTGTTGTTATATGGTCCCACCTATAGATAATGGCATTATTTTTTTTTTTTAGGTAAATGATAGAATTAAACAGCCTGATGGTAGATACAGTTGGAAGAGCCCCAAAAAAAGAAGCCATGAAAAGCAGTAATCACATGATTTTTTTTTTTTTTTTTGGCATAAGGGCAGACTTATCTGATCAAAGAGCAGATACAACAATAAAAAGTAGAAAAATAAAATATCAATAGAGCTCTAAATTGTCAAGCCTCAAAGTTGACCACCTAAGATGACATCCAGTCCACTATACTATGAATTTCTAAAACTATAAGTACCTAGATTTAGATGTCTATAATGTGTGGCACTAATCTTCAAATATATGCTAAGAGGTCAGATGAGCATCCATAGATTAATTAGTACTAATCTAACTAATAATGGTTTTAGAATCTTCATTGGGGATAATTTTTCTAGCCCTCAAGATATATGTGGCATAGTAGAGGTGAAAGTAGATCAAATTATGTCCATCTAAATCCATTTTCATGTTTGAATTTATTCTGATATGGATATAAATTAGAGTATCTGATTAATATTGGATTCATATATATCTATATCCATCAAAGAAACATACATATCAATATGGATAAATAATTATCCAATCTTTAGTTGAATATTCAATTCTTTTTATAATCCTATTTAATGTTATATAGTAATCATAAATTTTTAAAAATAAATAAATGACCATAAAAATATGCTATTAATTTGATTTACCTTCCACTTCATAATTTCTTTGATTTTATGATCGTAAAATTTAATTATCCAAGTTATATCTGTATTTATATGCATACTTTCACCATTCAATTTTTATCCATGTCCTTTTAAAATAAATATTATAAATTTTTTATCCAACTAACACGTGTCTATATTTGTATTCACTAAATAAAATAAATATAGATATGCATATATTGGTACCTGATCCAATTTCAACCCAATGGTATGGACAAAACCTTCCTATGCTCTCTTTAACTAGGGAGGATAATGGATTGATTATAAGCTAGGTACACCATTACCCATAGTCGCCCCATACTCGCCTTGGGGTGGGGCAGTTTGAGTAAAGTCTTAAGATGGGGTGGGACAGATAGAGTTAAACAAGGTAGATTGGTTGAGTCAAGTCAAATAAAATTACAAAAATTAATTTTTCTATATATAAATCAATTTTTTTTCCTTGGAGAGGAAATTTGTGAAGATATATATCTATATTAGGTTTGGATAGATTTTACTATTACTCATATCCATCACAAATCTATTACAGGTTGGGTATCTAATGGGGCAGAATAAATTGCCATCCCTACTTTCAACTTAGCTAGAGGTATTGAGATATAAATTAGGTGCAAACTATCTAAAGCTATCAAAGCCAAGTTTGGTTCTCTGATGATGTAAATTGCACATCCACTGGCACCCCCACTCAACATGCTATCATCAAAGTTAATCTTGATATAACAAGGAGGTGGGGGCTACCACATAAATTGAGTCACTCTCAACATGCTATCATCAAAGTTAATCTTGATATAACAAGGAGGTGGGGGCTACCACATAAATTGAGTCACTCTAGAAGCTAGGTGCTGATATAGCATAGTTGAAGTCCCAAGTTTCTCCTGCCATCAAAGATCCCTCGAATGTTTAAACATGAGTGAATTCTTCTACCCTTGTGGCTACTTTTATCATTGGACTAAGCCATACATTCTCAAATATGCACCTATACTTTGCATGCTATATATTGTAAGCTATGTAGCACTTCAGAATGGCTTAATTTAACAAATCTCTATTTTGTACCTCTATAAAAAAAGATCCATGAATGCACTAATAGAGAGAGCTATATCAGAAACAACAACCATATGCCATTGTGGTGTAGCTTTTGGATATTGAAGAGAAACTATTGGTCTATCATCTCCACCATCTCCAAACAACAATCACAAAATTATAGCATGAAATTTTTAAGAAAAAGATCCTACCTATTCCAATAATTTAGATAATTAAGTAGAAACCAAACAATGGCTTCTCCCACTAATAAAATCTAGTTTGGACCCAACATATATCAAGGGATCTTAATCCTATATGAGACCTAGTCTCCAATGGTGAGGGGTTTTATGGATCTCAATGAGATTAGTGCTCTCTCTCTCTCTGGTAAGAAGACTAGGGCTTTATTAGCCAAATTTGGCAACTTATCCCAAACACACTAGGGATAAAGTGGCTAGAAATCCAAACCAAATGAGCTCTAGCTAAAACTATGTCAAGAAATGGAATAAGTTAAATCATAGTTACTCCTACTCTAAT
Organism: Cocos nucifera; assembly: GCA_006176705.1. Taxonomy (NCBI): domain Eukaryota; kingdom Viridiplantae; phylum Streptophyta; class Magnoliopsida; order Arecales; family Arecaceae; genus Cocos; species Cocos nucifera. Next base: position 2,377,913 of record QRFJ01000116.1, read on the forward strand.
TTATTTTGAAATAAATTACTTCAACTTACATGGTGGAGTAAGTCGTGTTCAGACTTTCCCAAGTGCCTATTTTGTGCTTCTAAAAATGGTTTAATTCAAGCATGTCAATTGAGTATTTGACTAAAAAGACATGGAATAACTAGGTTAAATGATAGTACTCCCTCTATTTGCACTTCCAAATGCAGCTTTAAGGGCCCCTTGGATCCTTTAAAAATGGACTACGTTTGATCCATTTTTATCCAAACTTAACATGATTAGAAAGTCCAATCCTTGTATTGCATCCATGCCCAACCTCTGAAAATTATGTTGGGATATGGTTTGTTTTGGATCTATGTTAGATTAGAAGCTCATTCCACCCCTTCCATATATCCTTAATTACATTGACAAAAGTGGACAAGCTGATGGAGCCTAAAGCTTTACTCATCTAGACGTAACCGATAATTGTCTTTCACATATAGTTTTAATGCATCCTTCTCTAAACTCAAGTTTTAAAATAATAATTGTTGCAATATAAGACATCTATTACAATGCTTACAAAGAGTTTCCCATTATATCATCCAAGTTCTATATGAATAACAAGAATTTATAAAATAAAATTTAAAATTTTTTTGCATACATATCCTCCAAAATATTAGAGTTTTCATGAATACTCTCCCAAGATTGATATTTATATGTATATCCTTGTAAAATACTTGTTATATGTGTGTATCCTAGCTTCTTTTTCCTTTCTTTTGCATATATATATGCCTATACTATCCAATGCTGTTAAAAAAATAATAATTTAAAATTTAAATGATTGAAATATCCTTAATGGACGGATATATAAAAAGAAATGTTATAAGGGTAGACATGCAAATAACAACTTTGTGAGGATATTCATATAATTTCATATATTAAGAAGGGTTTATACATAAAAAAATCTAATTTTATTTTTATCTATTTCAACTTATTTTAACCCTCAAATTTGTTTAGTACTCCTTTCTTAATATTTTCTATGAAAATATTGCTTAGGAAAAAGGTGGATTCGATGATTAGATAACAAAAAGTTTTTTCGAAAGTTCATTTTAATTACTTTACTCATTTTGATTTATAACAATCATTATATCTTATTTCATCACAAACTATCTTGATGTGATTTTAAATCAGTTACTTGTCCACACATGAGCAATTTTTCATTTCTAACCCTATGTTTGGTTAGGATCATGAGAGAAAGAATGGATGAAGTTGAAATAATGAATGATCTTTATCTATTATTTGATTCAAAAAAATTATAAGAAGAATGGATAAAAAAAAAATTGTCCATCTATTCTTGCCCACCAGTGTGTATCCTTTCAATTTTAGGAGGATGCAAGGAAGGATGTATGTAACATTGATAAATACATTTTTGTATTAATAAAATTATCTCTCATTAATTTTTTGATAAAACTATAATATTTCTTTATTTTTTTCATTCATATTATTTATATATATTATTAATCATATACTATTAAATTTTATTACTAATTATTTTAAATTTAGTATATAATTTTAATAATTATAATTAAATAATTAAAATTATTTTCTATTTTTATATTTATTAATTAATTAATTAGCTATTTATATTAATTAATTAATTAAAATTAAATATTTATATAATTTTTATATAATTATAGATTATAATGATTATAAGTTTATATATTATTTACTTTTTTAGCATAAATAAGCATTATAACTTGATAATAGTGATATTTTTATCATAAAGGATAGTTTGATAAAATTATTAAATTAATATTATCCATCCTTTCTTTCATTCCTTCTATACCAAATAGAAAAGAAAATTATTTCAATCCATCTTTTTATATTTCACCAAGCATATGAAAGGATGGATAAAAGATTCATCCATCCTCTCTCTATCTATCCTTTTTTCTCCTTCCATCCTTTCTTCAATCCTTCCTTCATACCAAACAAAGGATAAAAGATAAATATTGTAAACCTCACATACTAAAAGATAAATATTGTAAATCTTTCATAATACTTTTCTTTAAATAATCCATAAAGTCAAAAGCAGAGCCCCACCATCTTTATATTAAAAAAAAATTACTACAAAGGAAGAACTTTAACGGCAATTGGAGGGATTCAAATTTTCGTAAATGAAGGAAAGAGAGGGAGAAGAGAGCGATCATATAGGAAAAGAAAAAGTTCAATGAATTAGATAAGTTTCTAGCAAGATTCATTAGCCTGCAATCTAATTTTACAGTTTTAGTTATCTTTTAATTTAAATAAATATGATTTTGACTAATGATATTATCCAAATTGTTATGTTAAAGGTACTCATGCAAAAATAATATTTAGTGAGGGCATGCACAAAAATATCAATCTAAAAGGATATTTATGCAAATTTTAATATTTAGAAGAATATTTATATAAAAATTTAAATTATTTTTTACATGTATATCCTTCTAAATATATAAAATTACATGAATACCCTTATAAAATTATTATTTATATGTATACTCTTATAAATTTTCTTTTTACATGTTTACCATTAAGGGCATTTTAGTTATTTAATTTTTATATCATTAATTTCTTAACAACATTAAAGTGGTATGGGTACATATATAAAAACAAAGAAAAAATAAAAACATATATACAAAATAAGTATTTTATGAGGATATATATGCAAATATCAATTTAAAAAATGTACTTATGTAAATTCCAATATGTAGGAGGATATGTATGCAAAAAAAATTCAAAATTTAATTACCTGATTTGCATATAGTAGTTTTGAGATGTAATGAAAATAATAATTATTATGTAACATCTTTATTGCCATTTTTTTTTTATTTACTTTCCTTCGTTATAGTAGCTAATAATAACATTATATCTAGTTCAATAGATAACATTCGGAGCACATAATATTTCCACCTAGGCTCTGCATTATAATCACCATCGAGCTTATGGATAAATTGGACATGCCCTAATGGTGACATCCTTGAATTAAGGATCTACTTAGTCACGATTTCATGTTTAAATTTTTAATAGTGCATCTCCAAGTATTTGGATGTAGATCATTATAAAACTAGATGGATTTTCTTATATTTCTCAAAAAATAATATTACTTTCCAAAGAATTATTTTAATACCTAGCTAGGTCTCCAAATGATAGAAGAGTTCCCACGTACTTGCTAATCTCTCTTGATGTTAATGCAGGAGATTTGAGTTTGGATCTTGCTTTCATTATATTTTATGATCTTTATGAACTTTTAATAGATTTTATCTGATTATTTTCTCAACATTAACTATTTTTTTTAGTTATAATAATAAATGATGAAGTCAGAAAGGGCCAGCCACCAGAAATGTGGGAAAGGGACCACCAGCGGACGCCTCCGGAATTATTGCTAATATCAATGCCACAACATTCAAGAGTTATGGCATAATTCAAGGTAGCAACATGAACAACGGTGATGATTGCAGACATGATTATGATAGCATAAAACAACATAAGCAAAATATTTATACGGCCAACATCATGCAAGGATTCATCTCTAGATCTCTCTCCACAAGGTGATTTCCAAAGCTAATATCAATGGAAAGTGCTGATTGCAACATCTAGCAGCTGTTTCTAGCCCATGCAAAGTGCTCCATGGATCGAGCCAGGGACCTTAATAGATGTTTGATGTTTTTGATATATCTCACATATTGACGAGGTTCGTGACCCATTGATTAGGTGTATTCGATCAAAGTGAGGAATTGGACCCATCAAATTGAAGCATAATCTTATAGAGATCCTAACTGCCAAAGGAGCGCAGCAAATCAGCATCATTTGATGAGGCTCTCAAACCTACGTTTTCGAGCATATATCTTCGATGACCATAATAGTGTGGCATCACCTTGCTCACGAAACCATTAGGTTGCCATATTATATTGAGGCCTTCCCTGAGCTATCATTTTGCTCCCGACCATTCAATTATGTGTCATTTAGCAAGGCTTTATTACCACATAAGCACATAAGTGGCCATAGCTAATACTAGTTTTGACCGTTGCTTCCTTCCGCTAATAGATGACTAGACGGTGCAAAAGTTTTCTTACTCTAAATTGGTAGACTATATACAGTAATATGATGAAGCCATTGATGTCTTCCATAGATAATAATGTTAAAGTAGATTAAGATGGATAGTATCTCCACCATTATTATATATAATTTAACTTTATCGCAACTAGCATAAAATATATCTCATCACTGTATTAGAAGCTTATCTCGGATCAATCCCAATCAAATCAAAATAATTAAAATAAATCCCATTAGTGTGGATAAGTTCTGATGCAAGTAATATTTCTTCTGGCATCGGTACAGGATGAGGAGATCGAACACAGCACGGAATAGTCGACCTAGTAGCTACTTTGCAGGCCTCAAATCTCGTCTCGATTCGCCGACTTCATCTTTGGAGATGAGCAGCAACAATTCAAACGGATAAATCCCAACAGATACTTGAACGGCGCCATCTCAAAGATGGATGACTTTTGCTTATCTCAATACGGTTATTTGTCACCTAAGATACGTGTGGCACGCAGAGTCCTCCACGATCCATCATCCAGTCTTTTATTTTCGAGGGAAACGGCCTACCGTGGACCATGGTGAGGTTGCCGATGCTCCCCCCTCCCGCATAAAATGACCAAAAGGTGAAAATAGTTCGCATTTTCGAGGGCACCCTGAAGAACTTTCAACGGTCGTCTTCTTTTCAATTTGAGAACGTCCCCTTCGGCGGGTACATAAAGTGGGAAAACTTAGGCCGGAAGACTCAAATTTAGGATAACCAGGGGCCCACTCTTTCCTGCAACTGTGGTTGGTGGGAAGATATGGGGAGAGGAAAAGGACGGCTAGTTGGGAGTTGGGAGAAGGTATAAACTATAAAGTAGCCGACAATAAACGACAACCCATGCATATGGGGGTGACCCAACCCAGTCTTTTTGCCTGTGGTCTCCTCATCCAACGTTTCTTTTGTTTCTTTCCGAGTATTCTCGATTTGGTCGAAAAGGGCCCAAGGCATCACTTTTGTGTCCGGAATTAGCATGGCAGATGCTGGATGCGGTCGATGTTCTTGGTGTCCCGCTATCATTTCGATGGTGGTGACTTGGCTTTTAATACGGATTTTTATAATATATTTTTCTTTCTTTTTGAGAAGTACGGTGGTTTCACGCCACTGCACCTCTCGCATGTTGAATGAGTGCCTAGCGCGTGAGATACTACTGTTTGGGAACAAATTGGAACCTGAAGAAAGTTTTAACATCTTGGTCATCTAATTTACACAGTTCTAACTTGTAAAAGGCAAACGCAAGTTTGGAATTGGGTTAGGGCAAGCCAAGGTCTGTTGATCTGCACTAGCTTCAAATTGGGTTTCAAGCCAAATCCGAGACAGTTCGGGTTCAGATTTTAGGCTCGGACTTGTGGAACCAAAATAAAAGTTGGGGCCTAACCTGGCTGCTATTCTATTTAACCTGACCTTTTTAGCCTCTCCACATCTTCCTCTTTGCACCTCTCTCTCTCTCTCTCTCTCTCTTCCTATCCATCCTCCTCCACCTCCCCCCATAACCGAGCTCACTTGGATTTCAGCTTAGGTTGGGCTCAAGCAACCTACAAATTTATTTCAAGCCTTAATAGAATTTGCATACATGGTACATTAAAAAAAAAAAAAAGGCTATTTAATTTGAATAAGTCTCTCCCACACATTTTACTATAATAAACCTATGTTAAAATAAATGAGGGTTTAAAATCATGAGAGCAATATAAACTAGTTATTTGGAGGGTGACAACTAGTGCTTTCGACTAAGTTATTGAGGTTGGTAACGATGACCTATATTCAAATCCTGACCTCCCCTAATTATCATATATCTCCTAAATATAAAAGTTTTTTTAAGAAAGGCTATAAAAGATTTATGCTATTCCTACCGACTTAAGACATTTTCTTAAGAAAGGTTAACAAGATTCAAGCTATTCCCGCCAACTATAGAGTTTTTCTTCCTACCAAAAAAACAAAAGTAAAGTTTTTCTTAAGAAGGTTATGAAGGGACATAATTTTAGTGCTTTGTAAATGGATGTGTCAGGCTACCATTACTTTCCTTAAGGTCAAAATTGGCAAATGGAAAGTACACTTGAAAAATTAGCTGGTACTGTGGCTAAGGGCTCATGACTTGATATGTGAGATATTGTCTATTTCGATTTATAGATCTCATAATTTTGGAGAAGAAGCCTTATAGTTATAAGAATGGTCCCCTATGTGGTGCACCACTATTACGGTCAAGAACTCATGGCTCAGCACATGAGATATTATCCTCTTTGGCCTATAAGTCTTATGATTTTGTCCTTCAAAAGATATCTCACCTGAGAAGAAAGGTTCCTTCCTATATAAGTCAAAGTTCTTTTTGGCTCACAATCAATGTAGGACTAATGATGCCCTTTCTTTTACACCATAATAATTGGAATCTTATAATATATGCTTTGACTAATTGAGAAGAGAGAAGGTTTTATAGCAATGATGGATGGCTACAATTCCATTAGTGTTGACAATATGACTATTATTTTCTTTTCTTTTTATAATTTATACTTGCACTATGAGTTATAGTTGATTTATACTTTTCCTTTTATTTGGATAGATTATTTTTCTTTACTTCTAAAAAGGACGAAGAGTTAAAACATGCAATCAAAAAAAAAATTGGAGTGTATCAACCATATCCTTGAATTCTTATACTTTAAGGATTATCACTGTTGACTTGATGATGATCCAGTGATTTTTTATGAGATGAGTCTGCATTATTAGGATTTGCATAATTTGCCAATAATACCATGATTTAGATAGTAATATTGTGACATCATTATTATATTGATTTTAGTTGCCTCCTACCATATTATTAAGATAAATAATTGAAAATGCAATAATTATTCATTTTTCATTATTTCTTGATATAATAGACTGTTGTAACATAAATAGTAATCATTATTTTTTCTTTGCACTTTCTTTTAAAGTAAAATAGCTTTAAATTTTTAGTTTTCTTAAACTTCCATCCAAAAATGATTACAGGATCCAAAAATAATTATTTTAGCTAATTAAAAAATGAAATAAAAGATAATACTATTATGTTTTTGGTTATTACTCATTATTTTTGATATTAGTACCTTTACGACATTCTTTATTTTAGTAATTCTTTTAATGCTAAAAAGTTAAAAAAAGTTGTTTAAAATAAATAATCACTCTTCTTGCTATTATAACGATCAATAATAATTTTGGTTAGAGAAAATTACAAAGCCTTAAATAGTACTTGAACCAGAAATATAAAGATCAGAGAGGTCCGGTTCTCAGCAATGAGGCATTGTTTTATGTTCCAGTCCTAATTATAAGCCAAGTGCATAATCATCTCACATAATACAATTAGTGTGTGACTATGCCAGAGCGCCGTGTGATCGTAACCATGTTTTGATGATGCTAATTACTACCTATTTTTTATACATATTTTTTTACAATATGTATAAAATTATGATGATGAAAAAGATTATGACACGTTAATTGCTGCATAGCTGGAAAATGTATTGTCTTTGCCAGCAATGTCATATCACTAATGAGATTTTTGCAACCCAAGGTGTGTAAAATGTTGAATTATCTAGGTCTATAAGCTTGGAGTTTAGCACTAACATGTCCCATGCAACCAGATCCAGTGGTTCAAGTAGTTCAAGGCATTGCTTTCCTGCAAGGCTTGTCATGATTACAGGGGCAGCAACTTACCTGTGGTATTGTGGTTGTGATGATGTTAATTGTGGTATTGTGGAACCCACTTTTCATATTTCTTACAACTCTTGTTGCAGAAGATCCAGTGCCACAAGAACAAATTACAGGGACAGCAACTACCACATTTCCCCAGAAACTTTTTCACAACACTCTAAATAACGACTCCTCTATATTATAATAAGTTCAAACCCGGACACCTCTGCGTTCCTTGGAAGACCAACTCAAGGTGAGGGGCGGAGCGTAAGGACCTTTGAATGAAATGCTCTCTCTCGACCTTTGAATGAAATGATCTCTCTCTCTCTCTCTCTCTCTCTCTCTCTCTCTCTCTCTCTCGGGATGTCCAGCTTAGGATTACTTAGTTTGGACTTCATTACTTTTTGGGGTACAGAGCCAATGCTGCAGCCCGATGATAAAGAATGAGATTAGAGAATTCTACACTGAATTTGATGTGGATTCCTCTGTTCCAGCTTTCCACGTTCTGAATCGAAGTCCATCATCCATTGGAAATAGATTTTTTTAGGTTTTTTTTTTTTTTTTTTGGACAGGAATAAGGTTGAAGGTAAAAAAAAAAAAAAAAGAAAAAAAAAGAAAAAAAAAGCCTAAACAGAAAAATTTGGCTCTTCAAGGATGCCAAGCCTTATGTTACATAAATACTTTATGCATCGTGAGCGAGCAGTGCAGTTCTTGTACATCATTCACGATGATTGGCTCATGTATAGAATCGAAAATTTTTTTCTTTAAATGCCGCACTCCAATTCTGCACGTCAATCAATTACTGCTTACAATGCATGCAGAGCTGCATGGCTCACGATGCATAAAATTTTTTTTTTTATGTCTATATATTTATATTCCTCGGGACATATCCAACTTCCACATGTTCATCACCCACGACCGAATGGGCCTATTTGGATAACAAACCAAGTTATCCATGTGACACAAAAAGAACTCAGGAATTGGATGAGGAATTATGAGGATTCAAATCAGTTTGTAGATTTCATGATTCCATGATTATTGATATATCAAGATTTTTTTTTAAAAAAAAAATTTAGATGGATATCCCTATCTTTGATTAAGAGAGCAATAGCTTTGCTGATTTCTCACTGGTCTTTCTCCCTTCCTTTACTTTATGTGAGAGATTAAACAAGTTGGGCAATCAGGCTTCCCTGGGCATCCCAAGTGGGTGGGACAATTAGGTTTTGGACTCTGGATTTACCTAAACATGTTTTCCAAGCAAATTTTATGTAGACATCTTACTCAAGGGATTTATATTAAAAATATTTGGTTCCTAAGGGGCATAATCATTAAGACAAGCAAACATTACATCCACATAACATAGGTTGCCTTAGGAATGTTGACTTTAAATCTACAGAAAGCCTCCTAAGCAAATCCAAAGTATTTGGGCCCTGAAAGTTCTGAACTATTCATACTCTTAAACATTATGAGCATCTTCTAAGAGGCCCATGCAATTTAGGCTTCAACGGTTTTGATAGCGAGTGAGCTTGTAAAGCATTCTAGCTCTTGATTCAGACAAAGATAAGCTTATCCTTCGGGAGATCCAAACTGCATTGGAACCCCTAAAGATTCTCAACCTTGGATTCATTTTTATGAGGAAAATCCAACCTCGGATTCTCACCATATTCTTCTTTGGGATTATTGATGATGTTAAACTGAAAGTCGGAGCTTAGGTCCACTTATAATTACGTCCCTAGGAATTCTTAGTGCATTCTGTTTACTTTGGATTCTTGTGCAAATAGCAACTGGAAATTTTCGATGTATCAAGAACAGGTTATCTCCTAAGGTATACAAGTCTCAAACCCAGGCTAAATCCTAACACGAATACCATGACGCAGCAATGGTAGGGGCATAGTTATGACCATGGTTACTTTGGCACCAAGTGAGGCTGTGGGCTCTTGCAAGTATAAGCCCTGCCTTAAGAAATAGCCATCGGATACGCTCAGGGCATTAGTAACAAGCTTAAGGCCCATCCAGCTGTCGCACAGAGATCGCATTGAGGAAGTCGGTCAATGGTAACGATAAATGTAAGCCTATGGTTGCAACGGTCTAGACCCATACAATACTGTGGATTAATCTCTCTCTTTCTAATAATAAATATAAAAAAAATAGATGAAATATTTTGAGAGGGAAAAGACTAGTATTTTTTAGCTTCATGCAGGGATGAGATCCATTACAAAAGAGGTTAATCCCTTGTCATCAAAAAAAATTTCCCAAACTCTCTCTTCAAAATCCGGATCCTTAAGCCACTCTCTTGCTATGCCTAGTAGGATAGAGTTAGCCAATGCTTATCCTTAACGCTATAATTATTTATTCTCTAAAAAAAATTCTATAAATTATAAAAATATTCTCTCAATTTCAGCATAATTTTACTTATACCATAAAATGTCAAACTAATTTTTGAAGTTTTCGAAATGTTCCAAAATAGTCTTACTATCTATCTTCGCTAACAGAATAATATCATGTGACCATCACATGATATCTTTATTTTATAAAATGACTGAAATGCTCTTATTCACATCTTCTCCATTTTCTCTTCTTTCTAATTACTCCCTTTTTCCACCTCCATCACCAACGTTTCTCTTTCCTCTTTTTCCCTCCTCTCCTTTCTCCTCACCCCCTCCTTGTCATCCTCCTTTCCCTTCCTCCTCCCTCCTCTTTCTTTCCTCTCTTATCCTTTCTCTTTGCCAGCAGCTCCTTCCCACTTCTCTCATTCCTCCTCATCCACTCCTCCTCTGCCTCCTCCAAATCTGTCTATAAGTCCTTCATCTCCATAGTAGCTCTCTCCAGTTTCGACCTTTTCTCACTAACAACTCTTCCTTCCCTTCCCCTCCTTCCTATTCACCTACTTCTCCTCTTCATCCCCCTCCTTCTCGAAACCCATCCATGAGCCCTCCTCCATCTTTGCCCATTCATTACCGACAACTGCTCTTCCCCCTCCCCTTTTTCTCCATCCACTTCTCCCCATTCATCACCAGCCACAACTCTTCCCTCTCTAATCCTCTTCTTTCTCTTCATCCACTTTTTCTTCTCCTCCTCCTCTAAGCCAGCCCATAAGCCCCTCCTCTTCTATTGCGACTCAACCCACCTCCACCTTTTTCTCACCAACGACCCCTCCTTTCTTCTTCTTCCTCAACTCTCCTCCTCCACCTTCAATTTCATTCATGAGGCCTTCAACACCATCCTTTCCCTCCATGCCAACCTCCACAACCTCACCTTCCCCTTCCACAGTAGCTCCCTCTGCCTCCACCCCTTTCTCGTCAACGACCCTTCTAATGAATAAGGAGCATTTTTGTCCATCAACATGAAAAGCTAATACCGTTTGTTGGTAAGTGAACGATAAGATTATTTTGGAATATTTCAAAAATCTGAGAATTAGTTTGATACTTTTTTAAGTCGAGGGAGTATAAGCGAAATTGGACAAAATTGAGGGAGTGTTCTTGTAATTTATCAAAAAAAATTTAGGGCTCATGTGCCTTCTATTCCCATGTGGCGTTGCCCCATTAGCATTCCCTTATTGTAGAAAATTTCCTAATGCTATCTCTTGTAGAGATCTAGGGCATGTCTCAGTCCCAGTATGGCTGATCATCCACTTAGATTAGCTACTGATCATAATCTTGGTAAAGCTATTATCTTACGGACTGGTTATATTTGTTTCAAACACATGACTACTTGAATTGCACCCATGCTGGTTTAGCATTTTATCAATTTTTTCAATGGCAAAAGAAGAAGCTTACTGATAGAATTTCAAAGATTTTTCAAACTTTCTATTAATAGAATTCTAAAGATTCTTTAAATGATAGAATCCCAAAGATTTTTTAAACTTTTCACTAATAGAATTCTAGAGATTCTTCAAACCTTCTATATTTACCTGCATATTTGCCATGATTACTTGGTCAATTGGGGCAACTCCATTATGAATTGATTTATGGGATTTGATAAAAATTATGAAGATTCTTCAAACCTCCCATATTTATCAAGACACTTTCCATATTTACTTGGTCAAGTTGGTCAACTTTGTCATGGATGGATTTATGGGATCTTGATAGAATCCCAAAGATTAACTTATGAGATTTGTACATTCGCTAAATTGATTTTATAAACATGCTGAATTTATACAACTGATGTATATATGTGTATATATATATATATATCATTGCTATGCTCAATAAAATCAAGCCATTCTAATCTATCATTTTTTCAATGATAGAATTCCAAAGATTTGTGTTTCATCAAATAAACCCAAGTATACCTAGAATAGTCATTTACAATAGTAAAAAGATAATTTGCACCAGCATGTGAAGGTGTGCGACATCCATCCCAAATATCATAATGAATTAAAGCAAAGCAACACTCACTTCTATTATTACTTAATAGCAATGGATTTTTAGTTTGTCGTGATAAATGATAAGTTTCATAGTAAAATTTGCTATCAAGAGAAATTTTGGAAAGATAATAAGAAAGAGAAGATAAACAGATTGAGGAAGGATGACCAAATTATAAGTGCCATAATGAAGAAAGGCCATATGCTGTTGATGATGCTCTTCCAGCAACATGGCTAAATAAAGTGATACACACCATTACACACACTACCCATCTTCTTCGAGGCAAGATCCTGAATAACACAAAAGATGACAAAAAATAGAACCGCACAATTCAATGCACTAGTTAGTTTACTCACTGATAATAAGTTAAAGTGAAAATTTGGAATATACAAAATGACATGTAAAGGTATATATATATCAAGTGATACATGGACCTTGTCGGTATGAGAGATTGGAACACAAGTACTATTAGGTAGTTTAACAAGCTTGGTGTCAAGTCTCAATGATATTTGTCATTTTGGAGAGATTAGGTGTCATATGATCTGAACCCCATAATCACTACTACAAAAATGGTCTATGACAGCGCATACTATGGCGGCAATTTTCGAAATCACTGTCATAAATCCTACGGCAGCGATTTTCGTTAACTACTACTATAAGTCGAACCTATGGCGGTGGTTATTATAACTGCTGCTATAGGTCTGACATATAGCAGTGGTTAACGAAAATTGATGCCATAGGTCGGACATATAGCAGTGGTTATAAAAAATCGTTATCATAGGTCGACCTATAGCAGCGGTTCATTATAACCGCTGCTATAGGTCGGACCTATAGTAGCGGTTAGTTAAACCACTGCCATAAGTCAGACTTATAGTAGCGGTCAGTAGGAACCGCTGCTATAAGTTTATTTATGATAGTAGTTAATTATAACCGCTGTCATATATATATATATTTAAATATTATATAATTTTAAAATTTAATATTCATCTTTATCATTTATTATCTAAATAATTATCATTAGAGTGTCATCGCAAAAGGTTGCCTCAATCCGATGGTCTTAGCTTCGTCGATCAGAAAAATTTAATTTCGACGATCATGAACGATGATACGATAATCTGATAGATGGAGACCTCCGATGGATCCAAAAATCTACAACGATGATCTCGGTGATATTTGTAGCGTACTATCAAAGTTTTACTTCAATCGGATATCATTATCTTGATTAATTTAGTATAGATTAGTTTTGACCGTTAAATGATAAACGAGTGATCAAAGGACCAAACGGTGTTCAATTATGAGATAATTTTTTTTATAAATGATCTTGGCTACTACTTTAATTATTTTTTATAGTGGTGATTATAAAATTCAACTCATGAGATGAAGAATGATCTAAAACTATACATCTCCTAATAACTATTCTGAAACTTCACTGGTTGTTATGCTCGTGCTTTTGCAATATCTGCTTAACATTAATAGTTTATACGAAAATGATTTAAATTTTACTTTCATCATCATATAAAATATTTAAAATTATAATAAAGATTATTTAACTCAAAAATTATCTCATAATCGAACACCATTTAACCCTTTGATCGCTTATTTCTAATTTAACGGTCGAAATTATTCCGTACTAAATTGACCTTGATAACGATATTTGATTGAAGTAAAATTTTGATAGTATGCTACAAACATCATCGAGATCATCATTGCAGATTTTTGAATCTATCGGAGGTCTCCATTTATCAGATCATCGTATCGTCATTCGTAATCATCGAAATCAAATTTTTCTCATCGATGAAGCTAAGGCCATCGGATCGAGGAGACCTTTTATGATGGTACTCTAATGATAATTATTTAAAAAATAAATGGTAAAGATGAATATTAAATTTTAAAATTATATAATATTTTAAAAAATAAAAAAAAATTATTTTTAACCTACAGTAGTGATTATAAAAAACCGCTGCTATAAATCTACAGCAGCGGTTATAGAACCGCTGCCATAGATCTAGAACAGTAGTTCGATAACCATTGTCGTAGGTTAGGTTAAAAATTTTTAAATATTTTTTGCTTTTCTTCCATACATGCTGGATCTCTCTTTGTCTCTCCCCCTTCTTTCTATCGTCAGTGAGGCTTCTTCCCCCCGACCGATGCCGCCCCTCCTTCCCCCTTGGCTGGCGCCACCCCTCCTTCCCCCTCCCCCTCCAGCCCCCCATCCCCCGTCGCCCCGCCCTATCATCCGCCAGCTCCCACCCTCCCTCGACCGCCCCTCCTTACCCCCATCCCAGGTCGCTCCTCCTCGCCACCCCCCACCTGGTCCCCACCCTCACCCCGACCGCCCTCCTTCTCCCCATCCCCGACTGCCCCTCCCTGCCACCCCACTGCCCAATCGGCTCCCTACCACCCCACTGCCCAGTCGGCCCCCCCCACCCGCTAGCTGCTCCTCCCCACCACCCCACCCGACCCCCCCACCCTCTATCCTCCCCTCGGGCCGCCCCTCCTTCCCCCATCCCCGACTGCTCCTCCCCGCCACCCGCCCACCCTCCACCTGGCCCCCCTCCCCTCGGCCGCCCCTTCTTCCCTCCATCCTCGGCCACCCCTCCCGCCACCCTGCCCCCCCTAGCCCCCCAATCTTTGACCACCCCTTCCCGCCACCCCCATCCGATCCCCACCGTCCCCCTGGCCACCCCTCCTTCCCCCCATCCCCGACCGCCCCTCCCCGCCACCCCCCACCCGACCCTCCACCCCATACTCCTCCTTCCGATCGTCGACCCTCCTGTCACTGTCCCTCCCAGACCTCCTCCTCACTGTGCACCCTCTCCCTGGCCCTCCATCCCCAGCCACTCCTATTCTCTCTCTTTTTCCTCTTTCTCTCTCTTTTCTATCTCACTATCTTACTTTTGTTTCATAGATTACCTCTAGTACTATCGTCCTCCTCTAGCATCGTTGCTGGCGACCCTCGAAGCTTTCGATGCGATCCGCTCTCTATAGCTATAGATTTTTTTTTAATTTTATAGTATCATTTATTAATCATGTATATTTATAATAATTTATAGAATATTTATAAAAAATATTATAAATATTTATTATAAATATTATAATTATCTGCATGCCGTAGTTTTTAGACCGTGCCGTGGTGGTAGCCTTGGACTGTGCCATGTCAGGGGCTGTGGACTAGATCTATCAATGGATTGGATTCAGATCAGAACCTAGATATTCATTTTTGGACCTAATTTTAATTACTGATATCGGATCTAAACCCAAATATCCGATGGATCTGTACTTGAAGTACCAGACCCAGATCCTAATGGATCTCGAAAGGCCAGACCCAATTTTGAAATCCAAAACTAAGAAATGGAGAGATTGATAGGAAGATCAACAAATTGAGAGAGGGAGGGTCGATCGCTTGCCGGCTGTCGGCAAGGGAGATTGAGAGTGGGAGGGAGAAAGGGAGGGAGGGGGTCTGGCCTCACCGCCGTCACCAATGAGAGAGATCGAGAGAGGGAGAGAGGAAGGGAGGGATCCGACCTTGCCACCATCATTGGGAGGGAGGGGGTCCAGCCTCGCCACCATCATTGGGAGGGAGGGGGTCCAACCTCGCCGATGAGGGAGATCGAGAGAGGGAGAGTGGGAGATCGAAAGAGTGAGAGAGGGAGGGAGAGGGTCCGACCTCATCGGCATCACTGGGAGGGATGGGTCCGACCTTGCTGACGAGGGAGATCGAGAGAAATTGAGAGAGTGAGAGAGAGAGGGATGGGATCCAGCCTCGCCGACGAGGGAGAAAGAGAAAGATCGAGAGATGAAAAAGCTGGGAGAGAGAGGTTCGGCCTCACCGCCGTCGTCGGTGAGAGAGATCGAGAGAGGGAGTGATCGAAAAGATGGCACACAGCCAAGCCGGCTCGGATACGCAGTCGAGCCAGCTTGGATCATGATCGAGTTGGCTGGGGGAGGACCCAAACCGGATGTCTCATACATGGAGCCACCTGTCTTAGGCACGGAGCCAGCTCAACTTCTGAGCGAATAGAATTTGATATGCCTCTCTAAGGTTCCAACTTTAAACCCTAAGGTGCCACCATCATCTACTTTATTCTTCTTTCAGGTTTCTGGATTAACACCAAGGTTCGCATAAGAGATCGGATCTACGACTGTTGCTCATCCTTAATTATTTATGAATATAATTCATGTTGTGGAATTTATTGCATAACATTTTCTAGATGTTTATATCTTGTTGCTTTTATTTATTGCATTGCTAACGATAGATCCATCAATTGATTAGTGTATATATTAAAGACTATTTATTGATGCTATACTAATATTATTGTTCAACATGTTATATTGATTAATATTCATTAATATTACAGATCACGATGGCACCAAAATGCCATATAGCTTTCACCCCTTGCCCTCGGTGGGTTATGCACAGTTCAATATCTGAGGAGCAGTCGAAGCATACTCCATCTACCTCAGCATCAGCTGCTCAGGGACCTCTACTGTCGGCATCTACTCCATCGATGATATCTACTCCACCGACGGTATCTACTCCACCGACAGCTGAGCTTCTACTGTCGTCCATATCTGAGACACATGCTACTACGCAGGCATCTGAGTGTATATTTTTATTATATTAGCATAATTTTATTTTTTATATAATATTTATTTACTTATATATTTATATAATATATTTTCATTATAGGTGCATCATCCAATCGGACATTTCGTAGTCCCACACGTATGGCACACGTGTGGAACTGCCAGCATCAGGTGATGGTCTATTACGATGCGGAGGAAAGGCTGGTAGGGAAGATCGCATGGGAGATGCATTCCTTTTTTGGAGTGCTTGTGAGGTGGTCGGACATCATTTTCGTAGAGCCCAAAGACTGGCATTTGATGGATGCTGTCGTCAGAGATCGGGTATAGAAGAAGATATAGGTAAGTACGCGCATCTTAGTTATATTTATACATTTTATATGTTTATATTTGATTAGAATAATTTTGTAACTAATTTTTGATAACTTTATGCAGAGGAGGTATGACTTTTTTTATCATAAGAGGGCTCGAGATGCCCGATTGAGAAAGATCGATGAGTTGTATCGAGGTTACAAGGTCAAGCTCTATAAAAGATGGCTCGAGCACCGATGAAACACTTTAGAGGAGCTTGCTCCCTGGATACAGGACTGTCCTTCGAGTCAGTGAAAGAGAATGGTTAGACATTGAAAGAGTCAGGAGTTCGAGATAAAATTTCTAACTTTTAAATTTTTCAATATGCTTAAAATTTTATTTAAATATTTTTTTAAATATTTATTATTTATTTGAATACTTGTTAGGCTACCTTCCATCAGAATCGGAAGAACTGTGCAGCCCAGGAGTATACGCACACTCTAGGCCACAAGTCTATGGCTAGTCGTATGGACAGAGAGGTAATTAATTTTAAATCTTACTAGATAAATTAAATTTAAATTTTTTATCATCTTTCTGATAAATTTATTTTTTGTTATGCTGATGAGAGATAGAGTGATGCCCAACCATAGTGAGATCTTTCAATCCAGCCGTACAGACAAGATGGGCAGGCCGATGAACGTCACGATCAGATGTATTTTTGTAAGTATTGAATATATTAGTATATATGATTAGTATTATAGTATTTTTTATAAAATTTTATTTTAATTTATAATTATAGGATCAGTTAGATGTGCTCGCTCGCGAGGGCCTGGATACCTCTGGGCCCCATGAGCATCTATCTCAGGTCTTAGGACTTGAGCACTCTGGGAGGATCCAATGCAAATCTAGACACACGCCGACGAGCTACTGATCCGAGGCAAGCGTCTCCCCACAGACTTTCGATGTCGTCAACCGGTAGGACCTTAAGGAGGCATTAGCACGGGTAAATCATGCTGCGACACGAGTAGATCGGGCTGAGAAGCACGCATCTCATCTAGAGGACATCGTGAGAGATATGATGTCGACGCTCAGTACGTGTTTCAAAGTCACGGGCTTCGAGGATATATTGATCCGCATTCCAACTCCAGCTTCAGCACCAGCTCTGACTCCGGCTTTGGCTCTAGATGACGACGATGATGATGTAGATTTAGAAAACTTTTGATATTTTTTTTAAAAAATATTGCAATAAATTTTATTTGGTAATAAAATTTTGGTATTTTAAAATAATTTTTATGTTTATTATATTTTCTTATGTTATATATCTATATTTATTAGGTAAAATATATAAAAAAATAAAAATTTTAATTTTTTTAATTATTCAAGATCTACGGGAGCGATTTTATAACCGTTGTCATATCCATGCCAATCGCTGTCATAGGTTTCTAGTACAAATGGTATCAACTGCTGCATTAGACTTATGGCAGTAGTTAAAAAATTGCTGTCATAGATAACTTATGGTAAATAACCGCTGCTATAGATAACTTATGATAGCGGTTACATAACCGATGCTATAGGTCGATCTATTGCAGTAATTTATAAATTGCTGCAATAGGCTATCTATGGTAAATCACTGCAATAGATCGACCTATAGTAACGGTTCAAACAACCGCTGCAACAATCGCTGCCATAGAGCTACGACGACAACTGCAGTAGTAGCGGTTAAATAACCGCGGCTATAGCCTATAGCGGTGATTTTTTGGGCTACGATAGTGGTTATGAACCGCTGTCATAACTCTTTTTTGTAGTAGTGAATCTGTAACCCAATCATCAGATTTAAGAAAAATATGAAACCGTTGTCATAGCTCTTTTTTGTAGTAGTGAATCTGTAATCCGACTTAAGAAAAATATGGTTGCAATATTGCTTACTAGCAAGACTGGCTTGAGATGATTGTTTGTCTTGGTTAAGGAGACTTATAAGTTGTTTGCATTAACTAGCTAGCAGTTTACCCAGGCATGGGCAAAGGTTCAGCATCCTTAGTGGCAATGCAAGAGACATCATTACTGACAGCAACAGCATAAGAATAAGATAAGTAGCAGGCCCATTTTCTTGGTGCTTAGTATTCTATCTTACCTTATTTGAACTACGACTTCATGGTGCCCAATTTAGAGGATAACCAATAAGTTTGTAGCAAGTCTCTCTAGTGTGATTGGATAGCCCATAATGAGTTTATCTTTGCTTATATTTTTTTTCACCATTAGATCGACCTAATTCTTTGGCAGTAAGTGTTGCCGCTTCAATACGAGGCATATGAAGAGAAGCCAATGCTTGTTATTTCTCTTTTTGACAGATTAAGGAGTAAGCTCTGTTGATATTAGGAAAAAGATTCATCACTAATATTTGTATGCAAATGGTGGCAAAATTATTATTCAAGCCCATCAAAAATTGATGAACTTTCTCACGCTCGATCATAGTGTAGCTCCTTTGATGCTTCACACTTACAGGTTGGAATTGCTATGTAAGTTCGAAGCTCATCCTAGTAATTACCTTTAAGAGTGGTAAAATATGCTATAGTAAATTATTATCTTTGTTCATGCAAAGCATTGTCACGACGAAGTTGATAAATCTGGATCTCATTTTCTTGAGAGAACCATTCTTCAAGATCCTTCTACATTTCTTAAGCCATATCAATGTACGCAATACTTTGGTGCAGGTCGCTTGATAAAGAATTGAAATCCATAAAACAATCATGGAATTGCATTTTTCCTATGCATGGACATCGGAGGGAGGGGCTGATGGTCTTGATAAAGGTCTATCAACAAAGCTGTACCTATTTTTGGAAAGGATGCCAAGCATTGCTCGTGACTCTTTTTCAAGTGGAATAGTTATCACCATCAAGAAAACAAGACACTAAAGCTATACTTGAATTATCAGATGTGTAAATAGTATGGAAAAGAGGTAGAAATTGCATTATTTGACATGGATAAGACCATACGGTAGAATAGGAAGAATATATATATATACATATACACACACACACACACACACACACACACACACACACACATATATATATATATATATATATATATATATATATATATATATATATATATGTATGTATATGTATGTATGTATGTATGTATGTATGTATATATATATATGTGTATATATGTAGATATATATGTATATATATGTATATACATATATATACATATATATACATACATACATACATATATATACATACATATACATATATACATATACATACATACATACATACATACATACATACATATATATATATATATATATATATATATATATATATATTATATATATATATTATAATATATATATATATATATGCAAATCTAGAAATCTTACTTAGATACTGTTATTGCAGAATCTGATTGACGTCAGGATAAGCTGAAGTGGAGGAGGACAAGGTCATTGTCAGTGATCTATAAAATAAAGTTCCATCCGAAGTTGGTGGTGGTGGCTCCGGTAGGACTCTCCGATGATCAAGTCAGCTCTTCTGACCAACAAAAATGGAGTGCTCAGACAGGAGTTCGATCGAGTTTCGAAAAGGAGATGAGAGCTTAGAGCCTTGAGAAAATATATCTGGAGGGTTCCTTTTTATAGACGGAGCTTGATTGATGGTGACGGCCATATCGTCTGATAGTGGGCCACTCGAGGCCGCGTGGAGTTCGGTACGGAGAGGAAGATGTCGTTAGACTGATAGTGATAGCCATATCATCCAGTAGCAAACCGCTTGAGGTCTGATGGAGTCTGTCATGGAGGGAGGCACCATCTGTAGCATCACCTGATGTCGATCGTTCATTGAGATTTAATAGCCGTAGTTCAGAGGAAGCAGGCGTTGATTGATGAAGAACTCTAACATAAACCAATTTCAGAGAAGTTCGGACTTTCAAAGTGAATATGACTAGAAAAAATCATCCAGAAGGAATGCTAGCTGAAGGAGAGATCCGAAAGAAGTTCGGTCGAAGGAAAAGTTCGGAAGAAGTTCGGCTCCTGTAGAAGTCCGACTGAAGGAGTGATCCGAAAGGAGTTCAACTTCTAGAGGAGTTCGATCGAAGGAGAAGTCCGAAAAAAGTTTGGCTCTTATAGGAGTCTGACTGAAGAAGAGATCCGAAAGGAGATCGACTTCAGTAGAAATTCGATTGAAAGAGTCTGAAAGGAGTTTGGCTCCTGTAGAAGTCCGACTGAAGGAGAAGTTCGAAAGAAGTTCGGCTCCTATAGAAGTCCAAAAAAAGTTTGGCTCCTATGGAAGTCCGACTGAAAGAGAGATTCGGAAGAAGTTTGGCTCCAATAGAAGTTCGACTGAAGAAGAGATCGGAAAGAAGTTCGACCGCTTGGAGAGTTCAACTAGGGCTCGACCGTTGAGGAGTTCGATCGACGAAAGGAGTTTGACTAAAACTTGGCTGCTGAGGAGTTCGACTGAGGCTCGATCGCTGAGGAGTTCGACTAGCTGAAGAAGTTCAGCTAAGGCTTGGCCGCTTGAAAAGAATTTTCGATTGACGCTCTTCCATGATTATCGATTGCATTGAGATAAGCATCAGATCGAACTTTGATGGGAGCGGGATTTATCCCCAATAATAATCTTCCCACTTTCGAGTTTGAAATTCGAAGGAAGGGAGTATAAAAAAGGTGACTGTCGAAGTCTTTTTTCGAACTCTGCATCCGTTGAGGTTGAAGCTCGGGAGAGATCTTGTCTCCAACCGAGGTTGATGTTGAAATTGAGGCTCAAGGGAGATCTTGTCTCCAATCGAGGTTGAAGTTGAAGTTGAGGCTCGGAGGAGATCTTATCTTTAGTCGAGATTGAAGGAGATCTTATCTCCTATTGGCACAGACTTTGAAGCTCAGGGAAGATCTTATCTTTTGCTAGTACAGACTTTGAAGCTCGGAAGAGATCTTATCTTTAGCCGAGGTTGAAGAAGATCTTATCTCCTATGAGGTTGAAGGAGATCTTATCTTCTATTGGCAAAGACTTTGAAGCTCGAAAGAGATCTTATCTCTACCGAGGTTGAAGGAGATCTTATCTCTTATTGACGTAGACTTTGAAGCTCGAAAGGGATTTTATCTCCAACCGAGATTGAAGATGGAGCTCGAAAGAGATCTTATCTTCAGCAGTTGAGATTGAAGGAGATCTTATCTCCTATCGACATAGATTCTTGAGCTCGGAGGAGATCTTATCTTCAGCAATCGAGATTGAAGATGGAGCTCGAAGGAGATCTTATCTCCAACAGCCGAGATTGAAGGTGGAGCTTAAGAGAGATCTTATCTCCAGCAGCCAAGGTTGAAGAAGATCTTATCTCTTGTTGATGTAGACTCTGGAGCTCGAAAAGAGATCTTATCTTCAGCAGTCGAGATTGAAGATGGAGCTTGAGGAAGATCTTATCTTCCAGTAGTCGAGGTTGAAGGAGATCTTATCTTCTGTTGATGTAGACTTTGCATGCTCGGGAGAGATCTTATCTCTAGCTGAGGTTGATTGGACGCTCGTGAGAGATTTATCTCTAGCCAAGGTTAAAGTTGAGTTGAAGCTCGAAGGGAGATCTTATCTCCATCGATCGAGACTGAAGGAGATCTTATCTCTTATCGATGTAGACTCTGAAGATCGAGGGAGATCTTATATCCAGCGATCGAGGTTGAAGAAGATCTTATCTTTTATTGACGTAGATTCTGAAGCTTGAGGAAGATCTTATCTCCAGCGGCCGAGGTCGAAGGTGGAGTTCGAAAGAGATCTTATCTTCAGCGATCGAGGTTGAAGAGATCTTATCTCTTATCAACGTAGATTCTGAAGCTCGAAAAAGATCTTCTCTCCAGCGGTCAAGGTTGAAGGAGATCTTATCTCCTGTCAACATAGATTTTGGAGCTCGGAGGAGATCTTATCTTTAGCAGTCGAGGTTGAAGATGGAGCTCAGAGAAGATCTTATCTCCAGCAGCCGAGATTGAAGGAGATCTTATCTCCTATTAACGTAGACTTTAGAGCTTGAAAGAGATCTTATCTCCAGCAGTCGAGATGAAGGTGGAGCTCAGAGAGATCTTATCTCCAGCAGTCAAGGTTGAAGAAGATCTTATCTCTGTTGACGTAGACTTTAGCTCAGGAGAGATCTTATCTCCAATGGTCGAGGTCGAAGATGGAGCTCAGAGAAGATCTTAATCTCCAGCGGTCGAGACTTAAGGATCTTAATCTCCTATCGACGTAGACTCTAAAGATCCGGGAGATCTTATCTCTATGATCGAGATGAAGAAGATTTTATCTCCTATCGATGTAGATTCTAGAGCTCAGAGGAGATCTTATCTCCAGCGGTCGAAGGAGATTATCTCTATGGAGATCTTATCTCCTATCGATGTAGATTCTGGAGCTCTCGAAGAAGATCTTATCTCCAGCAGTCGAGGTTGAAGATGGAGCTCAGGAGAGATCTTATCTCAATAGCCGAGGTTGAAAGGAGATCTTATCTCCTATTGATGTAGATTCTAAAGCTCGAAGGAGATCTTATCTCTAGCAGTCGAGGTCGAAGGTAGGAGCTCGAGGAAGAGATCTTATCTCCAGCGGTCGAGGTTGAAGGAGATCTTATCTCCTATCGACGTAGACTCTGAAGCTCGAAGAAGATCTTATCTCCAACGGGTGAGATCTCCTATCGACTTAGATGAAGTTCGAGGAGATCTTATCTCCTATTGACGTAGATTCTAGAGCTCGAAGGAGATCTTATCTCCAACAGCCGAAGGTTGAAAGTAAAGCTCAGAGAAGATCTTATCTGCAACAGTCGAGGTTGAAGAAGATCTTATCTTCTATCGACATAAACTCTGGAGCTTGGAAGAGATTTTTATCTCCAGTGGTCGAGGTTAAAGGAGATCTTATCTTCTATTATTATCGGACATAATGGGACCATTATCGGAGCCTTTTCTCTCATTCCCGTCTAAAATAAATCAGACCTTCGACTTTGCTCACGTTAGGACGAGGTTCTCCTCCTATTCCTAATAAACTGTGGGGGCACATAAGGACCATTGTCAGGGCCTCTCCCTCCATCTCATCTAAAATGAATGAGGTCTTCGACTTTGCTCGCATTAGGATGAGGTTCTCTTCCTGTTCCTAATGGACTGTGGGAACATATAAAGGCCATTGTCAGAGCCTCTCCCTCCATCTCATTTAAAATAAATAAGACCTTTACTTTGCTCACGTTAGGATGAGGTTCTTCTCCTATTCCTAATGGATTGTGGGGGCACATAAAGGCTATTGTCAGGGCCTCTCCCTCCATCTCGTCTAAAATGAATGAGGTCTTTGACTTTGCTCATGTTAGGATGAGGTTCTCCTCCTATTTCTAATGGGCTATGGAGGCACATAAGGGCCGTTGTCAGGACCTCTCCCTCCATCTCATCTAAAATGAACGAGGCCTTCGACTTGCTCATGTTAGGATGAGATTCTCCTCATGTTCCTAACATGGCCAATATTGATTGCTTCTTCTCTGTCATTAGATAGTCTTTGCACCAAAAAATAGTAATGTTGAAATGGAGAAATTTTATTGGAGAAAAATTACCGACAGTATATTCTCAGATTCTCTGAGTCTCAAGGTCATGGGAGCGTTGTTCCTCCGAGCTTCTTTAGGCCATAAGTCCCAGACCGGACAACCTTCTCTATTTCATATGGGTCTACCCAATTTAGGGTAAGCTTTTTCTGGCTCTAAGGCTGAGAGATGGTGACTCGTTGAAGTACTAGGCCCCCCAGAGATAGCATCGATGATGTCGAAAGACGATCGATCTTCTTATTGTTCCTTCCTCATTGATGGTTCTAGCTGTGGTAGCGCCATTGGCTTGCTTCAGGTCGGTGTCTGTGGAGCATTGAGGGGGGTATAGTAGTGAAATCTTCTGGAGAGAACTTCTTTGTGCCCTTCTATTGGGGCTTCCTTGATGATGAGCTCAAGGAGGAGTTCGAACTCGCTTGCGCTCGGGGGAAGGATCCGTGAGCATGGTCGAGCTTTATTGGCCCTCTTGTGAAACCTCTTGAGAGAAAACTTCATGCTCTTTTGTCAGGACTTCTTTGATGACAAGCTCGAGGGGGAGTTCGACCATGCTTGTGCTCAGAGGGAGTCTGTGAGTATGGCCAAACTTCATTCCACCCTTTTGTGAAATCTTCTGAGGGAGAACTTCATGTTCTTTTATCGAGGCTTCTTTGATGACGAGCTCGAGGAGGAGTTTGGCCCGGACTTCTTTAAGGACGAGCTCAAGAAAGAGTTCGAACTCGCTTGCGCTCGAGGAAAGTCCATAAGCACGATCGAACTTCATTCCGCCCTTCTGTGAAACCTCTTAGGAGGAGAACTTCGTGCCCTTTTGACGGAACTTCTTTGATGATGAGCTCGAGGGGGAGTTCGGCCTTGCTTGCACTCGGAAGGAGTCCATGAGCATGATCAAACTTCATTCCGTGCTTTTGTGAAATCTTCTTGAGGAAGAACTTCATGTTCTTTTATCGAGACTTCTTTGTTGACGAGCTCGAGGTTGAGTTCGGTCTCGCTTGCGCTCGGGGGAGTCCGTAAGCATGACCGAACTTCATTCCATCCTCTTGTGAAACCTCCTGAGAGGAGAACTTCATGCCCTTTTATCGAGGCTTCTTTGATGATGAGCTTGAGGAAAAGTTCGACCTCGCTTGCACTTGGTAGGAGTCCGTGAGCACGATCGAACTTCATTCCATCCTCCTGTGAAACCTCCTGGGGAAAGAACTTCTGCTCTCTATTTTTCTTCTGAAGGAGAATCATGATCCGAACGCGGATCCTCTACTCTCTATTTCTCCTTTCTAAGGGCGATGGATATGCTAGGCCAAATGCTCTTCCTTAAGATCAATTTCTGATATTTTGATGGTGGATTTTCTGACAAAATTAATGCCAGAGATTGCCGCATGGTCTGTACCATTTTGGTGAGACCTTAAATCCGCTGCATCAGTAGGTTAAATTGCTCTGAATCTACCATGGCCATCGGTGAAAGTGGTAGTTGAAGTACCGACAAAGGAGCAGGAATAGATGGATCCGACTCAGATCTGACGATGGAAGCGGTAGATCTTTGGTAAGTCATCTTCTTTGAAGGCATTTCTTGGGATCGAAGAGGAGGGTGGAGATGAACCTTAAAGAAGAAGGTCGGCAGGCCAACTGAGCACTCCTTTAAGAATAAGGGTACCTCAAGAATAGAGACCCTCCCTCTAGCACCAATTCTATTGGTGCAGAATCTGGTTAACGTAGGAATGAGTTGCAGTGGAGGAGGATGAGGTCACCGTCGGTGATCTGCAAAATAAAGTTCTATTCAGAGTCGGTGGTGGTGGCTCCGGTAGGACCCTCCGACGATCAAGTCAGCTCTTCTAACCAAATTTTGGAAAGGAGATGAGACCTTAGAGCCTTAAGAAAATGTATTTGAAGGATCCCTTTTTATAGATGAAGCTTGATTGATGGTGACGGCCATATCGTCTGATAGCGGACCGTTCGAGGTCGTATGGAGTTCAGTACGGAGAGAAAGATGTCGTCAGACTGATAGTGATAGCCATACCATCCAGTAGTGGGCCGCTCGAGGTCTGGTGGAGTCTGTCATGGAGGAAGGCACCGCCTATAGCGTCGTCTGATGCAGACCGTTCGTCGAGATTTAATAGCCATAGTTCGAAGAAAGCAGGCGTTGGTTGATGGACTCCGATATATACCAATTCTAGAGAAGTTCGGACTTCCAAAATGAATATAGCTAGAGAAGATCATTCAGAAGGAATGCTAGCTGAAGGAGAGATCCGGAAGGAGTTTGGCTCCTAGAGGAGTTCGATCGAAGGAGAAGTTCGGAAGAAGTTTGGCTTCTATAGAAATCTGATTGAAGGAGAGATTCGAAAGGAGTTCGGCTCCTGGAGGAGTTCGATCAAAGAAGAAGTTCGGAAGGAGTTTGACTCCTATAGGAATCCGACTAAAGGAGAGATCCAAAAGAAGTTTGGCTCTAATAAAAATCCGACTGAAGAAGTTTGGAAGGAGTTTGGCTCCTATAAAAGTCTGACTGAAGGAGAAATTCGGAAGAAGTTCGACTTCTATAGAAGTTCGACTAAAAAAAAAGTTTGAAAGAAGTTCGGCTCCTGTAGAAGTTTGATCGAAGGAGAGATCCGAAAGAAGTTGAACTTCTACAAGATCCCATAAATCCGAAAGAAGTCTTATAAATCAATCTTTGAGATTCAATTAATCAAGATCCCATAAATCCATCCATGAAAAAGCTATCCAATTTGACCAAGCAAATGTGGAAAGTGTCCTAATAAATGTGGGAAGCTTAATTAAGAATCTTCATGATTCTTGTTGATGCAGAATCTGATCGTCGTCGGATCCAGCTGGAGTGGAGGTGGACGAGATTACCGTCGGGGATCTGCAAAATAAAGTCTCGTCCGAAGATGGTGGGGGGTGGCTTCGGCAGGACCCTCCGACAATCAAGTCAGGCCAACAAAAATGGAGTGCTCGGGAATGAGTTCGACAGAGTTTAGAGAAGAAGAGGAGAGCTTAGAGCCTCGAGTTAGCGTATCTAGAGGGTCCTTTTTATAGACGAAGCTTGATTGATGGTGACGGCCATACCGCCTGATAGCAGACCGTCGGGGCCGCATGGAGTTTAGTACGGAAAGAAAAACATCGTCAGATGGATAGTGATAGCCATACTGATGAATTATGGGTCATATGGGGCTAGTTACGAAGGGAGTGGTGTCGCCAATAGTGGTAGCCATGTCTCTGATTGTGGGCCGCATGAAACTTATTACGAAGGAAAAGATGCCGCCAGACTGGTAGTGGCAGCCATACCGCCAAGATTCGACAATCGTAGCTCAAAGAAGCAGGCATTGGTTGGTGGACTCGGGCATATACCAATTCTGAAGGAGTTCAGACTCCTGGAAAAGTTTGGCCAAAGGGGAGGCTCGGAAGGAGTTTGACCCCTATGGGAGTCCGACTGGAGCTCGATCGCTGAGGAGTTCGACCGACTGAAGAAGTTCGGTTAAGGCTCGATCGTTGAAAGTCCAAAGGAGCTCGACCATTGAGGAATCCGGTCGATCGAAGGGGATGTCTGGGAGGAGTCCGACTCCTAAAGAAGTCCGATCGAAGGAGAAGCATGGAGAAAGTTTGGCTCCCATAGGCATCTGACTGAAAGAGCGCGGAGAAAGTTTGGCTCTTGTGAGAGTCTGACTGAAGCTCGACTGCTGAGGAGTTTGGCCGGCTGAAGTTTGATCGCTGATGAGTTCGACTCTTGAGGAAGTTCGATCGAGGGGACGTCTGGGGGGAGTCCGACTGGAGTTTGACTACTGAGGAGTTCGACCGAATGAGCTCGATCTCTAAAGAGTTCGATCGGTTGAAGGAGTTCGGCTAAGGCTCATCCACTGAAACCCTTTCATGACTACCGATTGCACCAGCCTGAGCATCAGACTGGACTTCGATGGAAGTGGGGTTTATCCCCAACAATAGTCCCTCTACTTTCGAGTTTGAAATCTGAAGAAAGAGAGTGCAGAAAAGGCAATTACCGAAGTCCTCTTCTGGGCTCCGTGCTGGTTCAAGTTGAAGCTCGGGAGAGGTCTCATCTCCAGCCAAAGTTGATGTTGAAGTTGAAGCCCGGGGGAGATCTCATCTCCAGCCGAGGTTGAAGTAAATCTTATCTCATGCGATCGAGGTCGAAGGTTAAGCTCCTCGGAGGCGATACTGTCTCTAGCAATCGAGGCTGATTTGGGAGAGATCTCCTCTCCTGCAGTCGAGGTTGATGTGGGCACTCAGGGAAGATTTTACCTCCTACGGTCGAGGTTGACTTGATCGCTCAGGAGAGATCTCATCTCTAGCTGAGGTTGTCGCCGTCGCTCGGAAGAGATCTTATCTCTGACCGAAGGTTGACTCGGGCGCTCGAGGGAGATCTCATCTCTTGCAAACTTCAGAGCTCGGACTTAGACTTTGCTTGCATTAGGACAATATTCTCCTCCTGCTCCTAACGGACTATGGGGGCACATACGGACCATCGTCCGTGCCTCTCCTTTCATCTCATCTAAGATGAACGAGGTCTTCGACTTTACTCACGTTAGGATGAGGTTCTTCTTCTATTCCTAATGGGCTGTGGGGGCACATACGGACCGTCGTTCGTGCCTCTCCCCCCATCTCGTCTAAGGTGAACGAGGCCTTCGACTTTGCTCACGTTAGGATGAGGTTCTCCTCCTATTTCTAATGGGCTATGGGGGCAC
Source organism: Cocos nucifera (assembly GCA_006176705.1). Lineage (NCBI taxonomy): Eukaryota > Viridiplantae > Streptophyta > Magnoliopsida > Arecales > Arecaceae > Cocos > Cocos nucifera. The sequence goes on from QRFJ01000116.1 coordinate 2,407,108, forward strand.
ATACGGACTGTCGTCCGTGCCTCTCCCCCCATCTCATCTAAGATGAACGAGGCCTTCGACTTTGCTCGTGTTAGGATGAGGTTCTCCTCCTGTTCCTAACGGACTGTGGGGGCACATACGGACCATCGTCCGTGCCTTTTCTTCCATCTCGTCTAAGGTGAATGAGATTTTTGACTTTGCTCGCATTAAGACGAGATCCTCCTTCTGTTACTAATGAGCCACTTTTGCTCGTTTCTTTTCTATTATCACGTAATTCTTGCATTAGAAAATAATAATGCTAAACGAAGGAGTTTTATTAATGAAAGTTTACTGGTAATACATCCTTAGGTTTTCTAAGTTTCAAGATCGAAGAAGCACTATTCCTCCGAGCTCCTTCAGATAATAAGTTTCAGACTGGATGACCTCCACCACTTCATACGGACCTTCTCAATTTGGGGCGAGCTTCCCTTGACTCTAAGGCTGAGAGACGGTGACACGTTGAAGCACTAGGTCCCCCACTCTGAATGTCTTATCTCTAACTCTGGAGTTATAGTATTGGGCCACCTTCCATCTGTAGACTGCCATCTGGTTGTAGGCTTCCTTTCTTTTTTCTTCCAACAAGTCGAGGTTAACTCTGAGGTCCTAGGGGTTGAGCTATTCGTTGAAGCCCATGACTCGTGTAGACGGGAGCTGAAGTTCGATCGAAATAACTGCCTCCATGTTGAAGGCCAAGGTGAAGGGTGTTTCTCCGGTTGGCACCCTTTGTGTAGTTTGGTATGCCCAGAGGACGTGGTAGAGTTTGTCCACTCAGGCCCTCTTTGCCTTGTCAAGCCTTATCTTGATGTCTTGCAGCAGGATCCGATTGGTTACCTCAGCCTCCCCATTGGCTTGCGGGTGAGCCATCGATGTGAAGTGGTGGAAGATATTTAGTCCTTCATAGAACTCGACGAACCTCATCCTAGTGAACTATCGTCCATTATCGATTATAAGAGTTCGGAGCAAACCAAACTGATAAACTAGTGACTTTCAGACGAAGTCCTGCACCTTGGCCTCGATAATCTTCGCTAGTGGTTCGACTTTGACCCACTTAGTGAAATAGTCGATCGCGATCAGGAGGAACTTCTATTGCCCGGATGCCGTCGGGAAGAAGCCAAGTATATCCATTCCCCACTGCGCAAATGGCTAAAGTGCGCTTAGCGGAGCAAGCTCGGATGCTGGCTTCCTTTGCACGCTGGCGTTCTTCTGACAGCGGTCACACTTCTTCACATACTCCATGGAATCGTGAAACAAGATCGATCAGTAGTACCTCTGCTGAAGTAGTCTTTGCGATAGGGACCTGGCTCCTATGTGACTTTCATAGAGTCCTTCGTGCACCTCCCGTAGTGCGAGGTCGGCCTCTGAAGGTCGGAGACATCTCAACAGTGGGAGGGAGTATGACCTCTTATACAACCTGCCTTTATATAAAACATAGCGGAAGGCCTGATTTTTGAGCTTCCGAGCTTCTTTCGGATCATGAGGAAGGACCCCCTTCTTAAGGTAAGTGGCCAACGGGTCAATCCAACTTGGCTCGAATTTCATCTATAGGACGACCTAAGATTTCTCTATGGTTGGGCACTTTAAAGTCTCCAAAAATACTTCCTTGGGCAGTTCGGCCGGAGCTGAAGTGGCCAACTTGGAGAGAAGATCGGCTCTTGCATTTTCTGCCCTTGAAACATGTTGAATGCCGAAACTGTCGAAGGCCGGAGTCAAATCTCTTACTTTCCCAAGGTATCTCATCATGCTTTCCTCCCGTGCTTCGTAGCTACCGCTAACTTGGTCGACCATCAGCTGAAAATCGCTGTAGATTTGAAGCCGATCTACTTTTAATTTTCTTGCTATCTTTAATTTAATGATCAGTGCTTCATATTCGGTCCCATTGTTGGTTGTGGGAAACTCGAAGCGTAGTGCATACTCGACGATGACTCCCTCGGGGCTGACCAAGATCAGCCCCGCACCAGCTTCAGCGGAGTTTGACGAACCATCCATGTGCAGAGCTCAGGAGCCTTCGGGAAGGTCAGCGCTTTCCTCGGAGAGGTTCGGCTGTGATAGCTCGGCTTTGTCCAAGCTCGATCTCACTTTGGTGCCGGTCTCGCTCTGTTCAAGCTCGGCTTCGACTGAAATGGTGCATTCTAGCACAAAATCTGTCAGTATCTGAGCCTTGGTCGATGGCTTGGGCCGATAGTTGATGTCGAACTTTGTGAGATCGATTGTCCATTTTATGATTTTTCCAGAGGATTTGCTCGGTGAAGGACTGCTTTTATTGGTTTTTCCATGAGGACCGTTATGGTGTGCTCCTGAAAATAAGGTCGGAGCCACCTGACAGTAATTAGAAGAAAGTAAGTTAGTTTTTCTAACCTAGAATACCTGATCTCCGCATCCCTCAGGATCCAACTTACGTAGTAGACCAATCGCTGCATCTTCGCTTCTTCCTTGACTAGGACTGCCGCTAGGGCCATCAGAGAGATAGCTAGATACAGGAATAATTCTTCTTCGAATTCGAGCTTTGTTAGTAGTGGGGGTGAACCGAGATAGTTTTTAAGCTCCTCAAATATCTGTTGGCACTCCGTCGTCCAGCAGAAGTCTTTGGTCGCCTGAGAACTTGAAAGAAGGGCACGCATCGTTCGACCGATCTTGAGACGAAGCGATTTAGGGATATCACCTTTTCGATCAGATATTGAACTTTCTTGATCATCTTTGAAGTGGTCATCTCTTGAATGGCTCAGATTTTCTCGAAGTTTGCTTCGATTCTACGTCTCGACATCATGAACCCCAAAAATTTCTCATAGGTCACGCCAAAGGCGCACTTGATTGGGTTCAGCTTCATCTTATGCTTCTTGAGTGCACCAAAGGTCTCTTTAAGGTCGGCAAGGTGGTCTGTTGAAGTTCAACTTTTAACGAGTATATCATCCACGTACACCTCCATGTTGCGATCGATCTGCTCCTTGAAGATCTTATTGACCAAATGCTGGTACATTGCTCTTGCATTTTTGAGTCCAAAAGGCATGATCCTATAACAATAAAGACCACGGTCAGTAATGAAGGCGGTCTTCTCTTCATCCTCGGGCGCCATCCGTATCTGGTTATAATCAGAAAAGGCATCCATGAAGGTGAGGAGCTCATGGCCTGAGGTCGCGTCCATCAGTTGATCGATCCTGGGTAGGGGGTAGCTCTCTTTCGGGTAGGTCTTGTTCAGCTTCTTGAAGTCAATGCATATCCTCTACTTGTTGTTCGTCTTTTTGACGAGAACCATATTTGAGATCCAGGTCGAATAATTAACCTCCTAGATGAGTCCGGCTTTGAGAAGCTTGTCTGCTTCTCCAGCCTTTTTGCCTCTCCGGAGCATGGTAGTGCATCTTTTCTTTTATTGATCGGTGCCTCGGATCGACAGCCAGCCGATGCTCCATGGCCTCGGCATCAATTCCTGGCATGTCTACCGGGGTCCAAGCAAAGACGTCCGCGTTTCTCCTGAGGAAGGCGACGAGTTGCTCTCGAATCTCATCTGCCAAGTTGGAGTCGATCTGCACCGCATGGTCCGAGTTTTCGTCATTTAAGGGTACAGAGATGAGGTCCTCCAATAGGCTCGCCCCACTCCTCAGTGAGATCGTTGCGGACATTCAGTCCGTCAACAAAATAAGGGTCGGGCCGTTCTTCCTTATGCAGGGTGATTGAGTAGCAGTGCCTCGTTAGAGCCTGATCTCTTCTGACCTCTCCGATCCTGTGACTCATCGAAAACTTCATCTTTAAATAATAGGTTGACACCACCGTCCGAAGTGTATTTAGACCAGATCGACCGAGAATCATAATATAGGCGGACGGAGCCCTCACGACTAAGAAATCGACCTGCGCTTTGGCCAATTTTGGATGTTGCCCTACCATCAAAGCCAAAGTTATTATGCCTTCGATTGGTACGGCGTTGCCAGTGAATCCTACTAGCAGAAAATTCATAGGCCCCAAGCAGTCATCAGGTAGGAACATTTTTGAGAAGGCATCGTAAAATAATACGTCGATCGAGCTTTCATTATCTACCAAAATGCAGCATACATCGTAGTTAGCAATATTCAAAAAAATTACAACCATGTCATTATGTGGAAATTAGTTCCCCTAGCCGTCCGCCTCGGTAAAGGTCATGGGTTTTACGGTCCTCTACCTCTTCACCGGTCTCTCGGATCCGCTGGCCTCTCCTTGTTGAAGTCCCTCTGAGATAGTGTTGATGACGTTGAGAGGCGGCCGATCTTTTTGCTAGTTTTTCTCACTTGGCAGTAACGCCCTCAGCCGATCTTCCCACTCTTCAGGTCATCTCCACAGGAATCGACCAAGTCTACCTTGCCTGACGAGCTCTTCGATCTCGTCCTGAAGTTGGATGCACTCCTTAGTGTCGTGACCGTAGTCATGATGGTAAAGATAGAACTTATTGAGATTGCGCTTGCTGGGATGAAAATGCATTCTCTCCGATCTCGAAAGTCATTCCCTGATCTCCATCAGCACTTGAGTTTTTGGGACGTTAAGGGGGACGTAGTTGTGAAATCATCATCGGAAAGAACTTAGGCGCTGGGGAGAACCTCGGCATGCCCTTCCATCGGGGCTTCCTTACCTCCGAGCCCGAGGGGGAGTTTGGGCTCGCCTGTGACCAAGAGGAGTCCGAAAATGTGGTCGAGCTTCATTTTGCTTCCCTTCTTCGATGGGCCTGTCTGGCCCATCGATTCATCGCTTGCCACTGGCTTCATCATTCTTGGCCTCGAAGGCTTCCTCTGCCCGAGCATAACTTTCAGTCCGAGCTAGCATGTTAGCAAAATTCCTAGGATACTTTTTTTTAGGGATAACAGCAAGTCATTCTTCTGAAGGACGCCCTTGAGGGTGGCCATGGCGACTGACTGGTTCAGGTTCCGGACCTCCAATATGGTAGTATTAAATCAGATGACATAAGTTCGGATGGGTTTCCCCTCCTTCTGCCTAATGGCCATTAAGGAATCCGAACCTCGGTGCGAACGTCAACTACTGATGAAGTCGACTGCGAACTATTGGCTCATCTGGTCAAATGATAAGATGGTACTCGGCTTAAGCACCGAGTACCAATTCCTAGCAGCTCTCTTAAGGGTAGAGGAGAAAGCCCGGCACAAGATGGTGTCTGATGCGCCGTGGAGCAACATCATTGTCTGAAAGGCTTTCAGGTGGTCGATCGGATCAGTGGTCCCATCGTAACTCTCGAGCTATGAGAGCTTGAAGTTCGGCAAGATCGGTTCCTGCATAATTTTCTGCAAAAAGGGAGGGTCGGTACAAATGTCATTACCATGTGAGGAGGGAGTGTGACGAAGTTTCTTGATTCGCTGGCTCATTTCTAAGAGCCTTTGATCCAAGAGATCTTCACGGTCTTTGAACTCCAAGGTTTTTTGGTAGAATGGGTGCGAAGCTTCCCCCTGGGTCAAGCCATGGTCCAAGTAGGGGCTCTCCCTCCTTTGCCTCCCCCTTCCGGAGATCGAAGGTCGAGTAGCCCAAATCGACCATTCCTAGATCGGACCACACGACTCTGGGGAGTCCCGTGTTGATTGAGCTGGTGCCGGGGCCTGCTGATGCATGGCCTGTACCACCTTCATGAGGCCACAAACCTGCTGGACGAGCTGATTGAACTGCTCCGCATCCACCGCGGCTATAGATGGAATCTGGGTTACCGGGACTGAAGTGGGGATTGATGGATCTGGACAGGATCGGGCCACGGAGGCCGTCGACCATCGGGTCAAAGCTCTCTTGGGAGGCATTTTCTCATAGGAAAGAACTCTAGAGAGGAAGAAGAGAGATCTCCGGAGAGGAAAGAGAGAAATCATCGTCGAGCACTCCTTTAAGGACAAGAAAACCTCGGAGGTTCGGGCCCTCCTTCGAGCGCTGTTGATGCAAAATCTGATCTTTGTCGGATCTAGCTTGAGTGGAGGTGGATGAGGTGGCCATCGGAGACCTACAAAATAAAGTTCCATCCGGAGTCGATGGGGGGTGGCTCCGGTAGGACCCTCCGACGATCAAGTCAGGCCAATAGAAATGGAATGCTCGGAAATGAGTTCGACAGAGTTTAGAGAAGAAGAGGAGAGCTTAGAGCCTCGAGTTAGCATATCTGACGGATCCTTTTTATAGGCGGAGTTTGATTGATGGTGACGGCCATACTGCCTGGTAGCGGATCGTCGGGGCCACATGGAGTTCAGTACGGTGAGGAAGGCGTCATCAGGTGGACAGTGATAGCCATATTGGTGGGTCATGGGTCGTATGGGACTGGTTTTGGAGGGAGTGGTGTCGCCAGTAGTGGTGACCATGTCGTCCGATTGCAGGCAGCATGGGGCTTATTACGGAGAAAAAGGTATCGGCTGTAAGGGCTCGTGGTGTTTTTGGTCATGGAAACGCTATTTGGATGATGCGTAGAGTTTAGATGATTTCTGGTTAAGGCTGTTTGTATGCTGATTTGCTTATGTTTTACGTTTGTGGATGCATAGAGCTTAGATGATTTCTGGTTTGCACGCAGGGATTCGTGGTGGTCTTTGTCATGAAAGGCTATTGTATGCTGCTTTACTTATGTTGTGTTAGATGTATAGAGCTCAGACGATTTCTGGTTTGCAAATAGGGATGCATGGCTGTTACAGTCTGTTGAGTTGTTGCATGATTGGATTCTTTCGATCTAAAACTTTTGAGAAATGCAGATCTCTGTAATGTCGTTACTGGTTGTAGTTTTATTTTTTCTCATCGTTCTTTTATGTGCGATGTCATCTTGTTGCATGCAATGATTATTAGTGTTTTCCTAGGAAAAGCTATTTCAAGCAGATTCAGCTCTGTCTTTCTTGTGTTTCCAATTCCTTCTAGACAGGGATCTTTCGATGTAACTGGATGGATAAAAAAAAATGAAGATTTTGTGCATTTAATTCTGTGTTGTTTTATTTTATATTTTCTTCTACTTTAGATAGTCTATATTCGCCTCGGTTGTTTTGTTAATTTTATCAGGTATGGTGGGATTGACAATATAATCTAGCATATCAATGTTATCTTGTGGTATGCTTAATCCTGGGGTTGTCATTTTGAAAACATTGTTGTGGCTTACTGCTCTGTTTTCTAAAATTCTGGTAGCATGGCTTCACCTAAGGATGAAGTTGGGAAAGAAGGCTTGCCCCCTCCGCCACCAGTCATACCACCACAGGTTGTCCCAATAAAGGCTGAGCCTTCTCCAAGACCAGAACATCTGAAGCGCTCTCCGATGGCTAGGTGTGGTTTTGGCTCCGATGGACGGCACATCCAGTTGCTCTCGAACCACTTCAGTGTTAGATTTACTACCCAAGATGCAGTTTTCTACCACTATAGCGTATGTCTGATATGCATCTATTTCTTTTCAAGCACTTGTAGGGTTCATCTTCATCTAAGTATGGTTGTACTTGCAGGTTACTATCAAATCTGAAGATAAGCAAGCTGTAGAAGCTAAGGGGATAGGACGAAAAATCATGGACAAGCTTTATCAAACTTACAGTTCTGAGCTTGCTGGGAAGGAGTTTGCTTATGATGGGGAGAAGAGCTTATTTACCGTTGGCCCTCTTCCTCAGAACAATTTTGAGTTCACAGTTGTCTTAGAAGAATCATCACTGAGGTGCATAGTTTAATTATTACTGCCACATTTCAGGTTTATTTATTAAACTGGCAGATCTTCTGATGATTAGGGTGTTCTATTGATGAGGATTGCTTTTATCTCATTATGTAGATGGTTGCTCCTCTAGTAATTTAAATGTGTTAACTTATGGGCTGCCACATTGGCAGAGTGTGCATTGTACTATAGACACTTGCACTGCAGAGTCTTTATTAATGAAAATGGCTGAATTTGGTGATAACATGGTAAATAATTAGAAAAGCAAGAATTGAAGTGTGGTAGTTGAGGAAATCCAGAAAATAAACGTGGCTGTGGTGGGCAT